>QEWY01000957.1:29384-155858 GCA_006503575.1 Baylisascaris schroederi | reverse complement strand
TACTGTTTCAACTTTATATTTGAGGTTATATTGCAAAACAAAAGGACAAAAGAGTTTGGGAGATGGGGAATCGGGAAAAATGAGATTACTTAATGGATTACTTAAGTTAAACAATGATAGATTAAGTAGTACAAAAGCATTTCAGTGGATTATTCATAATTACGGTGGATTAGATGATCTTTTTCATATGTGAAGGGATTTTTTGTGCTGTTCCACAAGCGCCGATTGACGATCATAGATTGCAGGACCATGGTAGATGGAAAGTTTAATGGTAGATGGTAAGTTGGTGAAAGCTCATGATGGTGGTGAGGTATTGCGGTTGCAGGAGGCAAAGCATATCCTGAACACGAAGCCGGCGGATATCGAATATAAATTGGTTCTAATCGGGGATAAGGCCAAGGCGGCTCTAAGCCGGCTTTACGCGAAGGATATTCTGTTCAGTGGAAACGACATCGGTCGGCAACCGCCCACTTTCGAGGATGCCTCGATTGCTGCTGCGGCGATTCTCAACTCGGGATATAAATTCGACCATGTAAGTTAATTTTCAAGATTTTTAAAAGTTTTGTTAACTTTATAGCGCTGTATGGTTGTGCATCGCTATGCGTAAGCTTTAGGGGCCGTTGTTTGATGTATTTGAAACATTTGCTTAAACGATCTTAATTGCAGATTTTTTGTTATGTGAAGCAAAAAACATAGGGAATATTGATTTTCTCGACAGCCGCTAGCCTTTATAAACATGGATTTTTGATGACAGCCGCTAATTATCACCGAAATGCCCTCAAGTATAGATGTGCATGTAGTTTAATTCCATATCAGGTCGAGGAGGAGCGGTTCCGAGCTTCATTCATCCTTCCCACTCTCTCCGCCCTCCTGGGCTGCCTCACTGAACCACTTGTTGAGTTTATCGTTACGACGAATATTTATTAGGCTATATTGTTTACATATTGTAATTATAGGGACATATTCTTTACAACAAGTTCAAGACGGTCGTGTCGTATTCGACGACGAAGATGCCGTTATTACCCGTCGAGGCTATTAAGGTTCGTTAATTAGTGCTGGATTCTGTTGTTTATTGTTCGGCGCTGACCGCATATCGTCGATACTTTAATTGGTTGTCAAGTAGGAAGTTTTTAACAAATCGTAAGTACTGCTGTAAGCACCTTATTTTCAGCACTTATATATGACAGTCGGGATGTTTTCATCCTTTCTTTTCTTTCTCACCTTCCATTACTCGGTTATTACTTATTTACGAAGGAAAGCTCGTTCACCATGAGTTTTCCTGTGAAGGTGGGTGCGCTTGGTCCTTTTCTTCAATGAAATACAGGTCAAAAGGGGTCGTGATCGATTGTTTTAGCATATAGATGGCAACAAATCTTGAGTGATCGTTTTTGTTGCATGATATTTTTTCGGTGTATTCGAATGGGTTTCACTAACTGTTTTTAATGATGCAATCGATTTTTATGTGGTAAAGTTTTCCTTTCGTTTGCATTGCATTGTGATGTTTTGTATTTCTGTTTGCAACAGATTCTCTGAGAGAAACGAATTGCAATGTTTTGTGCTCTTTGCATCCATGAAGGTATATGCAATATTTTGCATTCGGATAGAGATTGATTGCCGTGTTGCAAATTATTGCAAATGTGAGTACTCGTTATAGGAAATTCCACTTGAGAGTTTCGTCGTCTTCGATGCAGTATAGTAAACTGATACCCGTACTGCTTAGTCACTACCTTATGACCACCTCGTATTTTCATAGCTACTACCTGTTCGCCACAGCACTAACCTTTCTAGGTAAAAGGCTACCTTTCTGCATGCCACTTCCTCTTGCTGACTGTTTTCAAATTTTGCACTCGTTAAAGCGGGAAATGTTTGCTGAAGCGTTTTTCCACTTTACAACTGAGATGCGTTCTAATGTTATGCTTGGAATAGGTTTTTACATTATTAGAGGGATATTCCCTCTATTCTATTTTCTCTATCTCCTTAAAAATACATCCTTCCTAATTTCGAGGAGATGACACAGCCCCTTCATTCCTCAAGGCTTTACACCGTATCATCCACGTTGACTGCTTGAAGACCCCCCCCGGAAATAATTTTGACGCGCCGGAGTGTTGCACTGGTAGTGTGCGGACGAGATCTTCCCACCTGAGACCTTTATGATTTCTGATTAACCTATGTATAAGTAGTGCTGAGATTCTTTATTAGTATGCAATTCGCTTCTTTTTTTGTGATCTCCTGTCGCAGTGCGACGCCTCTCACAACCAATTTTACAATTTTACAGCTAATTTCTGCATTTCGTAAAGCTCAAATTGTGGTATTACACCTGACTTATGTGGTTCATTGAATCGATTTCTGTGTGTAAATGACGCATTTTGATCACTTCTTAGAAGTTTTCATGTTTTTCTATTGTTTTAATGCTTATTGCAACCATATTGCATGATATAAAGTGCAGAAGTGTGTACATTTTATTCTAAGTGATGATCTACTTAATACATAATGGACACACGAAAAAGCAATTTCAAGGATGATTCGAAGTCTACGTTGAGTGTAATTTCTCGATTAGACGCTACAAAATGCTGCAGTGAACATCGTTCGGTTTCCCATCATAGGTTGTTGCTAATGGAATCGCAACCAATCATCCTCTATCAGTGTGCACTAACTGTGGGCACAAGGAGTCGATGTGTTGATGAATCGGTGATCGGAGTGTTTAGGAGCTGCCTCAATAGAAGAATTGGCTTTATCATTACAGGAGAACGATAAACTCTTAATATACGACTCGATAGACGATGATGTACTGCAAAGCTACTCGGAGTACTCGTTGGCGCAGCTGATTTACTATGCGATGAAGGAGAGTGCCACATCTGAACAGAGTTCGCGTATGACGGCTATGGAGGGTGCTAGCAAGAATGCAGGTTGGTGCTATCTTTTGTAGGTTGCTCTACAAATGATATCGCTGCGTATTTGCCAATATTAGTGGGTAGTTTTTATAAAAGTTCGTAATTCGTTCTATTCCCGCCTTCGAGTAGACACTGTTTTGAGATGATTGTTTTGGGTAGGGGCAAATGTTCTACAACGACTTGACGATACGGCTGAGGTCATCTAGATAATGGAAAGATCAGGTCTTCCTGAAAATGCCCCCAAAACCGGGGGTTTTCTGTCTATATTCAACCAAGCTGTAAAAGTTCTTGAGAACCAGCTGGGAGGGCATAAAAAATATGCAGATTTTTGGCGCTAACTTGTTCGACGTCGTAAGCATTATGGTAAGGGGTATATCAGTGGGTTTACTATTGCAATTGTTGCGTAACTTTATAACAAACCAATTTGTACAACTCGGAACATTATAGTTTTCATTCGATTGCAATCACTTAAGTAGATTTACCTTTCAGGTGAGATGATCGATAAGCTAACGATGCAGTTCAATCGGACGCGCCAATCGGTGATCACTCGTGAGCTCATCGAAATAATCTCTGGTGCAGCTGCTGTCTAGTGGATTATATGTGCGTGGATATAGATTGCAAACTATCGACAGCAATGCCAATACAATATTCTCTTTCGTTTTTGTTGTATTATAGTGAATAGAATAATGTAAGATTTTCCCGAGGAATACTTTGAATGGCGGTGTGATGCCGTCCGCAGTATACCTTTACCTGTTGGCTAATTATCGATGTGAAGTGCTGAGTGTATAGCCTCAAGAAAATAAAGAGGTGCGCTAAAGTTGAATGGAATGCCTAATTTGACTTTTTTTTTAAAGGGTTTTATTAGCATATTGCATTTCCATTGGAACTTATGAACGATGCAATCGAATGAGTTTATTTTCACTCATTTTTGCACAAAATTTGAACGCATTCGTTACGTCTCGTCTAAATTCAGATGTGATTTTAAAGAACGGCTTTAAAATCTACGTAGCTTGCTCGGACTCTTGTAGGAATAGGTTTGAGTATCTGATTTGAGATAGAAGGCATATCGGTGATAACGTCGGCATTGGATCCGATGAGTGACGATTGCCAAATTACCAAGTGACTATTACCAACATAGCGATTAGGATAGATCCGCGTGTATGGATACATCCGTGTACTTCAGGATGCATCCTGTGTATGAGGGTATATCCGGTCGTCGCAAGCTAGAATAAAACGGCGTTTTAATGGTGTCATCAGTAGACGGTAATTATCCCCAAATCATGCAAAAGATTTCGGGAAAATGATATAAGCAGCGTTCGATTTCAAAAAGCATTCATATTTCTTTAAGGCTGTGATCCGAAGTAGAGGGGGGTGGTGGTAATGTTTACCTCCATTTGCATAGGGGTGCGGCAGTTGCGTTTTCAAATATCAGCAAAAGTAGTAATGACGTACTTAAGAAGCGAACAATTTTCTTGCTAATTCTTTTATAGGTTTTACTTAATTTCTACTCAGAATTGACGTACTTTACTTTACTGGTTACATTGAAATCGGTGCAATTTTGCGCTTTAAGTGAAGTTTTTGAAAGGGTGGTGTTGCATAAATGATTCAAGAGACATTTCTTTCCGGTAATCTCTTGTTCAATCACTTTTCACGTTTTGTTGTCTATATCAGCATAGAGTCGAGATTAGAATATAGGGAAATGTGTGTCGGTAGCAGAACATGATGGGAAAGTTTTGGCGCATTTACCTTTTGGACCGGATACCATGCTTCTTCATATCTTCAAGTTCTAATGAAATAGACTAAGGAAGATTGGTGTTCGATTTTAGAGGTATGGCTGGCAGGGCAGTTAGGCAGGTTTTTTCGAGGGCGTTTAGTTTTCGCTTGCCAGGAGTTGAACATACTGCCCTAACAAATTGTATTTTTACCCGCAAAAGATGGAGAGGGAAAGGGAAGGCTCCGAATAGTTAATCTTCGTTAGCGTATGCGAAATTCTACCCTTTTTTTTTTCATGAGATACAACAAGTTTCTTGGGAAATTTTGCTGAAACTAAGTTTCCAATGGGTTGGGGGGGGGAGGCTGTCCCCCTAAGAGATCGCATTCCGGTGTGTTGATTTCTGCGAAGCAAGTGATGAGCATTCAATGGTGCCCAGTGCCACAATACTTCCGAATGCTTTCATTTTTGCTTCACATAAACATGGGATGATTCCTTCGTTGCTTTGCGCATCGGAACTGCCAACAGTGAACATCGAGAAGCCGCGGTTGGTAATTGCTGCCCCTTGGGGTGTATCATTCGGCAGGTTTATGTCGGTATTCCCTAACATTTTCATGGAAATGGAATGTGGAAAACGCGTAAGAACGAATTTTTTTTCTCTTCTCGGTGTCGGTGAAGTCCTTGAAAGACCCGGACGATATCATATTTGGCTTGAATAGTGCACTGTCCTATATCATTGAGTATTGAGGAGTGATGTTGCGTTGCTTTGTGTTTGGTGTATTTATAGAAGGTCACGCCATCTGCCTTTCTCAGGTTTATTTCTGTTACCCACACCAACCCAATCCTCTACTCTTCCCTTTAATTGTCGAAGAACTTGTAGAAGGCCTACCAAATCCCTTTAAAGACTTTCTTTAATCGAGTCATAGCTGTCATTCGACCGGAAACTTCTTTATGACGGCTATCTCACATACAGCATTACCGCACTCACGAATGCATGAATGTGGCAAGCCCTGTCGAATTTATGGCACATATGACCGTCAAGTTGAAGGTAAAATTGGGTTAGGAGTGCTGTGGTATAAAGGTTTTGGCAGCCAGGTGTTTATTATATTCGAAGACAGTTGTTTGAAACAAGGTAGCCTAAAGGTTTAAGAAAAAAGAAATCGCAGTGTGCAGCGTCGAGTTTTGCTGACAGCCGCACCAAGTTTTGTGTTTTTCAAGAAGGGGTTGATTTAAAAGTTGACAGATCGTCAAGCCGTCAGTGAAATTTCTGAGATTCTTGACGTATGTCTAACGCCTCTAGTTTTTGCATGACGTATGAATCAAGAGATCCCCCAACTCAGTAATCCATTGGCGAACGCCAGCGAGTTTTACAGTATTCGTCGAAAAGACCATTAATGTAAATAGCAACGCCGATACTGTAACCGTTTCAGGCATGGGATAAAATAATAATTGCTGCAAGCAGTAATATGTTTGTCAGTTCCCGGTTGTCAGTGCGCCTAGCCACCACCCCCTCCCTCCACCCTTTCCATTCCCTCCACCCTTTCCCCTTCCTCCACCTTTTCCCCTTCCTCCACCCTTTCCCCTCCCTCTCCCTCTCCGAGATCAGAAGTGACCTAAGCTGTGGCTGTGATGTTAATGTGTTTATTTGCGCGAATTTTTTGTCACGTTCAGTTGCTATTTCTATATAAGAGGGGATTTGTTTGTGTGGGTTATAGTTCCACTTGGGAGCATCGTGTAAGTGATCCTACACCGAATACCTTGCAATTGGACAAGCACCATATGCAAATTTGCATAATTCAATATGCAAATTCACATCGATTGAGCAACAGCACGTTTATTTCATTATAAGAAAGTGAATGAATGAATGAATGTGTAAATATTTTTAGGATTGTCGCGTATGTTCACCAATCACAATGATGGTTGATTTGAAGGAGGCGCAGGAGACAACCGCACAGCTTGAATTAGCGGCTACGGTCATTCTCGTTAGTTGTTTCTTTATGATCGAAGTTTTTGCTTTTTCATTTGTGTTGTTTTGTTTTGAGGCATTTAAATGTTTGCGTAAGTGAATAATCTTTTATGTCCTTTATGCAAATTAAAATGTGTTATGCAAAGACCATTCAATATGCAAATTAAAATCATAGTGCTTTTTGAGGGGTGGTTTTTCTATGGGGAATTCAACGAAAGCATAAACCAGATGCGGTTGTATTTTTAGGCGCCACCTTCACAGGTGTCTAATGAGGAACGCAAAGCTGCAGAACAGTTGTTTCTTTCTTTCCGACAATCGAAATTGGCTCCACGCTTATGCAAGTATGTTCTCGGTAAGTTGGTTTAGTGTTTAATTACATACATATAAACTTAAAAAAGGATATTGCTGCAGGAAACATGCAACTGATCCAAGATTTTACTTCATATCGAACCAACACTACCTTATTTATTGCCATTTAGTTTGTGCTCATAGGTTTAATTTTTTTCGAAAGGATTTTTCAATGAATATAGTCTCATTCAGTTGACTTAAATCGGCGATTTCAAAATGGGTTTACTTTCGTTCTATGATGCCAGGATCGCAAACAACAGTTGTTTAAGAATTCAGTGGATGGAAGGAGATACCGAGATTCCAAATTTTGGAGTAAGGTCATCTGTGCTTCACAGCCTTCTCTCCTTCGTGAGCGGGATCGTCTCAGGCTTTTCAGGTCACAGACGTGATTTAGCTATGTCGTTGCGAAGGGAGTGTGGTTGAATCACTAGTGCACCAAAGACATTGTAGGCTATCATTAGAGGGGAGGAGGCTTCTAAAGCGAGCAGGGCATTGCTATAATGGAGCGATTTTTAAAATAGTAGTGGAATGTTTGAAGAGGACCGCAGTGTGGTTGCTTGTTTTGGAAGGTGTAAGCCTCTAGGTTAATGTGGTATAAGGTTGGGGCGAAAGCCGACCCTCGTGCTGTGATTGATCAGTTGTCGTATTCTTGTGCTTCGACGGGTTTACTGTTTGTAGGGAAGCAATAATTGAGAACACACGCTCCATTTGAGAACCTCTTCTACCGATTATTGTTCGCTTTATCGTCGTTGGCCGTCGACCATAGCAATGACTTGTGGAGTAGAGCTGCCATTGGCTGTGTGCGCGACGAAAGCCATGCTTTTAAACAACGAGAAGTTTCGTTAACGAGCAGCTCATAAGTGAAATTGCGGCGGATGAGAAAGCACTTCGTTATGTGCACGAGAGGTTAAGCTACAGATTCATTGATGCGTATCTTTTTCAGAATCGTCAACGAATGACTTCCTACTTTTCGAGGTGGCTCAAGCGACGTCATCAAGTCTTCTGAAGGACTGGTCGGTTACAGAATCGTCGGTCATCGAAGGCTGCTACAAATATATCCTTCAATACGTCGCCGGGAGGCCGCAGTTAGTGTCGCTTTTCATCTGTACAAAATCTGCCCACTTTACCCGTGTTTATCTGAACTATCCACTTCATTGTTTCGCTCTAGTGAAGGCATCGTGAGCTGTTGGCACAAGTGGAAGTTGTATATGATTATACTGCCTTGTTGATTCCTGAATGCTGTGGTGTATACTGTGCTTCCCAACTGTCTGTTTTTTCATCGCAGATTCTGTCGAGTTTCTTCTCTAACTTCCTTCACCCACGTCGTCTTTGTGCTTCCATCGGTACCCTTTATTGAAGTTCATCCCATTCTACTGCATTGTTTCTTTTGCAATTATTCCTGCAAAATATTTTGAGGAAAATGATTGAAATTGCGAATATACGTTCAAAAGGTTTTATTGTTAGTGCCACTTTTCTAACTCGATGACGCCGTAATTGGATCACCTTTCGATCCCCATCATATAGGCTCCACACAGATCGTAGGATTCGGAGGACAATTCTGTTGTGTACACGCCAAAATGCATAGCACAGAAAGCGAGTCAGAGATTAGTGCTGAATGAAGTGAACGAGATGAAGGGAGGGAGGGAGTGGGATCTGCATCATCTTCTCAATGTTGTTAGGGTGTCTGATACAGTTGCTCACAATTGAATGTGTGGTAATGCTTTTATAGTATGACAAAGAACGCAAAATTGAGGGAAGAGAACAGAAGTTCGAGAATATGCTCGATTGAATATTGAAATAAGATATCGTTAACGCCTCTAATGAATTCAATTTATTTAAGCTTGGCCAGCTTTGTCAAACGGGAACTACTGATTTGCTGTGCGAAACTTTATAAGCGTGGCATTTTCGATCAGAAAGTCGGCGACCTCGATTCGCTTTGCATTACTGTGGAGCAGCTTATTGGCAGTCACGATCAGCACTTGGTATGCTCAATTTCTATTTCAAATCAAGTGGATGCCCCTTCTATCCAGCTCTTCTCTCTCTTAGTTCAACTCGGTCTGCAGAAGGTGGTTAGCCACACGTTTTGCAAATTTTATATACTAGGACACGATGAGGTGTTAGATAGATCCGGAAAAGTTCAAAATTTCAAGGAATTTATAGAAAATTCTTCCATGATGCCAAATTTATAACCTCTATCGTGCCTTCCTCCTACCACTCCCGTTTAAGAAGTTTTGGGTCAAAGGTACAGCCTGATTTTCAGTTAAGTCGTAACTCATCGATAAAAACTATGTTGAAAGTGAGAGAAAAAACGCAGACGATGGGGGAAAATATGCATAATTGTATGAAAGGTGTTGTGCTCATAATTGTATGAAAATCATGGGCAAAACAGTTCGTAACTGCCTAATGCGATGTTTTAAGCTTTTGCTTTGGAATGGAGTGGTTCGATTGGGTTTGAGCTATTTTTTATGTTTTTTTTACTTCCCAGAATACTGCGTAACAACCATCTGAAGTTTTGCCAGCCTTCTCCTCCCCCTCCCTCTTCTCCATCGAAAGTTGGGAGGGCCAAAGTGCGGGGACTGCGGAAATCGAAAGGGGAAACTTATCTGTGGTTGCATTCATGTATAAATGAAGTTGAAAGTTCTAAGAGTGGTGATAATTCTGTTTGATTTACTTGCGAATTTTTTTTTCTTAACGTTTGGTTAGTGGAAGTGGTTTTACAGCAAGGATTGGGTTGCGAGTTAATAGAAGCAGTAGCAGCGGAGTTCTTCTCCTCTTGGAGGTCATCTGGCTATGGAATCACGTGGGATTTCCATTTACGAGCGAAGCGTGCTTTTGAAGTAAGTTTGTTGTTGACGTCTCTATCCACTTATACAAAACGAGTTATTTACATGTGCACTTATTCTCACTAAAGTTTTTTAATAAGGCTTAAAGACGGAAACTATGACACTTGAGGGAATATTTAGTTTCGATTGCTTTCCAACTTATGCACTGTATGAGGTGTTGGCTGTCTTTTTACTCGAGATGCTGCACTAGTTAAGTTTCGATGAGGAAGTAATCTATAGATGTAGTTGCTGTTTTCGGTTGAATTACTTTCGAGTGGGTTGTCACTCTCTCAGAGTTATTGCAGACAACTGGCTTGAAGCGACTATTCCAACTGTCGTTACGTATGCTGCATCAAATGGCAAACGCCGACCTCGCATCGTCATCCTACCATGTTAGTGTTTCGCTTTATAGCGGAATGACGCAATGTTTGAGTGAGCGGAAACTTATAAATTCGTTTACATATAAATATTATGCAAAATTTTATAAATGAAGTGGCGATTTATGAGTGAATAAATTCGCGAAAATGTAGGCAGAAGCTATCGAAAGCTTTGGCACGTTATGCGCTTTTAAAGTTTTATGGGTGAGTATGAACATTTTGCCGAGAACTAAGAAAACATGCGCACTAATGAGTTGATGCCTAAACTGTTTCACATAGATCAGCTGTTAATGCAAACCTATAGATTTGTTTTTTTTTTCCACATATACTTTAATGCCTAACGGATTGCAAAGTGCCTCCTGTACTCAAAATTTTCGGGAAATTGTGTGTATTCCCGTGAACCCTTCTTGGCATCGATGAAACAGTTTGGAAGTTGATATAGGAAGTTACCATATTATATTGGTCATATAGACCAAGTGTTGTTTCTAGCCTCAGCGGTTTTAGAGCTAAATTGCAGGTCAAACAAAAACACGCCATTACAAGCAGGAAATGAATATAACGAGTTTTTCAGAAGCCTCTTTTTTTCTACAAGATGCATTTTTAATTTATTTCAGTAAGCGCATTACTACATTTTTCTTCTTTTTCAGATGAGCTTATGCGACAAGTTTTTACGGGTTGCTGAGATAGTATTATCTTGGAATTTTGCGTCTCGATTTTTGCCACCAAGGCTAACCTACTGCATGGAAACCACTTCCGCTGCAGCAGCGCTTCGTCCTCCGGTAGTCTGGAAGGATATTTTCCAGAATGACGACCTTCTTAACCTTTTCTTTCAGGTAATTTATTCACTTACTTGTGTGACAATTTCGTAAACTTTCCCCTCTATGGCCTGTTTGTGAATTCTCAAATCCATTTAGCATATCGTCGTTGGTGTATCAGTTTGACAGGATCATCATCTTTTCAAGGAGGTATAACAGCAGTAATTGTTCGAAACATTGTATTTTATGTTGATGATAGGAATGCATTTATTTACACTCGTTGAATTTTTATTAGAAGCGAATGAAATTGATTGATAGTATCACACCTTGGCAACAAGGTATCACATCTAAAGACGTATGGATATTTGAACATTTCGAGAAAATCGAATCAAATATGCTGTAAGAAATTGTTGTTTAATATTTTTGAACAAAAAATATGTCAAAAATTCAAAGGGAATCGTTTCTTTTCTAAGTGCTTGAAGAGGTGGACGAAGTTTTCTAAATACGTTGGGCATAAATCATTAAGAGACACAAGGGGGCGATCAAAAAAATCTCTGATAGCGTTTCGGCAAAACATTCAAATTTCTATAGTGCAAATTCAGCAGCGCCGTGTGCGAATCGCAAAATGTCGATTTGCAAAGAGTCTAATGCAGAATGGATTCGCTTAGTTAAATATCTAATAACATAAAGCGATAACATTACTCTCTGATGACGTTAGAATAGGTGGACGGAAGAACTGTCGTTTTATTAGGAGGTTATCAACAGTTTTTTTTTTTGGCTATGGTGCCATAGTTTTTGGGAAATGGGCGGAAGAACTTCTAAATTTTTTTTCTCTGTTCACGTGATGCAATTTTCACTTGCTCAACTCTTACAGCTCCACGGCCGTATACGAAGTGATGAGTCTCTCTGCGAGCGCTCAATGAATTGCCTTGTGCAGTTGTCTTCGTTAATGGGTGACGTATTGAACGCGAAGGAGTCGGACCCAGTTGATCCGTACGATCATTATTTGTCCCTTTATATGCACAATCTTCTTCAATTGTTCAGCAGGTTCTGTTCTTCTTCTTCCACAACAGAAATACGAAGAGAATCCAATCGAAATCTTTGAATGCGCACACTTTCGGTTCTTGTAGGGCACGAGAAAACCCTCAGCTGCATTGAAAAAATATAACAGCTGCATGTTTTAGAGATTGTTCAAGTTTTTCACACTCGGAATTTGTGTTGTACAGACATTGCTAGATGCTTGCAAAAACGATAATCAGATATGCACCCTCATTGCTATTGTTCAGTGCCTCCATACACAGTGCGTTTGTCGTAATCGTGAAATTTGTCCTTTTTTAAGGTAGCAGGAAGTGAGTACTTATGGTTACCGTTATTGAAGACAACGTTCGTTGTTGATAGCTACATCAGGAGTTGAATGAATCTGCGGAAGTCATTTATAAACTAACAGCTAGACGCCATCATGTTTCGTTGATATATTGTAGTTGATGAGTTGTAATTCACCAATATTAATTATTTTTTCAGCGGTCCATTGCCTAGTGAAGTTACCGGATTCTGTACGATATGGTACAAACTGTTGAACTTTCATAAAGTACAATCGTTCGTACGGTTTGATGATGCGTTCCTTTCAAGTGTTCTCAATTATATGGTGCAATACACAGAACATTTGGCACCAATAGCAATGCAAATGGCACTTGTAAGTTTGCATTGTAATTTCTCGTCCTATTCAAAGAGAAAGATGCCTTAATAGGGAGCATGTTTCATCAAGATCAGTGATTATTAGGGGAGAACTCGTATACGGACTTCAGTGAATACTTGAAAAGTCTTTGCGTGCAAAAATTTTGAGACGCTTCCCATATTTTGGGTTAATCTGAGATACGAACGTCGGCTGAATGTTGAAGGTCTATCGAATTGTTGGATGCGAACGCTGAACGATTGTTTGCGAAATACGTTTCGAGGGAGCCTTAGCATACGAATGCTCTAGAGTGCGTTTGCTAGTGGCCCTCCAAAGGTCATGACACAACTGTTACGCCTCCAGATGGTTGGCACAGTCTTTATTTCAATATTCGTAACTAACTGCAACCGAATCGATCCTAAAGTGCTAGCTATTCGCGTCTTTATGGTTACTCAAGATAGCCCTTTGAAGTTTCATTCTCAGTCATTAGTGGAAAATCGTTGTCGTGGCTAAACTCTTTGATTGCCGGAACGTGGTTTTTGAAATTCATTCGGGGTGAACTCTTCTTTTTGCTCCCCTTCTCCATCTTCCCTCTCCAAAAATGGATCACCCCAGTGGACGACTTAAAATAAATCTGCAGCAGCAGAATCGTTGGTTGTTTCCAATTTGGTTGATGGGAAACCGTACAACTAGAGATGTTATCAAATTTTTGATGGAGATTTTCTGAAGTTTAGTCGTTATTTGCATCTTCATATAATCAACAGATTTGAATAGAATGCGAGCATTGCGTACAAAAAGAATTACCTAAACAAGGGAAATATCGAAAAAGCATGCATTCAGCTGAGATACTAAGAGCTAATGAGATACGTTTAAGGTTGAGGATGATGACACCTATCGTGTAGCGTTAACAAAAATGTACGAAGGGTGGCTGGTAATGGTGCGTGGATTCGAACGCACTGGCAGAAAAGGATCGTTGAAGAACCACACACTAAAAATGGTCTCATCGTTTGTGCGTACAGTGCTTTCCCAACCAACTGGGCAACGTTTATCGGTGAGTTCAGAGGTTTATTTGAGTTGTTTTCACGCATATGAAGACTAATGTTCGCTTTAGTTTTTCAGTAAAGAAATAAAGTCTTTCAATGCAAATAGGCAGTTTTAATCGTCTCACTCGATTTGTGGTCATTGCCCACCTATCATCTCATTGTTGGGCATCTGTTTATGAAGATATACTTCGTCTTCCTTATCAGCTTGTTTTCTCTGCAAAATTAGATGTTAAGTTTCATTTTGGAATTCTAGAAGCCATGCGTGGTAGACATATGATGGTTAATTTTAGTGCCGAAATTATTATTGCATAGGCCGATCTGAATGTGAGTTCTTGTTCTCTAACTTAGGAATTCTGCTTATCAGATAATAGTCGTGTTGAAAGTTTGAACCCCATTCGATTTGTGGTGTTTCCTTTGAGGAACGCAGGCTTCTCTTGAACCAGCTAGTCTGTTTGCAGCAAACGGGAGCTTTGACATTGAGTATCCAGTCTTTTTTCGTTCGCTTCTTCTTTCATTTCGAAATTTTAGCAGTTTTTCGGAATAGTGCTGTTGATGTCAGGTTCCTTCTGCAGGAGATACCACAACGTGAATACATGGAGGATTTCGAACAGGACGATCGCGACCATTTTGCAGATACTCTCAAAACAATTGGGAGTTTTGCCATCTATTGCATCGATCAGTTTCTGCCTATGCTTTTCGAGTAGGCAACATTATTCAAATGTTCTCTTCTATACATGTTTAGATACACGATTACTTCATTCGGTGTCAGATGGTTTTTCTTTGCACATGCTCATAGCCACCTTGCCTTCACGAAGCCTTTTTGGATAGTCCGCACACATGTGCAGAGGTGCAGCGGTTGGAAGTCCTGCAAGGTTCACCCTACCTTTGGAGGAGAGGGCGCTGGTATATGTGCGTCAGTTTGTGTTGGTCTCCAAAGAATTGTTTTCCTGGAATACCGAAGTTCTAGGACTCCTAAACTTCGAGATTCCCTTAAGGCATCGAACGGCAACTAATACCACTGGTTGTAGTGAGTACTAGTAGTTGGTGGTAGTTAGTAATAAGGCATTACTGATATGTGGCGCTACTATTACGTATTAGCACAAATAAAGAATATCACAATAGTTGTGGAAGTTGACACCAATATTAGCAATGATGCAAATATCGCTGAGTAGTACTGGGTGCCGAAGATCAAGGCATTATCAGCTTCTTTGAAGGATTTTTTTTTTACAGTTGCGTAAGGTGTAAAACCTGAATATATTGGCTCATGCTTTTTCAAGGCTGGTCACATGACGCGTCGGCTGCCTGTAAAAACAGGGGCAGTTTAGGTGACTCTTTGGTCTTTCGACGCTCCGTATAACCCTTTTACTTGAACTTCGGGCAGTGTGGGATTTCGTATGCTTTGGACAGTTTGTGAAGGTCTTACCCAATCTAGAATCCTGATTTCGTATAGATGGCGAATAAGCTTAACATCTTTTAAGTTTTGACAGGTTGTGCAGGAACCTCGAGCTTTGTGTGTCCTTTAATTAGATCATTGTGAAGCCTACGTGTAATTTGTGGATTTTGTGGCTTCTTGCAAAGATTTTTTTTTTGTTTGATTGTGGCTTTTCACGTGCGGTCCACGGGGCCTCATACTATTTGCATTGCAATTCATCGATTTCAGGGTGAAGAGTTGCAGATATGTGGCGTGTGTTGCAAATTTGAGCAGTTGATATCACTAAGTCATCAGAGGTGACAATGTTACCCATGGTAGGGGTTAGTTTAGTTTCAAAAGGTTTATATAGAACTTGCCAAGGTAGAGAGTCTCACTTTATTTGAATCGAGCTTCATTAGCATTTGTATTGCATCATACAGAAATTTCTTTCCATCTGGATGAACCTATTATATGGCTGCTAAGCGATTCTCACAAATGGGGGAGCGAAAGAATGATCAGTGATAGAATGCCAGAGAAAACCTTTACAACTTCAACTTCGGTTGGTTTCAGGATTTTAAAAAAGAAGATTGAGCAATTCTACGAATTTATGCGGGATGGAGTTGGACAGAATGCACTCGATGTATGGCGCGAGGATATGCATTGGATTCTTCTCTTTTTCGGTTTGTTTCCTTCTTCTAGGTTTGTGTTAATCTCTGTATCCGCTATATTCGATAACCTTAATTCTACATATTAACGCGGCAACGGTAAACTAATTTCTTCTTAAGAGAGCGTAGGAACTTCCGCACACACCGATTTGACTATCGCTTTCACATCCCTTGATACTCTATCATACGTATGTAAATATACAAATGAGGGGAGGGGAAACACATGTAAAAATTTTTGCACATGGTATTTTAATTTTTGTCCAACGTGCTTCTATCTCGATGACGAGGGTTTACTTGTTGCTGTCGATTGTTCTTTAACTAATCACATGAGATTGGAACTACCCACCCGACAGCTCTTCAGTACTGCTGAATGGGGCTTTCTCACTGCTAATAAACTTATATGGGAATCGACTTTCGATCTATTGCGCAGTGGAATGCAATGAGGTTTCTGTAATATCTGCTAGCAAGGTCAAGAAACAGGTCACACTACCCTGGTTATGCTGAGATGAGAGGTTTTGAATATTCGCAGATATGCAAACTTCGATTTCACACCACATGAGCCCCTTTTAAGGCTTTTTTTCGAGCGCGTGGTGACGGGGATGCTTAGGTTATTTCTGCAGCTATCCGTTTGCTTTACGCTGTGCGCGCAAAGTAACACAGGACACCCATTAAACAAATGCCTGCATGTCGGATCTCAGTTGGGGACGTATACAGCTTGCAGAAGCAACCTCTATGACCTCTGTAGTTGATTTCTTTGAGAATATGTTTAACTGCTACAAACGTTCTAATGAAAGAAGCTCGAGCTAGTTTTGAAGCACAGAGGTGTTGGTGAAAGTTGAGAATTCTTCAGCAGAAATAGTTACATCCATCGTGAGCTAATATACGATTTAAAAAAGGAATGAGTGTTTTGCTTTGTGATACATAGTTTTCGAGCCATGGCATGTTAAATGTTAAAAAAGACCCCTCATATTACCCGGCAAAGTGCATCATCCACCTACCGACGTATGGTATGTTTTCTGCTCATTTTCCTAATATTTGCGCGCAGTGTCGTAAAGCTAACTGAAACTGAATTGTCTTATGAATTTTTCCATTACAGGTTTTGTGTTAACGAATGAAGATGTCGATGGTAGTTGTCATATGCCATCAGGTATCTATGACTACTGCGTGACTATGACATCATTGCCGGGGAAGGGAGCTCCGTTCATTCGCGCTTGCATCGAGAATCCACGTGCAGTTGTTGACGATCCTTCAGTGAATCTCATTTTTAGGTATTACTGCAGCAAAATCTCTATATTTTATGTGGTTTATTCATAAACCTATTTGGTTCTACTAAGCAAGGATGCAGCAAAAAAAAAAGGTTCTGGGGGATCGGGTAGCGCCAAACGTGTTGCACAGTTTTTGTCTTAGAAGACATGTGAGCGGCATTCCTCGACGCCGGTCTTGAACAGTCACGAAATTTATATAGCAAGTTAAATACTTTCTTCTAATTCGAGGAAATAGGGGTCATCACCATCTCGTTGCCGCTTCGTTACGCTTTTTGATTAGCGCTGTAAATATATCTAAAATGGTTGATTCTTTTCATACAAATCGCAAGAGAAATGTGATAGGTGTGCTTACATTGCAACTGTTAATTTTAAGGGAGAAAGAAGAGGATTGGGGAAGGTTTTCAGGTTCCGGAGCCGGATCTAGTGAAAATGGATCCTTTTTTGAGTCTTCAGGGCCACCACGCATGGCACTGAGCGATGTTGTTCGAATCTTTCAATTACACTGCGTTTTTTTTTTTTTTTTGTTAAATGAATTACTGCACGTTGCATAAAACATATTTATGCTCCTCACCTCTGGAGATTGATTAACGGCACTCGATCAAAGTTTACCCTAGTTGTCTGCTGCATCGTTCCAAACCTCACTTGTATTCCACTTCACGATTCAAGGGTCCGACTGCAGCATTGACGAGCTGTCGATCGTCGAAACCAGGATATTTGCAAAGAGATTAGAAGACAGTGCATATAGGTAGACTCCGATGCCCCGTTCTCAGCTGCGCACTTGCCAGACTATCACCGAACCGAGTTATCGCCGGTTTTCTATAGTTAATGGTGATCGAGCTTACCCGAGATCGTTTTGAGTTGTTTGAAGGGGTTGTGAAATGCTATGAGTAGTTCTGTTGGCAATCACTTCGCTGCTTTCTTTATGAAGCAACGCTGTTGCAGTGAGATGGCAAAAGGGATTAACTTAAAACTTTATAAAAAGTTCCACTAAATCGAATAATTGAAATATTAAGAGAGCTTTTTTTGCAATGCGATCCCTCTGCAGAGTGACTGGAGTTATCATGGCGTGGTGTTCTCTGGAGCACTCGATGCTGGTTGAAGGAGGAGCGGAAACAGTGAGTCCTGAGTTGATGCGAACTTCATTGTGGGTGGCGAGGCGTCTTTTAGCCGCATTGAGCGCACCTGAAGATGTCGGCGATGGTGAGAACCACTTACTAGTGGCACTTGATGCGAACAGTCAATTCTCGATGTTCCTCATTCAGTTCGCCTTCCACAAGACATTCGCTGTTCTCAGTAAATTATCCGGGGAACAGAAGTAAGCGTGATTCAACACTTCATCGATAATGTTTCTTTGCAAAAATATTTTTAGTGATGATCACCGACCGTTCAAACTTCATTTCAGAATCGAAATTTTGTTGATTTTTAGCTGCCAAAATCCAATTTTGTCTTTTCTTCGATTCAATTGAAATTCGTTTCCATTCGAATTCCTCCATTCGGTGATCCTGAAACATTTTTTTGAGTCACGTTCAATTCCCAAGCAACTATCTTCGATTATTGAATTTTTCTGAATTACACTCGGTTTCAGTTTAGTGAAATTTCTTTAGGAGTTAAAGTCTTTGGTCGATTAGTGCTCAAGCAAAATTTCATTCGCTTACAAACGTGAATATTTTTTTCATATTAGATGAGTGCGACTGGCAATTAGTTCTGCAAACTGTAGAGGTTGGCATGCTGGATTTTCTATTGGCATGAACTGGCTATATGATCTGTGGCAGAGAAGCGCTCGTCATTTGCTAAGAGAACTTTGAATGTTTAGCGAAGCGAAACATCACCGTATTTGAAGGTGAAATTCATATTGGATTTCCTATTGGCATTTTAAGGTGCTCGAATTTTTCAGCATTCCTGCATCTATCGTTATCGTTGTTCACTCTTGATTTTTACGGGCAATTTTCGTCTGAAAGCGGTCGTAATGTAGAGAGATGTGGCTATGATTCAGGCATTAAAAGATAAGCTCAAGCAACATATGACGCTATCAGTGCTTGTTTGAGTATTGCACTGAGGCTCTTTAGGCTTGCCAACTAGACAAACCCAGCTGTCATGAAGTACTTCTATTCCGTTCTTTATAGCCGTAGATTTCATTTTGCTTTGTTTTATAGGTTATGCAAAGATGCGACAGATCTGTTGTTGGCACTAGCTGATAATCATGCATGTGAGATGGCTGCAAGTGAGCTACTCTACGCTTCACTCGCTGGCTTGCA
Organism: Baylisascaris schroederi; assembly: GCA_006503575.1. Taxonomy (NCBI): domain Eukaryota; kingdom Metazoa; phylum Nematoda; class Chromadorea; order Rhabditida; family Ascarididae; genus Baylisascaris; species Baylisascaris schroederi. Next base: position 136,677 of record QEWY01000957.1, on the reverse strand, counting down.
GTTGGAACGACTGGCTGTACGTCGTTCACTCATTGAGACGCTTGTTCTTATTGGTGCTGCAGCCGAGAGTGCACAGCAACAAAGAATGTATATGTTGGTTGGTTTTTTAGTGCAGCATTCTTTTTCAGCGAATTACTACCATTGATTGAATCTTTCTAAGTCCACTATCTCAAAAAGGTACTGTAATAAAGGGGTTATATTTTCGCTGAATATGCATATGACATCGTTCGGTGTAACCCACCTTCCGCCACAGAATATTCGTTAAAGATAAAAAGGTTACCGTTTTCTTATTATTATTCCGTACAATGCTTTGGATCGATCTTTACCATTTGTATCGAAATGTTTGATATAATTTACTAGCTGTTGTAGCTTTCAGCTGGTATAAACTTTTTTATTCACGTGAGCAGCCAGGTTGTGCCCTGCAGCGCTGAGAGTTTTTTTTAAAAGCTGGATTATAGCCGAAGTGTCGGACGGTAGCATCTTTGGTGCTGCCTTGGTGCTTTAGTACTTCGGTCATGAGCATATGTACAGCGGCTGTATCCCATTAGGAGACCGTTCTTTATATTCTACCTTTGCTTGTGTATGTGTTGACCCAGTGTTGCAGATCGGGACCCACTGAAACTAGAGCAGAAATGAGGCATTTCGAAACACAAATGAAATGCTCCAACGTTCTTAGGTTCTAGCCGATTAACTCTTGAAATTTTTTGGATTGCAGTTTTACTAGATGTGTAGATAATTTTCGAAACGGCGGTTAATTTACGCTAGTTTAAGCTGAGCGGAAGTTATCGTTATAGTTTTTGTTTTTAGTTAACATATGAGCTGGCAGATCACTTTCAAGTGAAGACTGAAAAGATTGAGGAGGAGGGGAGTTTAATTTACGCTAGTTTAAGCTGAGCGGAAGTTATCGTTATAGTTTTTGTTTTTAGTTAACATATGAGCTGGCAGATCACTTTCAAGTGAAGACTGAAAAGATTGAGGAGGAGGGGAGACGTTGATCAAGTATTTTTAGAGGAAACTGGCGGATTTTACGTACCACTGTCAAGAGAACGATACTTCTTGAACTTGGGCGGAGTTTCTTTCATCCCTCTTGTCGTAATTCACGCATTGCATCGTTTGAGCCGTAGACTGTCACTGAGGTTTAGCAGCGCAGTTCGCAGCGGCTAGTACTTCCATATTGCGAATTTACAATGGCATATGACAGTTGGAAGATCCATTCTTGCTTGATAGAAGTGAATTACTTCGGAGATGAGATTTGTTGCTGAGGGAGTGTTTCTGCTATTTGCCTATTACGATAGTATTTGATTGTATTTTTTTGCAGATTTTGCAGCCCCTATCAGACAAATTCGGCGAACTCTGTGCGGACGTGACAACTCATGAATCACATATTGCCGATCTTTTAGATTGCTTCGCTGGTGTTGCACAAGCTGCACAACAGCATTCAGCTCCAGTTCTTTTTAGTAGGTTTTATTTTACATTAAACAGTATGAATACGATATATTTCTATCCTATAAGAATTTTCTTATAGAAATTTACACATACTCAAGAAAGCTGTAAATGCAATATGCGCTTGAAGCTTGTTTTATAAGTTGATTGTATTGAAGTCGTATGTATTTTTTGATTGAACAACCATGAAAGAAATGGTCCTTTGATGTTGTGAATAATTTCTAGTGGTTAAATTTCGATTTCGCCCTCTTTCATGTCGAGATCTCACGTAGATTCGATTGTTTATGAACCGAATTGCAAAATTTTCACAGGCAAAGATGATTTAAGCGATGACTTTTCTTGAAGTTTGCAAAAGTGACGACGAATGGAAGTTTTTATTTTTGCCACAACTATCGTTTATCGTAAAACTTTAGTGCTACTTACATCGGGCGTGCACGAGATCGGTGCGAAGTTCATTTGTCGGGAATTTTTGGTGGCTCTGTAGACTGTGTAAAATTGGTTAACTGAACAAGCAGTTTTAAGTGTGTTGGATGGAATGGAGTTCCGATTGTATTGCTTTGTGATGATATCCTAAGCTGCTTAGTTAGTGTGTAAATTTAAAAATGCATCGTTACAAATCACAACTTATTCGATAGAGGGCAAGTTGTTTAGAAATTGCTGCACTCAAAGAAAATGGCATACCTGAATGGGAATTTGTTGTGAACTTGTTGTATTTGTCTCAATTGTTATAAGTGTTCGATTGCAGAGTTTATCTCGCCCATTCTTGCACGTTGTGTAGGGGTGTTTTGTGCCAAAAAAGACTCACAAGTGCTTGTAAATGCTGTGCTTGATCTCTTTGCGGTGGTTACGCGCAAGTTGTCCATCTATATAGATGCTGCCGAGGATTCTCGTTTCCTCCATCAGGTTTGTTGTACTTTACAATTATTTCCTAATTGTCGCTTTGAAGCCGATGTCGGCCTCATAAGCAGGTCATTTATTGTGTAATTAATGGGCAAATAGGAGTTAATTGATGCCAGATATGATTTTACGTTTAATACTCAGCGAGAGTAAAGCACCTGCACTCATTTCTTAGAGCATTCAAATCCGTTGTTTCCTAAGAGAATATGATAGTGATTTACGACGAAGAAATTCTCAATTACATATTAGTGCTAATTTTTTCGTAGTAGAGAAGACAAAAATGAGGAAATGGGTTATCACCACATAGCATCACAATACTTTTTGAGCAGTTAACGAACATTCTGCGTTTCCGCTCTCCACATTTCTTTTCTCACCGCTACACAAAAACCGTCTAGAAATATTTTCAAACTTTTGTACTGCTGATATTTGGGTATGTAGAGATTTGTTTTGCTAAGGCCATAGTGTTTTCATGTCCTTGTTTGATCGCCATTTATCTTTCAATGTATTTGAACTGCACCATTCGTACACACTTTATATTCCTCTCCCAGCCCGGTAGTTAAGGTCGATTACTTTGCAGCGGAAAGTCTGAACTGTGGGCTGAATATCCTGAGATGTTATAAGTTATCGTTGATTGGTTGAACTGGAGAGGCATTAAAGCTAGCAAGCGCCAATTTCTTGTATAATAGAGAGTTTCACTTGCTAAAGCTCACTCTTCAAAGGCGCCGAGCCGATTTAGGAGTTTATAAGCGCATAATTCTGAAGTGAGTTCCTGTATCCCTTAGGGTTTCCATCTTCGCTTCACCTCCCACATTTCAGAAGTAGGAGATTGCATTGGATCGGCTATTAGGATCTTCTAATTGCATTTAAATGAGGTGCCACCTTTGAGATGCAGTTTTTAGGTCGCCATTTGAACGGAATTCAGGATTGCTTTCCCTCCACCTCTTTTAACTATGCATAGAGGGGACATACTTATCGTGTTTGCGGCGTTATTCTTAATTAAACAATTTTTAAGTTATATGTCGAATTGAAGGCGGGATCCATATGGTTTTGTGCACTCTCCATTCCTCTTTCACTGGCAACGAAACAATTCGTTATGAATTTAGCGTTAGCAAAAATGAATCACTGTTATGCAGGAGAGGGGTGATGAGAGCAAAAAATGTAGTAGCACTTAAGGAGTGGCATGAATTCTGCAGTCGATTGTTTATAAATGATTAGATGAGTAATTCTCGATTTCATTGAAGGTTCTTCTGGAGTTGGTCGAGGCTTATAAACGTGAACAATTATCGAAATACCAAGAAATGGATGTTGACGACGAGGATAAGGCGGCTGATCTGCTTCTCTTCTTGGATATTCTTGGGAATGTTATGAGTAAAGACACGCTGCTGTTTGCCGGTCTTGGAGGTGAGATGGTGACTATCTTCTTTACAGTAGGGGGAGGGATTGTCTAGCATTAATTTGCAATCTAAATGAGAGCATTTCACTCTTTTTTTTGGGGTCGAAGCTTTGAAATCATTTTGTTCTGCGCATTTCAGATATGGACGCCTCAAATGGCTCACGAACCGCTTTCATTGGCCTCGAGATGCTGCTTCCATTAATGAGTGAAGACTTCTTGAAGTTGCCCACTCTTTGTGTAAAGTAAGCTACTGTTGTATTACTCTTAGTTCTAGCGGAGTTTTTGATGTTAGTGGAATACGGTATCCATATAGTTGTCGTGCACCTCTCTTCCTCTCTCGCTTGCATCTAGACGATATACGATTTTAGCGTTGTCTCACGATTTAGACTTGTGAAACAAGTCGTGCATCAGGTTCATCTCGATGTCGGCTTTATTTCCTTCGGAGTTTTGTGGAATCAAGTGTATTTGCAGCTGCCGAAGGTTTTTTGTGGTCTCAAGTTTCCCAGCAATTACATGGCAAACAAAAAGTTGGATAGTCATCAGAACATCGTACAAAAACTTTTTCTTTCGCCTGCAACCATTGGACTTTGAGAGGAGAGGAATGAATTCCTCTGCGAGCGTTAGAAGTAGTCACTAGTGACGGACACCACATCTCTAACTGAGACTCTTCCACTCTTAAAATAGAGTTTTTTTTTTCAGTTTTTCTTTGAGCATGCTGAAACAGATCCAACGTCGGTGTCTATTACAGGCGTTGAAATGATAGTTGCTTCGCCGGAACAGTCAACTCTTAATAGCTAGATTTATAATGAAAAAGGTTCTGTTTGTGGTTTCGATGACTGTGTTGATTTTGCTGTAAGGAATGGAACCGGTCTTGTCAACACATGGCTTCATTGTTTTATAATTAATTCGCTATCTTTTCCTAGCTATTTTCCATTATTTGCAAGCAGGCATTGTTGTAAACTGCAGGTTTTATAATTTGCTGCTCTATTTCTCGGAGATGGCACCCGAATATCTAGGTATGATGCCGGAGCCGATGCTGATTTCAGTCATGGAATGCATTCGACGCGGCTTGCAGTGTCAGTTCGGACAAGAGGTTGGTTTTATTTTTCGAGGCTTATCATCTCATTTGTTGTTCCCTCGTAAGCTGATGTCCTAATCACCTTCATAGAAGCATATTTCCGGTCATTGTTAACCAGGTCATTGAGGTGAGAGGTGAGGGGAGGGATCGAGGAGAATTCTTCCAGTTCCACGTCTCCTTTTTCTAGGTTTGAAGGTGATTCCAAACTTAAACGTAATGAATATGTCATTCTATAGTCAATAAAAGATTATAAATTTTTATTACTCCAAATAAGTTTATTGTCTCTCATTTAGTTTTTAGTAATCGTGTGAGAGTGAATATTGCTGGAAACATTGATGCGGAATTCGTTTTGATTCGCATAATGTATCTGAAGTATATCCCGTCTCGTTGGTCGTGCCAAGTCTATAGCTTCGTTTTGCCTTTCAGCTATTACGAGCTCTATTTCGACGGTCTTTTTCGTCACGGTAGCAGTTTTGTCATGAACGCTGGCTAATGATGTGCGTTTTTGGGTTTTTTGAGTCTTTTTTTTGGGAGGAGGGGGGGGGAAAGGGTTGGTGGGAGGTGGGAGGGAGGTTCAGATTTATATTCCATTTGCGGCAATAATCATTCGAGCACGTAGTTACTCTGGCTTGATGTTGGTCATTCGATTTTTCTTGAATGTACAAACGTCTTTAAGGTTGCGCTGATTTCTGTGGAAACACTCAATGAAATGGCCAGATATTTTTCGCAAGATCAGCATTCGAAACCTCACGTGATTATGCACCTGTCTTCACTTGTCGAGGTAACTCTCTTTTCCTTTAGTGTTGCAGCTGTGAGCCAGTTGACCAATTTTGTTTGCCTGCTAGAGTCGATCGTAATTGCCCGAATTTATACAGCCTAGTAAAGCAAAGATGTGTGCGTAATCGATTGCGAATGTGTAAGTGGATTCGAATGCGATTGAAGCGGCTGAACAAGTTCAAAGCGATGCTTTGCGGCGAATCTCCTAAAGTTTCTGTCATGGCTGTTAGGTCCGTCATACTCTTGAATAAAGTTTATTCGGTTTCTTAAACATTTCTGCGGCTTCAATCAGGGTGAACTGTTGATAAAGTAGTGAAGGTCAGAAAAGGAGGAGAAGGAGGGGGTGGTGGTAGTAGTAGTGGTGGTGGTGGTGATTGTGGTGGGGGAGAGGAGCTCGGCGTTAGACGGCCTTGCTGATGCCAGCGAGGGCTGTTGACTTCAAGTTGTCGAAGGAAAAGTCGCTTTCGTCCTCTTCGCCTGGGCTCGGGTGCGACTGCTGCTGAATTACACGCAAAAGAAGAACGAGGGAAGAATAAGACTTGGCAATAGGCACTCCAATCTGGCGATGTAATATGTTTTACGAGTTTTCCTGGTCAATGTTCGCAGCTTCTCTTGGTTATTTCGTAGATTCATTTCGACGTTGAACATCACGGGAAATTCTCCATGCTTTATGATGAATTTGAAAAGTGCGGGGAAGTGATTGTTTTTGGATGTTCAAAAGAATAGCTTAGGTCGTGCATATGAAATTATGTAGTCCCTTCTCTAATATATGGTTGATCGATGTGTTTGTGTGTGCGGTCGATGCGAAAGAAACGTTGAGTTAGTATCGACGAGCTCGCCTTATTCTACGTTATTTGAAATTTAAATGCGATCTTGGTGCAGCTTCTCAACAATTAATGATCACTGCCATCACAGTTCTTTATTACCGAGAAGATTGCATTAATGAGTGATTTATGTAGTTATATAACCGGATTTGTCATATTTTTTACTGCCTAATGTTGTTAGTCTTATCGAATCTATAAGCACATCTAGATATGTCATTTCAGGATGTATTCACGACGTGCCTTGAGTTTTCGTGCCAAGTGGACGTATTTAACGAGGCGACGTTCGCTTTGCACGCTCTGATTTGTTGCAATCGGGTCTGTGTGTCCTTCGTTTAGCTTGCTGTGTTGCTGTTTATGGCGTGAATTTTCTATTGCTTATCAGTCTCAGATTACTAGGTTTACTTTAAAGACTCATCGAGAAGCAACAGAGGCCGAATGAGGGACACCCCGTATTATTTGTTGTTAGGTCTTGGAGGGTCTCTTCTCCTGGGTTCATGCTGCTTGCGAAAGAAGATATTTCAAAGAGGCTGATACTTACCCTGTAATGAACAACTGTAATAGTAAAGGAGTGTTTACAGCTTTGATTGTGCCGAACAGCGTTACGCTTTTGATATCTAAATGAGTATTTTTTTGGTTGGTTGTTCGAACACAATAAGTTCGGATAATTAAAGCACATTTGATTTCCATTGGAATGAGCGCAACATTGTAAAGAATTTTCAATTCTCATTTTGTTCATTATTTTCATTTGAGAACACTTTAAAGAGGAGCTGTGGGCTTTGTCTATTACTTCATCTATTTGTAAGGATAATTTCGATGGTTTTTATATTTCTCACCGTTTTTTTTTCAAAATGTTTTTTTTTCGATTTTGTATGGGATCCATTCTCGTCGTTTGTTTTGTTTTATTATCGCTTCATCTCGAAACTTTTAAAGCATATTAGGGTAACTACTGAATTTGTCCATTGCCTAATTTCGCCCACTAATCTAAATGGAAAGGTAAGAGCTTTCCATAATGCCGTGATTGAAATTTGGTCGAGAATTGAAAAATGTGACTAAAAACCCTTCCGAAACTATTGCGTTTTTGATCTTTATTGCCGGCGCTTATGAGCGTGATACGCTCAGATATGCCTCCTTCTGTTTTCTTGTTGGCATAATAAGGTTGAGGCACGTCGGGCACGTCGTTGCTCGTATCTCGTAAGTGTTTGGAATCAGTTATGTAACTGCATCAGACTGATATTTCAGGCTGCGTTCGAAGCTGTCGCCATGAAGTTATTAGCTAAGGAACAGAATGCCGCGGCGCGCAGTCAGCTGGAAGGAGCGTTTAGCGATCTATTATCGGGTGGAACTGTTAATACAACTCGCAAGGAGGCTCGCGAATTTCGCGATCGTTTTGAGAGGTTTCTGAGCTGCACGCAAGGATTGCTCGTGCTTGGCTAAATTGGCTGGCTGAAGAGGATCACGTTCCCACCTTTGTTCTACGAGGTTGCCTTTGGTGCTTTTTTGAGGCATATTTGTTCCAAGAAAAAACTTGTTGGAAAATTAGCCGTCATGTTTTGCATGCGTGTGTTTGTGAGTTTCTATAACGAGTAATTTCGGCCCCGAACTGGAAAAAACTGATGTGAATCCGTGAGAATTCCAGATCTGTTCCTTCTTTAGTAGCCAGCTGTTCTCACTGAAGACGTCTCAAGGTTTAACGAGTAATCTACGTGATTTGTGGACAGCATTTTGGTAGTGCATGTTCTGGCGGGTTGTATTTAATTGTTCGGCGATAACTGCACAGCCTTAAATGCACCTCTCGAAAACAATTGTACTAGGTGATGGCACGAAGGGTTTAACACCTTTTGACTGTCTTGAAGGTATATTTATCAGATGCTCAATTCTCCTGAAGCCACTAATATAGTTCACCAGAGCAGCCTATTTTGAAATAATGTTTTTAAACGTTAATTTATCTAAATTGTTGAGCATAAAATTGAAAAGTGACCACTGGTCATAAAGGTGGAACTTAAGTTAGTGGCAGCTTAAGATGGACGAATTCATTTATTTTCGTGACATCCTTTTACCGCATCTGAATTTATGATGGTGGTCAGTTGCCATTTTTGTAGGGATTATCTTCTCTAATTTTCTCACCGCTGCAGAGGAATTTAATGATTTTTTTCTGTTCTACGAACGTGATCAGGCGCCAATTTTATGCGTTTCCTGCTGTTTTTACTGCTGCTTTATGCCCGCATAGCCGCCATACGGTCTTTGTTCTAGCTCTCACCAGCACAGTTTGTTGTGATCGTTGTTGTGTTAATCTTGTTTCTGTTTTTTTTTTGTGCCTGAGTTCGGTTCCGTTATAAAGCGTTATTTCGCACTTCTTATCTTGCAACCGATGGAAGATGAATGACGAAAAGGCTCACGACAACTCGAAACTCGTTTGGAGCTGAAAGTTGAGCGCAACCATTGCACCTGGTCGCCGTCTTCAAGCATGTCACATTCCTTCTAGCGTCATCTTCTGCACTTTGGCCATCTCGCAGATTGCAGTTCGGTCGCGCGCATAAAAAGTTTTCCTGTAGGTAAAAATAACTTAGCGACAAATGCAAGACTGCCGAGCGATCAACAGTCACCTAGGCTTTCTAATATAAAATGCAGATGACGAAATATTTTCTATAGTTTCAACAGTTGAATATGAATTCACCAGTGCCTCAGAAATTCCAGAAGTTTGGTCAGAGCTTTTCGTGGGGTCGTACTTTATAGGTAAAGGTCGAACAAATCGGAGTTTGTTGTTTGAGGCTTGGAAAATTTGAGTGTGAGTGTTTATTCATATGGTCGTAAGCTAAAAAAGTAAAGGTTACTGCGAAATGCCAAATGGTAATCCTCACAATTTCGCAATAAGAATTCTAAAAAGAGGAGCGTTCGGAGCTTCACTTAATGAAATTCAAACGCTGTATCATCTTATGCAATTTGTAATTGTGTTCAGTAGCAGGTTCTTGTTGTGTTGTGATGAGACCTGAATTTTCCTCCGCTTACCGTGGGATATACGATTATCTTATTTTCAAGGCAAGATGAAGCGAGACGTCCTTGCCTGCGGAAAGATTTGTTGGATTCCCCTCTAACGCCCTGCTGCAAGTATTTTAATAGGTTTATCGGGAATAAAGTAGTAACTGTGAGCCAAAAGAATGAGATAATCAGTCCAATTCCAAGGTTTACTCGATTGAATAGTGGCAAAATAATAAATGTCAAGTTTCACGTCGAACACGAATTTTAGTACACGCAAGTGATGGGGATTTAAGTAAAACGAAATTAGGACATGCTGGAGGCTGCAGATGAAAATGACCACCCACGACGCTGGAGATTAAGTGAACAACCTCTTATGTTTCCTGGCGCTTTTACTGCATGTTCACTGGAGTGCTATTCACAGCAAACCGACAAAGACTTTGCTGTGTTCTAATAAGACGTGAAATCAACGAGGCGGATCAACAAGAACATTATAAATAGGCAAAGTCGGTAGCGTTTTGTTGAATAAAGCTTTAGATCAAGTTAGAGAGCGATTGGTTGGTAGTTTGACTATCTCGGGATAAGGTGATTGTGGTGGTTGCAGCATATGGCCAAATGTAAAATGTACCTCATGCTTATAACACTTAAGAATTGGCATAATGAAGAAGCAAGACGAACATCTCGAAGAGTGGCCTGTGTTCAAAAGAAGTTTTTTTTTCGCATCCATTAATAAACCAATCAACGTCGAATATCTTTGATTTATTGAAAGCATTGCCGTTGTGTAGTGATCAGTTGCTGAGGAGTTCAACCACTGCAATCTTCGACAATAATACTTTAAGTCGGATGTACGAGTAAAGATTTTTTATGTACCCGCGTTTATTTTTGTCGCAAATTTGGGCTACTTGGCAATTTAAGCTCAATTCATTCGGTGTGCTATAGCGCTGCATGACCAAAACAATTGGAATACTCCATATTGGCCCAAATGTCTGCCTGTACAAGTTGATGGCTATTTCAAAGATATTTGTAGGAATTTAATACCCAACACTTATTTTAAAAGTCATTCTATGCTGCATACCGGTTTGAAAAATATTTGTATTATGCAAAAAATGGTGTCCCAAATGTCAGGTCTTTTGCGGCAAGAGGTGTGAATGGTTCATTGAATTTTGCAACATCTAGCTCTTAGTGACGTTATTTTCGCATCCACTCAGCAAATTCTTAAATTGGTTTTAATTTCCTCAGCATTTAAAATACTTCATAAAAGAGCTAAAGATCTGCAGCATAGTGAGATTTAAAGTTTTGCATTGTATTTTTATATTCTTCAATCGACGTGCCTATAGAAAGACCTATGTTTTTCTTCAGCTAAATATTCTTGGCTTCAATCGTATCTTTACTGCCCAACATAAGCATCATTAAGTTATTAATGATGCATGATCGAATAAAATGTTACCTCAAAGTAACAAGTGCATAACATTATAGCAGTGCCATTCACAGGGTATCGATATGGCAATTATCACAATAGTAAATGAAGTGAAGAGTATAGAAGAGATACGTGCCGACGAAATGAAGAGAATAAGCAGAACAATGAGTTTGAACGGTAACCAAATAACCTGCAATGAAAAAAAAAATGATGGTGCAACAATCATACACTTTAGTAGATGAGGGAAGATGAGCAAACATAAGAGTTTGAGATGCCATTATCCTGCGCCCATTTTGTGGATATCTCAAGGAGTACTTGTTGAGAGACAAATGATGTCTCCTTCTTTTTTATTTTGGATGTACAACTTATCAATTCTCAACGGAGGAACAAACAAAACTGCATCGTTTTCTCAAAATGTGTCACCTAATAGCACTGATTCAATCCATGAGTCATTGCATTCGAATCTATTGCTAACAACAGATCTTCAAACTAAGAAATTATAAATTCATCTATTCGATTACTCTCATGTTTGAGGCAGCAAATTTTATGGCGAATAAGCATGTTCATGGATTCATATTGGCTTCGAAAGAAAGTTTCAAAATTCTTTCCCTAAACTGTGCAATTGTCCCATTTCAGAGTCTAAGCTGAATGTGACTGACTGTCCAGCATTATCGAAGTGCGCTTTTTCATGGCATAACTGAAGCGAAAATCCCATAAAAACCTATTAAGTGAATATATGGCAGCGAATATTGTGGGCTGTGAAAAAAGAGGCAAAATCGAGCGCTATCAAACATGGAAAAGTGTCCTCACAGTGTGTCCAAGATGCGTGGACACTATTTTCACATGCCAACCTTCCTATTCTATGTGCAGACGGAAAATTTTCATACCGAACTTCAATTCTGTAATTGAAGTAATTTTTGCAATCTTTGCACTCATTCAATGAAAGCAATGATTACCGAAAAGACGATATGAGGGAGCAGCATTGATGGTCGATTGGTGATTGTACCGAAAAGTAGCGTGAGTGTTACAAGTATCCAGCAAAGTGTAAATGCCCATACTACTGCCACAACTAACCTGAAATAATTTTTCCATATTGTTGCAATGAATAATACCACAACAACAAAAGTGGGCAGATAGAAACAAACAGCGCAGATAAGAACGCGTAATCTCGCTCTTATACAAAACTTTTGAAACGTTTTTTGACACTTATTAACCTCTTGCCATGAACTTTCCAATGAAATTAGTACTTTGGTAGCAAGAAAAAGGTGACCTGCTCTCAGCGTGATAAAAGTCGTCATAGTTTCTGTGCAGAACGAGCGAGTTTTCGACGTAGTGGACAGTGGCGAGCATAAGTTGCAAAAGTGCAAGTGCCGATACAGCCTTCTTAGCCGGATAGAATCGTGGCTCTGGTGTTGACATTCCCGCATCACTGTCTCCTTTCATATGTTCAGCTCACATCCGCTCTCAAATATGAACACTCACCACCTTATATCGACTTTTAAAAACATTTATTGTGGTCATCAGAAAGTGACCCTCGTTGGGATCCGGCTTATGAGGATATTGGCTTAACTGGCATGAGTCAACACTCGGATAATCTTTCGTACATCAACAAAAATTACGATCGCTTAACTTAGATGGACCCTTGCTAGAGGCGTTTGTACATGGTCTCAAGAAACCGGAACAGTCTAACTGGCAAGGATGCCGAATCGTGCAGCGAAAGGTCAAAGGTCTGATCAATGATCACTTATGCTCTCTTATTTATCACTTCGGTTTGATTAAAGGCAGGTGGACTTTGCCACTTCCTCATCTGTTTTATCCTCTCACTAATCACATAAAGCCAAATAATGTTCATTAATCAGTTGATGAACACGAATTCTAATTTCACTTGTTTTGAAGTTTCTTATAGTCAATCGATAAACGATCGTTTGTGTTTTATCGTATGTCTCCAAATTTATAAGGTGGCCATGTAATGGAAGGCAACTTTCCCTAAATAATTCCTTTTTCTACGAGACGTTCTGACGACGACGGAAGGACTAGTCAATTTCATCAGACTTTTTGAAGTTCAGAAAAACCCACTTATTAAGAGAGTCTTGAAGCGGAGCATCAGGGTGCGCACGCTTTCCGAAGGAACTTTTATAATTTAGGAACGAGAATTTCGCGAATTTTCAGAAGGTAATTTCAAGATATTTTTTCATCTGAATGGTAGATCTTATATGCTTGACGAATTATGCACGCAGTACCAAAATTTTATTTCTCTCTGCTCATCTTAAATAGTCATTTCTGATATTATTGGCGAAGGCTGAAACTGCATCTTAAAGTATATAACACTTCAAAATTTGCCACGTTTCTCTTCCGGTTTCGACTAAAATTAGACCATTCATTCCCAAAACTGCCGGCTATTATGATTTAAAGGCACCCAACTGGGGAGTAATTTTTGAGAACGAATTTCTAATTTTACCCCTTAGATGATTTTCCTTCTTCAAGTCACTTCTCCTATTTTTCTACCTATCATATATTCCGCGAAGTTGGCAGGATTTGAAGTATGCCTCCTGCATAGGAAAGCGCAGCAGTGATCAATGAAAAATGCAGAATAAGAAACGAGCAATTGAGGAATAAAATTGTCTATTGGCAAGTGTGAGAATTCGATGTACACCACGCGGTAAATGATAGGAACGATATGAGAGTGATGAACACAAATCGGTTAAGCAATTCGGAGTCGATTACAACGTTGTAAATAACTGCATTGTTTATAATAAAATACTTTTGGTGTGCAACTCGATACGTTTAATAAACACTATCAGAAATACACAATGAATTCCAAATGATCGATAATTGAGCTTAAAACTGTAACGTCGGCTATACTGGGTGTGCAAATGATCAACGTATCATAGAGAAATTAAAATTGATTAAATGAATATTTTATTCCAGCAATGATTTAATTTTTAAGCAACGTTTGTGAAAATTTTCTCATGAAACGGGAGATTTATGGTAGCGCCGCTTTCTTTATTGTTCCGTATTCGTGTCCAAAGGAAAGAAAGCTTCGCTATGCTTCGAGAAGCTTTAAAAAGAAAACAATTATCCTCGTCATTTTCATATTTCCATTGCTTTAAAACGATAAATGCTTCATCGCTTAGGAAGCTGATCAAAAATTCTCTTTCTACTTCACGCGATTTTCAGTCGATAATTTATAATCGAAGGAATTTTAAGCGTTCGTGATTTAAAATCTTTGTAAAGGTAGTTTAATATAAGAAAATGTGGAAAAGGTACCGAGTTCAGGATAACTGTAAAGTTCACCGGTCAAATATAAGACGCTCTATGAGCATAATGGATTTAAGTCATTGGAAAGCTCGTTGTTTTTGCTTAGCTAATAAAAATTGTTAGGCTCAGAGTGAAGGGTAAGCGCTATAAACGTGACGTTCGGGAACTGCTCTTTTTTTCTTTGAAATTGGATTATTGATAAATGTGGTGGTCTTTACGGCAATGCTATCTTGCTATCTAACCGAAAGATTTTCATAATTTCACCATTGTTTTAAATTTATTGATAAACTTGGAAACATTTATAAAAAAGATTGCAAAAGTACCACAATATTGATGCTGTAATATTTATTTATAAACGTTATTTTATTGCTTTTTGTTGAATTTTTCTCAACTCTCTTCGAAGATCTTTCTCTCCTTAAATATATCTCATTATTCGTTGTTGAGTGTTTCATTTGGAATGTATTTCAATCGGTGTATTTCAACGATAAGAGAAAATTTTAAAAGCTTTTTTCGTGCTATTGAAAGCTGATCCGAATGTATGCAATGTGACGACGAGTAGCGACGCAAGAGCCATTAATTAGATTAGAGGAAATGCATCGTTTGGCTGGAAGCAAAGGACCTCTTAGAGGTGCATCAGAGAGCAACGCATGAAAATACGAACGGTTGACATGGAAACACGCCCATGCAGAGATATCGTTTTGATTTGGCGTTGTGATTCGTTGCGAGCAACAGGGGAGATTTTGTCGGATTCTTACTTCTTTTTTTTTTTATTGATTGTGTAAAGTTTTATATATTATTGATGCAGAATGATGATCGGATCGTTTTGTAAATGTGTTCAACTCAACTCCGTCATACTTACTAGCCGTTATTATTATTAAGCATAGAGCTTTGATAGCTGAAGTCGTATTTTTAAACTCTGTATTCTTTCAGATGAGAAAACAGGTGTTTAGCTAATTAGGTGTTTAAATGAAGGCTGCATTTTCTGATTCTTTTTTCACAGAGCATCCCATGATAAATTTGTTTATAGTTCTTTAACGCACCTCAATGTGGATTTATTGCTCCATTCTTAGTCACTATTTTTTGTATTTTCTCATGCATCTATGCTTTATTTTCGAATGCATTAATAATTGAAATCGTCGAATAAAATACAACTGAAATTTACATCTGCATATCTTATAAAGTATGAAAACAATGAGAAAAACTAAGCGCGCGCAGCTGAAGGAAATGGATTGAACTCGTAGAAGACTTGTTCAATTCGCTCATGCTTGGTCTCATAGCAATAAAGAGAATGACTATTATGGGAGAAGGAGGCGGGTTGCGAAAAGGCGACAACACCGAAAGATATATAACTTCGAGATTTTAAATGGAAATGAAAGGTTCCCTATTAGGCATGATAGAAAACGGAGATGGAATATATTCCATATGGAATGCGCTACTTTTCGAACTTTCGTATCTTTGAAGCAACAACGTAAAAAAAAACTTTCGTTCATTTCTTCTAGTAGGCCGTCAACCGATCAGTAGGCCAGGTAAACTGGAAAAAAGAGTCCACTGGTTCTTATGCGAAATTCCGTTGAAACCAAATCTTTTCGGAAAATTTTGGTCTGTTATTGATTGAAAACATTTAGCAAAAACTGAATTTCGACTGCAGCCGAAAAAACCAACCAGTTGGACATCGCTCCGATATATGTGACCTGGCCCACCCCCTCTATTCGTTTGCGTTGCATTTCCTTATGACCACTCTTCTCTATCACAGTAAACAATGATACGAAGAAGAAATATTCCTTCGTTACTGTAAAATGCCGAAGTGAATAGTATGACCGTTATGAAATTCGTTGCAAATCAGCAAAATGCAGCTACAAAGCTTTCCATCTAGCACTTCTTGAACGTATTTCGAGCCATTCAACAGACCTGATAATTTCTTCCTTTTTCACTCTCGATGAGAGCCATCCTACTCAACGACGTCAGTAACGATCTCTGGCATTCGGCAACCGAATGGTTTGTGTCGATGCATGCATTTTGTGTTCTCACATTTACATTACTCACTACAACTTTGTTTCAACCGAATAGACGTAATCGGTCGGAATTGAATGCGTCTCAACAATGTTGGTTGGATGCCCGATCGAAAGTATTCGTTAAGGAAGTGCCTGTTTTGCAATCACAAAAACGAATAAGACAAAGCCAAATTTCGGTCAGCCGGTAACCATAGGAATCTGGCAAGTGGCCTTTTAACCCTAGGATATTTAATCTTCGAACATTTTGGCCTCCAAATCCTTGGCCCATTATTGCATAAAGTGGACATACGGCATTCGGCGCATAACGAGGAATGAATTATGGCAAAGCAATCACCGTTAACGCGCATATGTTTTTTCTCTGAAAGGAAAGTTGCTTTATTCTTTTTGCAATATTTTTATCCGTTTTGTGATATAAACTCATATTTTTCTTAATCGGTCGGAATTGAATGCGTCTCAACAATGTTGGTTGGATGCCCGATCGAAAGTATTCGTTAAGGAAGTGCCTGTTTTGCAATCACAAAAACGAATAAGACAAAGCCAAATTTCGGTCAGCCGGTAACCATAGGAATCTGGCAAGTGGCCTTTTAACCCTAGGATATTTAATCTTCGAACATTTTGGCCTCCAAATCCTTGGCCCATTATTGCATAAAGTGGACATACGGCATTCGGCGCATAACGAGGAATGAATTATGGCAAAGCAATCACCGTTAACGCGCATATGTTTTTTCTCTGAAAGGAAAGTTGCTTTATTCTTTTTGCAATATTTTTATCCGTTTTGTGATATAAACTCATATTTTTCTAATTTATCAAAAGCGTTATACACTATCACCGGCAAGCAGGAGTTGATTTTTTTAATGAACACTTCGATACTTAGCGTCGTAGAGTGTTTTCATTGACAAAGCAAGCATAATTAGGGCTTAGTGCCTATATTTTCAGGAGGCACTTCATAGTGTATATATTCAAATATATTCTCAAACACAAAGTTGCTAGGGCCAGATGTTTGTTTATCTCGACGGATGGATTTGCGTCGCCTTATTTCTTGATTATGACTGCACAATTCAGAGCCGTTTGAATTTAACTTACATTTCCTTCTTTACATGGTCATGGCCGCAGATTAGTAGATGCGCCAGTCGTTCTTATGATGGACGCTGCGTATATTGCATCTAGAAAAAGATAAATCTTGAAGCATCATAACGAAGTTAGCTGAAACATTTAAAATATGATACGATTGCATAAAACCTTACGGCCCACAGTTCTTCGCATTTGTAGCACTGTCACAAAAACTTAGATAGTTCATTTCTAAATGTTCACTGACAGGAGGGACTCTGAAATATGAAAGTACCTCTGTAATACCAAAAACATTAGAATATAAAGAACGGAGTTCCCAATTTCATGGGAACGCCGATGATCCTATAGAGCTTTGAACCATAGTTGTTGCCTTCTCGTAGAAAGTTTACTTATGGATTCATATCCGCTGATGTTTCTCATACCAGAGGTCGAGGGTCGTTACATTTCATGGGGATGTTTGTCATGCGTGCCTTTGTCTGCCTATGAGCGACTGAACCGCTATGGTTTTAATTCTCGTTCTACGGTTAGAACGGGAAGCCTTCTGGATTCGTATATAGCCGACGGTTTGCTCCTGATTCGCTCTCTATAGCTGATTCCTGATATTCCTAGGCTCAATCTCGAGAGTTTAAAGTTTCATTTGCATGCAAAAAATTAGTTTTTATAGAAATTTTCTATGACAGATCAATTACGTGAAAGGAAATACGAGTCAATTACGAAGCAGTCTCATGAACGGTGTTTTCTTCGATTTTCGTGCTAAATTTTGTGTTTGTTTACTAATCTTTTTCTTTTTCTATGTTTATGCTAATAAAAGTTTACACCGTGTACTCATTTCTAAAAAATATTTGTTTATTTATTCGTTTCGCAAATATTTTCTCCCCTATATTATCTTTTCGTCTTTCTCAACGTAAATAAGCTGTTTTTTTTTTCAAAAAAAAGAAGTACGAGCATGCGATTTACAGAGGATCATTTTAAGTCATGTTGCATAATGCACACGCATAAGGGATCAATCGTCCGCCCTACGCAATTCCCAACAAAAGTACGCAGAACAAATATTCAAGGGCTAAATTTCCGGCGACTGAAGGGCTGGGAACCGAATATCCTACGATCGATTACCGTCACAAGCTCAAATGTTTATTTATGCTGTCTCATGCTGTTCGTTCTTATTGCTACCTCGAGAGGTATTGTTTTGGAACACGACTCCTCAAAATTTGTTGCATTGATCGAATGAGTGTGATGCCTTACAAAAAAACTGTTAATGAGCTATTTTTATGAGCTCAGTAAGCCGCCACATCTTCATTTGTAGATTTTTTTTTACTTTGGCTCAAATGTTGGTGAGTGCTACGTTCGATTTTCACGAAAGGCTATTGATGAAATAATGATAATATGTGATATCTCTAATTTTTTATAGGAAAGAGCAGAAAAATGGCAGCTCGCCAATCACTACTGTCTGCTTCGATGCTGAGTTCGTATAGCTTTCGCGGAAACAGTTTCGACTCGACAGGATTCGAAGTTTTCTCAGGAAATACACTTGAAAAGGTATGCACTTTACTTGCCCAAGTGAACACATCGAAAGATTGCAATAGCGATTCTCGAAGCAGCGACATCTATACGCGGGACTGCAAATTTTTGCGTAGAGAATGCCTAAGTGATGATTACACGAAAAAGAAAGCGAATTGAAAAATGTTGTGCGAACAGAAAGGAAATTCGACTGTTTTGATATGTTTATTGCGTTATCTTCTCTTTCACGTTTCTCCATCTCTTCATTCGCCGGGGCATTCGAAATGCTCATGCTGTTAGAGCTCACACTGAAGAACAAATTGTAAATTGTAAACGTTCATTGTTGAGCCAGAGAATTCTTTTGTTAATATATTGAATGCATAGATTTAATAGGCTTCAGCTCATCTCAGAGTTCGCTGGAATCGTCCAGTTCGTAGGTTTTATTTTAAAATTTCAAAAGTTTGCATCCCAAAACCCATCGACCTTCCTCAGTTCAGCCTTCTCGAGCGTTCAAAGTTTAATAACGTCTCGATACTTACGTCCATTTCAATCGTTTTGGAGTTCATTCTCTATTGTGCAGTTATAGATGTAATCGGTCAATATTTCGCACTAAAGTCCGCAACTCTAGCTTTGATTGTACGTGACACGATTTCACCATAATGCATCTTGCAAATACAAGTTTACAAGAGCGCATTCGAAATGATTATATATGAGTAATTATTTGAATAAATAATATCACCCATTTAATCAACAATCCCTTCGGGAAGAAAAGGCTGAAAATAAGGCTTCTAATTAAGAAAATAACAAAAATTTTTCACTTATAGATGTTCGATTCGCGATTTCGGAGTCTGCGGGAGCGAAAAGCTGCCAAACCAACTCTTAAAGGAAAAGTTTATAATTTCTTAGAACGACCAACTGGATGGAAGTGTTTCGCATATCATTTCAGGTGACTCCTCTTTAATAATTCCCTCTCTTTGAACCTCTAAAAATGCTTATTACGGAAGATGATGAGCTGCTTAGAAAACATAAATACGGCTTTTGTGCAGCGACGGAAATAGTCGAATGAGATTCGGTGTTTAAACAAATCCACTTATCCATTTATGGTGATATGCCAAGTTCTTTGCATTCATTACATCAAGAGCAAACGGTGAACATAAACTGTAAACTTTTCTCAATAACGATATATATATTAGCCTCTGTGGTTTAGCAGCTTATCACATCACCAATATTCAAATTTATCAGCCCCATTTGTGCTTTCTGATATGCAAATTGCAATACATTCTAAATGAGTAGTTTTCAACTAAGAGAATCCTCATACGTTGAGGAATTTTCAACGTGAGAACAACATAAATAAATCATACGGGCATTATTAAGTTCAAATATTTTCAGTGTGTTTATGTTGGTATTACTTTGCCTCATACTAAGTGTTCTCACAACTGTAGAAGCTTATACGCGAAGAGCGCATGAAGTGCTCTTTTTTATGGTAAGTTTTTCTTTTACGCCATCTGAAAGTGGGAAAACATAGAAAAGGTATATAAGGGTATATATATATATATATATATATATATATATAAAAGATAATGAAAGCAACCACAAAAAGAGAAAAACCGAAAAACCCGCGAAGAATTCGATCGAATGAACATCAAGCACCTTTAAATGTAGTAGACAAGAAGGACAATAATATGAAGAACAAAATAAGTCAACCGCAGTTTGGAGGTGAAGGAGCGAGTGTATTTGTGATATCAACAGACAGCAGTTTCAATGTTCAGAGAACATGAAACAAGAAACTGTGCAGAACACCATTTGTGTCGCAACACTTTTTTTTATCGAGTAGAGCTGTCCTACATCGACTATGAGGAAAGGTAGTAAAAAACGCCTCTGAGAGCAAATTGTCAGAAAAAAAACGCATACAGTTTTGTAAGAAAAACAAATCATATTCGAGTCTGCTGTATTCTAGTGGCTCTAGGCTACAGATTTTCAACCTAGAAGTGTAATTTAGCTGGTACGAATCATGGCAGACTTAGCGAAAAGCAATATTCTTGAAACGTTTCTGTGCATTCAATGGCAATCCAGTCTCAGAGTCTAAGTAACGAGACCATGCAGGAGTACAGTATTCCTTATTGGGCAATAGTTGATGGAGGTCTTTCTGTAACGCTCAGTATGTCTACACTGTAAAGCGTGGAAAGTATATTTGCAATTTTAAACAATTTTGAGCTATACTGGAGCACTGCAACCTACAATGTTTTTTTTTCTTCATGGATTCCCTCATAAAACAGACCACCACGTCATAATTTTTTGTGGAGCCAGCTATAACAACTCCTTACGGAACTACAACTTGTTGAGACTCTTCGATAGCTCTTATGGTAAATATCATCCGTCACGCTTGGATCATACGTTATTCGAAAGGATATGCCAAAGATTTTAGGTGTTCTCAGTCGATCCCTTTAATGCGCTGGTTTGAGAGAATAAGTTAAAGTGTGTGGAGCTAAGAATTTAAACGAATTTTGCCACCTTATGGACCAGCTAGCTATACACATGTTCCTGCATTATGCATATTATAGGACGATGGAACTAAGACAGCAATCTGAGGGGATGTAGAATTTTAGACCGTTACATTGGATTCGATTAAAGCAATAAAGTGTACTAATGCTTTATGAGATGACGAAATTTGAATATGCGGTTAGCGCAACTAACAGAAAGTTGCAAGCATGATAAGAACCATGATTTCAGCAGAATAAAAAAATAACAAATTTGATGAAACGTCGACACCAAAAGGGCAGGTGAGGGGGCATTACCTTAGGGAGCAGTGCGCAAGCGTTTTTCACTGATCGCAGACAGGTGCAATCGGAGAAGCGCCGATTTATGCAACTCTGGAAAAGTTTCACATTTTGCTGATCATGTTATCACAGCCATAGTTTGAATATGTTGAAGAAATATTTTTGTAATTGCTCTGTCTTCGCCCTTCATGACTCTCTGACTTCTAAAGAATATTAGTAGCCAGTGATCGGGCAGTTATGATGTAATTTCTGGTGTTGCTATTCACATAAGGTCGCAATGCCTTTCTCCCGGATATAGGTCCCACCGATCGGGATGCCGACGAAAAATTACTAAGAAAATTTGGTACCGGAGGCTAGCAAATTTCATAGGCTCCTATTTTTTGTGAATTGAAGCTATCGGAGAGACACATCAACAAAAACGCGGTAAGCGCAATTTTGACGCTCTTTTAGTGCATTTTGCAAAAGTTTTATAGAGGGCAAAAAATACCCTCACAGACAATCTGTGTAGTATTTCTCAGTGAAGAGCCTTTGAAAGCACATATCTAGAAAGACGATTTGTCGCACTTTTTCAAAAGAAAATTCATTGTTCAAGAAGCCGGTCGTTCTTATTGACAAATATTGAAGAGTGACGAAATCAGACCTAGTGGTGTCCGACTTTATAAAAGCGACTCTAAGAGACTCTTTAGTCGTAACACTCTTTCTGCAATTTCTGAGAATCTAACTTAGCTAAAACGAATGTTTCAGGAGGTTTTCTTGGTAGTGTTCTTTGGTGCTGAATATTGCGTCCGTCTTTGGTCAGCAGGATGTCGTTCAAAGTACCTCGGCTTTCTGGGACGTCTTCGCTTTGCTCGAAAACCTATATCACTCATCGGTTTGTTTTGCATATAGCTAACCTCCGTCAAAGTGGTGCGCAAAATATTAGAGAGTTTTTTTTTCATAAAGCGATATATCTTAGGTGGACCTCTGAATAACAAAAGATATTAATGTCAGTATATCAATCGTAAAATTTTTTTTTAGCGAGCTTTCAACGGGAATGTCACATTTGAAAATTTTGAAACCTATCGTACGCATTTTCATTTATAGGCTACTAAAAAAAATTCAATATTTAAGAGCTAAGAATTGCTATTCGAAATTAGGCAAAAATTCATTGCAGGCATTGAAGACTATCGACTAATTTTTTATTTTTACTTTTTCCAAAGTATCAACGTTGCAACTTGTGTTTATTTTATTAGCTTCTTATATTCTTTGTGCTTATCGCTTACTTCTTGGGCAATCTTCTGTAATGCGTGACAATAACAAATTTATCAATGAATTAGAGCAAATTTTATTATCGCGATGAATAGCTTCGCCATGCATTGCAAACTTCTCTATGCTCACAACTTATGGGCAAAATTTCGGGAAAATCTTTCATGGTTTTGATCGCTTCGGGAAATTTCTCTGATGCTTGATCCAGTTGAAAATTATTTTTGCCGATAGAAAGGATTCTGCTGCAAATAATTCTAGACATTTTGCAACAAGGCAAGATAAAGACGTAAAACTTTGTGGTGACAGAGATTATTACAGATCTTTGTGTTGTGTTGGCAAGTACGATTGTTATATGCGTGGGAAGCGAAGGACAAGTATTTGCAACAAGCGCCATCAGGCCACTGACTTGCACTTTCTATACATGCATACTGTGTTATTCGGCTGTCTTGATAATACAAGAAATTGTTGATCGTATAAGATCCCCTTCAAGTTCGACTGCCGGCTAACAAAGCGACCACAAGTTAAAAAGTAGCAGGAAAGGAAACCAGAACACAGATAGCGAGGTCTTTCAAAAACTGATTCCGAAAGAGAGAGTCGGAGGGACCGTAAGCGAAAGCATCGGAGGTAGTGGGACTTTTGCAAAAAAGATATTTCGGTTGAAATTTTAACGAGAATGTGAAGTTGGTTATGCATTTAAAAAAATAAGTGAACCAACGAACTGCTGAAATCGGAACGAACGTACACGCATGTCATCTCTTTTTGGTGGACGTCAGGGGAAAGTGTCTCCTTTTGGTATTCTCGTTCTGGTTTTCTGCAACCGGAAGAAATTATATATTTGGGTGTGCTTTCGTTTTCAATTCTTTTCGAACAACTACATTTCAGTTTGATCCCATATGATGGGGAGCTTCATTCGGGGAATTGACGATATGAAAGGTAAATTGAACGTTTTATAGAATTGCAGGGGTGTACGGTTTCTGCAGATTCTACGAATGCTTCATGTGGATCGTCAAGGTGGAACATGGTAAAGTTTTATGAAGGGATTCCGTAATTTCTCTGATGGTCCATTGAATCTCTTTCAAATTGCAGACGTAATGGCCTAAATAGTAAGAGATCTAATAAACTTTACGGTGCCTATTTACTAATCCTGTTGTTAATTTGGAAACTTAACTTTGCAAAGCGCGTTATGGCAAATTTGTATATGTGTATATCTATCTGTTTGGTGGCTTTAACTGTAGATGCAATGAAGGTAAAGCTGTGAAATTCGCGCTTATAGGATATCTCGTAAGCGGACTTCTATACCATCGTTGAAGTCGATTCATCAACTTCAGAAAGGGTTAATGAGTTTGAAAAGGCGAAAAAATTTGCATGCATTTTATAACCAATCGGATGACGCTTCACATCAATCGGGCCGCAAAGAAAATAATTTTTGCGCAAAAGATTTCAATGAGTGAAATCATTTAAGAGATGATCCATATTCGTCATGTTCCACTATATCATCTGTTCAGCTGGTTGTTCGCATGAGCAAAATATATTTTTTTTTTTTTAAAAAGAAGCAAATATCGTGTCAAATCTTCTTGCGCGTTTTCTCACATGGTCTGATATTTGTTTGTAAATGCTTCCCATCGTTGACTTATTTTTCTATAGAATTTGTCTCTCATTAGATGACTTTCAACAGTATTTCACTTTAAGGCGGCTTTTGGGTTCCGTTGTTTTTATACATCGGCAAGAACTGATCACTACCCTCTATATTGGTTTCCTCGGACTAATATTTTCATCGTATTTCGTCTATCTTGCTGAAAAAGATCACATAACACCTGAAGGAAAGGCGGCCTTCTCCAGTTATGCTGACGCACTCTGGTGGGGAGTGGTAAGTGCTCGCATTCTTTATTTCTAGAGCAAAAACTGCAAAACAGCGAATAGCTAGCTCATTTATATAGGCGAATTTTTGAAGTCTGTTTGCCTCAATAAGCTCTTATTATTTTATAATTCGACAATAAGTATGAGAATTATATAATACTCTGCAAAATTTTGTAAATTAATTCTTCGTCAATGAGACACTTTGGGAGTCCTACTTAAGAGAAAAGAGAGTAATCTTACTTCTAATTATGAAAAGTGAAGAAGGAGTTTGAAATATTCTATGTAGTCTTTTGTACTAAAAGGAAAGCAACACTGAGTGCATTTTATGACTCATGGAAAGAAAAACACAAAAAGGAAAAAGGTAAAGATATGAAAGACGGGCTGAGCAAAATAGATTTCCTACAGGTTTAATTCGCCTAATTAGTTTCTTTTCTTGTCTATATTTTTGTTTTCCTTTCGCAAACGCTTAAAAGGCTATTATTGGTTGGTCATATTTACGTTTACCTTACCAAAAAATTCCGCATTTTCGTTCACATTATCACTTTCTTTTCTTCAGTTATTGTTCAACAGACGTTTAACCGTTCGATGAGTCAAGTCAGCGTGATTGAAAGAAAACTTGACAGAGTCGTTTCGCTTTGGCTATATTTCTGCTGTTTGATGTTCGCACTCAGAAGTACTGCATTTTATAGCTTATAATGCATAATATGGAAAATGTCATTTTTTCGTTCAATAGCCATAAGTTTGTTCTCTCATCATCTTTTACAAATCGGCATATGTTCATGGATAAGCAGGCAAATCGCGTTCGTAAAATTTCGACACTGACGTATATTCGGGAGAAAATGAGAAGCGTTTCTATTATAATAAGTTTAGAGAGAGGGAGAGAGAGGGAGAGGAAAAGAAAGAGAGAGAGAGAAGGCGATGATTTCTCGACGAGCGAGGAAATGATTGTGGACAAGAATTTGTGACCTAAGCAATAAGCAAATTTTTGAAATCGCAATCTTTTCAAGGCAATTAGGATCGTAGAGAATGACAAAAGCTTATTGATGCATCTCTTCGGCAGTAGCTGAGTTAATTTTATTTGAGAAGTGAAAGTGTTTTAGAGATATATCATCTTATCAGTTAGAAAAAGGAAACAACTAGAAATAAAAAGAAGCTCAAGGTGATGAAACTAAATTAGGCATATTAGATCAAAAAATAATGCAGTTGAAGCAAAATTTGCTGCTCGTCTAAAAAAATCATTTTTTTTTCGCTCTTTGACACCTCTCACTATTGCATTTCTTCTTTTCGAGAGACAGTTCCTCTCTATGCGAAAGCATTGCCTACCTGAATTTAATCACCGTAAAGAAGCAGGCTGAATTTTTAACATATGGCAAAAATTTTAAATGATTTATATATTCCAGAAAAACTGTTACTTTTAATTACATTATCCAATCATTCCTCATTGTTATATGCAAAGCTATCTGTAACACATTCCTCCTGCAATAGGATATTATCTGCAAACAACTTTCTTTACTTTCTCACTAGTGGATCAAGTTCACATAACCATGATCTCATTAGTGGATCAAGTTCATATAACCATGATCTCATTAGTGGATCAAGTTCAGATAACCATGACGACGATTGGCTATGGTGATGTTGTGCCCCAGACATGGGTCGGACGGATAGTTGCATCTTGTTTTGCGATCTTTGCTATTTCGTTCTTTGCACTTCCTGCGGTGAGTGACCATGTTGACTACGAGAATTAAGTGCAATTAATGTGGATACTCAATCAGAATGATGTGAAATGAACTGAAAGTAGATGTCTTGTGCCCGATCCATAGATTCGGTGTTTTTTGTTGTGAAAGGTGTTTCTAGCACTAGATGAAAATCTTCACTGAGAATATCAAGGCCAGATCGTTTGCGTTTCCCTCCCTTCAATCGAGATTGTTGAGGTGGAACTGATATTGCTTACGAAATTGTTGAAAGCCTTCACTGAGCCTGTCTCCACACTTTCTCTCTGCCAACTCACTTAGATTGGCATGCTAACTAGAAGTGACTCTACATGCCAATTTCCCCCCAAAGCGAGTTACAAATACTGCTTGTGATGTCCTGTGCACCGAATTTGTGATATGATCGGTGGAACTTTTGACATCGGAAAATTCTATGATTTATTAGTCGTTTGCTGGGATAAGTGGCAGCAATAATTTGTATTCACTTTTTATATTTTAGTAATTGCTTTTTTATCCTCATTTTAGAAGCATATTGGCTGTCTCACTTCACTTTCGCCATGCAGCATAATGGCTTCCATTTTCCACTGTCTAACAGATCAATATTTCCTCTATGTGAAATTTTGATAAGCCAATTTTTGGCTGCAAATGCTGAGTCACTTTTGCATTTCTTCAGGATTTTCCAACGAGATTGAGAAAAGCACAAGATTTCTTGAAAATAAATCTAGCTTCATGGGGATTCAGAAATGTAGAAAACAAAGTTATTTCGTCCGTCGAGATAGATAGGCAGGATTTTATGTAGCGCTACAGTAGTAAGTTTGAAATAGCCAAACTGACAGTTAGTGATGCGTTGCAGATGTATGCTGTTGCTTTATCTTAATCGCGTAACAACTTTTGCTCACTTTCAACATAAATATTTATCTCATAATTGCGAATGATTTTTGCTATTTTCGCGTTATTTCTTTCGTTTTTTTAAATGCTCTTTTATAAGTTAGCGTCCGCAAAGTACCTTGAAGGCATTATATCTGCGCATATTTATTCGCATGACTGCTTTTTGCTTGATCGTTTCAAATGGGAAACTCTGAGAATATGAAATTTGGGACACTTGCCGAGCATCATGGGATGAGCTGTTATGCTGACACTCAGGTTAAGTCGTCTACTCGGAAGGGAATTATGGGCATTTGAAAACGTTAGGAAATTTGCATAAATTTTCGGTGGTCACGTTGCGTTTTTCAAGAATGTTTTTGCTGGCAATGAAATCAGTGAAAACATGTACGCCTTGCTTCACGTGGCTATGTATTTGTTTATGAATTGTGGAAGTGGTTGATCGAATCAGCGAAATGCAAAATCGAATTTCATGGCAATTTTTCTAACGTGGTAATCCGTTTGTTTCGTTTTCTCGATTAAAGTACCACAACTTCGTGACCTGCAGGGCATATTGGGCTCAGGATTCGCGCTCAAAGTGCAGCAGAAGCAACGTCAGAAGCACTTCAACAGACAGATACCCGCAGCGGCGACGCTTATCCAATGTCTTTGGCGGTGCTATGCCGCCGATCGACATTCCATGTCGACAGCCACTTGGTGAATCCTTTCATTCCATTGCTCCTAACCACTGTCATTTTGTTTTAGTGTTATATACGGTTTCATCAGATGTACGAACTATCTATTACTTTTTTCTTCCCTACTTTTTTCACTCTTCTTGCATATGATAGGTGACATCAATGCATACGTTGGACGTTCTTGCGAATGCTCTCAAACAGTGCATTCGTCTTGCAAGTTCATGCTTCTTAGTGACTGCGTTGATCAAGTTGGTTGCCGAACAGTCGCAGACCTCAAACACCTTCAATTTATGATTCGGTTGGCGGCTAAGACTTTAATTTGCAGACGGAATTCGAATCGACAACATCCGTGTTCATCAAGCTTTGTACTAACGATTATTGCACATTGCTCTAGCAGTCACTTTACTACAAAATACTTTCACAAGAGCTTATTAGCAAGAATACTGTCTAGTCGAATCAGTGATGAGGCTGACGGCCGAGAACACACGACCGTGTCATGCAGGCAACGTCGCTTTTTAAGCCCACCATATAGCACACGTTCAGTACCGTCGAAGTCGGTCAGCGCTTTTCGAGCTTATAGATTTAGACACATGCGGCTTGTCGAAGAGTTTCCGATCCTTATCCGCTCTCCATCGTAGCACAAATAAGTGTACGATGGAAACATAGAGGGCGTCGGAAACTTTTGGGCTGTAGAGAGATAAAACCATTGTGATCTGTGTTCGAGGTCGCAATTATTGCCCGCCAGCGCATTACCCAAAGGTCTTTGGGTCTTAGAAGGAAGAACACGACTTCGTAACTAAAAAGACGCTGCTCCATTTTCAACTTTGTGATAGAGTCTTTCTTCCCTCATAGCTGTTAAATTTTCCATTCTCTGCACAATAACGGGCACACTTCTTACAAGTAATATTTCTTCGTTATCACTAAACATAAGTCCCAGCTTCATAACGCCTGTTTAACAACATCTACCTTGCTAGCATGTTCATCGTCCTTACTGTTTCATCCTCCTCGCTAGCCGTATAGAATTCTCTTCCTGCTGAACTAAGTTCGTTCTCTCATGCAAACACCAATCTGTTCGTCGATGACCTCGGTTTCTTATCACTTAGGTTTTGGAGAGGTTTATTCGCAAGCCCATTCTCGCGCTGTTTGCCATAAACATATCATACAGGAGCTGGTTGCAATTGGTTAAAGCTGTGGGATATCAGGACTTTATCATCCACGAAACGCAAGTGTGGCAGTCCTTTCCTGTCGGCTTTACGTTCTTTTTTTTACCACTCTATCTCTTCGAACACCAGTTACAGACTTGCACTGAACAGCAGTGAGGAATCGAATTTTCCTGTCTTACTCGTCTCTTGATCTCTACTTGTATCTGCTTTCGGTTTACGAAAACTGTATGCATCGAATGTTGAAAGGACTGGATGAGCTTTGATTTTCTGTGAGTTCTTTCTCAGATGACTGCTTTCCATGTCCTGTCGTCCGCTGTGCGTCTTTGTCGATTAACTTGTGTGCTCTCTGCGATGTTGGGTTTTGAAGATGTCTGCTTCATAAATGGGTTGAGAATGATGTCGTTGCCGTATTTATAATGGAAACATTTTAGAGGTGCTCTTTTGCTGATGATGCCTCTATGCGCGTTTCCTTCCCTCTTCTGTATGTCTGATTTTTAGTCATTATACCTTTTTTTCCTTTATAAAGAGAGATACAGTCTCTGTTATTCAGAAAACCATTTTCTAAGCTTCGTTCCATTTCCTTTCTCTACGTTATTAGCATAGGTTTCAGGCGATGTCTTTTTCGCTACCCCTGCCTGCTTTGTCAGAAGCGTATGAGATCATCCTCCGATCCTATTCAAACCTGCTATAATTTAAGGCTTTAAGCTTATGGTGGTAGCTTTGATGATCTGAACTTTCGTAGAAGCTGAAATGATTGCGATGTGATGTGCTCAATTGATTTGATTCATTTGCATTTATTGGCAACTATTTTAGGTCTGTACACGTTGATCCGTTGGCTAGTAGAGAAGATCATATCCATAACAATGCCAATTCGAAACATGGTCATAATATCGTCCAACGAGTTGTGCATAGAAAGTGTGTTCATTCATTTATCCATTGTTCTTATAGATTCGTGTTTATTTACTGAAAGCAATTTTTTCGATTATTGGGAAATATTTTCGTTTTTTTAAAAGATGAAATTAGTTCACCAAATTTTTCGACGTTGCTATATTTTGGGGAAATATACGCTAAGTGCGTAAAAGCACTTTTGAAAATCACTACTTTATCATTGCTAAATGAAATTTACTGCACTCAAAATTATCGTCAATTCTGTTAGATTAAAGTGATCGATGGAATTTTATTGTGACAATAATTTTAAACGTTAAATAAAACATTTCATTTATCAGGGGGAATAACTCTTTTACTAGATTAATTTGCTCGTATTTTATAGATATTAATTGTGTGATGTAAAATTGTTTATTTCCGTTCACATAAACTTCGTTTTATTTTGGAAATACTCAACGATGTTTCGTAGCAAGAAATTTCACTTTAACAAGATAAGTACTAGTCGGTTTGAAGGAAAAAACTATCCATTAAACAATATGGTGCTGGAATCGACCTGATCTATCTGATGCATTAAATGACCGTCACAGTTGCTTTATTGGGATGATTGGTCGTCTATGTTCACTAATTGAGCAGTTCAACTCACCGTCTGCTTGCTTTGGATAAATATTATTGATCTTCCTTCCATGATAACAAGAGTTCATCGAATTTACAGGCTAAGAGGACGACTCAAATCGATGACGCCTGTGAGTGAAGACGTTCGTATGAGCGACGGTGAAATCGACGAAGCAGCGCTAGCTAGATGTATGAAGTCAAGCACTTCTAATATTCATCTGAGTGATAGGTTTAGAGAGTCTGACGATCTGATCGAACTTTCGCAATTTGTGGTAGAGGGCTGGGCAGCTGTTCTTGACTTGAGTGCTGAGATTCGCAGCATTAAGCAGCAGCAACACAGTTAGTAGACGGGAACTCAAAAACTTTGTTGTCACTAAGGTTGCAAAGCTCAGACCTGTTCAAACACTATCAATGATAATCAGATTTTTAGTCGGCCATTTTGAGAGCAGTTTCCTAAGGTCGTGAAATATTTTCAGCTGATTAAGCTGAACGGAAAAGGCTTCTAATAGTCGAGATTTGGGTCCGCTGTCCTTCGATATGCTATCGGATGCGACCAAGATTCAAATGCATCAAAATCCCCATGCAATGAAATCGTTGAAAATAGCGGATGATGTTTGTGTTCGCTCATTAATGGAGGCTTTGCAGGTCATGCACGCGGCAAAAAGTTTAGCTTGTTTGACCCGAAATGGGAGGGCATCGACCAAGAAATCGAAGCGGAAGAGAACTCAAGTGCTTCGCACAAAATTGCACAGTCAGTCCATTGCTTAACTCTTTACAGTTATGATGCTTTTGGCCACTAAAATGTGGAAGAGACATCAAATTAAACAGGTC
Source organism: Baylisascaris schroederi (assembly GCA_006503575.1). Lineage (NCBI taxonomy): Eukaryota > Metazoa > Nematoda > Chromadorea > Rhabditida > Ascarididae > Baylisascaris > Baylisascaris schroederi. The sequence goes on along the minus strand of QEWY01000957.1, from coordinate 105,405 downwards.
ATTTACTAAACGAGTTTGCTTCAAACCAGAGAATCGCTCTCAACGCATTTATGCAGTATGTAAAATTTGTTGAGTTATCGGATGATGTGCAAATGAGAAACACATTTGTTTTGATTAGTAGACGGAAGTACGCTCTCGATTCAGGATGACGATATGAGGGATGCTGCGAGAAGATGGAGGTAAGACTTAGAGCCATATTAGGGTCTCAGATGGAACTAATGAATAGACTTGAAAGTTAGCTTAATCTTTTTTTTTTGCTTGGTCAGATACAGCATATGAAATTTTTCTGAAGAAACAATTGTTTTTGTATTTCAAGTCGGGTAACGTGAACATGTAACGACGTTACAGCGGAATTGTAGGATTTTTCATGAACCCTATCCATCATTGCAAGTTAACAAATGATGCAAGTTTCCTTCTCCTTGCTGATGTCGGCATCTGTGTCTACTTCTGTACTGAATGTGCTTTGTTGTGCACAATGTGGTGCAATATAGTCGGGTTTGTCAAGAACTTTAAAAAACAGTATAGTAAATATATGGGTGTTCTTGAAAGCGCTGCACAATACGCTGCTCGTATCATTTTCGCCACTATAAGTAAAGGCATATCGACATCACTATGCGACGGTTAGCGAAAGATCGTTTTACACTGAAACGTGCGCGTAGTTTTATTCACGAAAAATGGGCTGCGATATTTTTTCAGTTCAGTTTGAAGAAGTGTTCGCCATTGCGATTAGTCATATATGTATAACATCAGTAGAGATTATCAATTTTTCTTGATGTTCTCTATAGAAGTAATGGCGAAACGCTATTCGATTTCAGCGTATGCGAACTTACAGAAACGCATAAGAACGCGATTCGAGCAATAAGAAAAATAAAATATTTCGTTGCGAGACGTAAATTTCAGGTATGGATGCTGCTGTATTTCACTTATCAAACACAAATTGGTCTTATTTAGCCTACCTTTGAATATGAGGAACTAATTTATAAATAATCTAAATGTTGAGGCATAGTTTTGTGCATAGTTCAACGCAAATTCCACACAATTTTGCAGACTTAGATTAGCAAAGCACATTGTGCTGACATCTTTCGGTTGTTCATGCAAGTGTGTGTGTACATCGTCAGCGCATCAAATTCGAGATGAAGGCAACTGAAACTCCGACGTACGGTGAAAAAAAACTAATTCATAGAAAGACCTCCCATACCAGTCTTTTATTTGAGAATAAGAGCAGTTATAGACATTTAAGAGCGCCAAAATGTTTACATTCATCTTATTTCGGTATGGTCATTAAGTGACCGTCCTTCGGTGAAGTTTTCTATCGACGACTAGACTAATTAAAAGATGAGACCATTAAGTTACATATTTCCTTATTTGTTGACCACCTAGGAAACGTGCTATATTTCTTGAACGCAATACAAGATCATCAAGCCGTTGCGTTTGCATGAGCGTGCTGATTTCTTTGATTAGTGCATATTTAACAGCAACGTTTGTACGCAGATGCGCAATGTGTTTGCAAATATAGCTGTGTCGAATTCTGCGAGTTTGCCGCTCAGTATACCGTTCTGCTATTGTAAGCGATTTGCAGAGGTGTGGTCAAAACAATGCGCCAAGGTACGTGAATTTCATAGACGAGCACGAATAACCAGATGTTTCGAGGAATTTAGACATTCAAAACCTTCCTCAGTTGAAGTACAGTTGGTCTCACTAGTCATGGGAGGGAGAGGGTGGAGATGACGGGGTGTCTCGTACTCATGGACATTCGTTCTTGCAAATATTGCAACTGCATGAGATGATTTCCTGTTTATTGTAGCAAGCAAGAAAACCATATGATGTTCGCGACGTGATTGAGCAATATTCGCAAGGACATCTGAACATGATGGTCAGGATCAAGGAACTGCAAAGAAGGTACCATCAGATGGTTGTCGTTATTAGAGGCTAGTAAAGTTGGATGTAGAAAGAGGTTGATTTCATGGCTTATTTTGTTCTTGAATCGATGTTGAAAGGGAAACCTAGTCTATTATTGATATTGCTGTGAATAGTAGCATATCTACCAGGAACGTAGAGGAAAACCGTGTATGAGAGTGCAGGAACCGATATCCGTCTGGAAATGCCGATGTGCGAGAGCACGATCGAATTAAAGATAGTTTATGAAGTAGCACCACGGCCCCGGACAAGAGTAGAGCTAAAGATCAGAGACATCCAAATGACTATACGAGTAAATATGATCACTTGTTAGATCACAAGTAGATATGTGGGTTGGCTCTTCGATGCTATACCCAACAAATATATTGCTTTCAGAGTATCAACTATTGGGCATTGCATTATGAATATCACAAAAATATAAACTAAAAACTAAACGATTCGCCGAAAATATGACGAACAGTTTTTTTCCTTTCATCTGAGCACTTATATTCATGCGGATGCAGCTTACGTTTATTTATATCAAATCAAAAATACAAATAATTCGAGTGCATTCTTCACAGAGCTCTATTATCTTACCAGACTGATTTCTAATGAAGTATGCTGTTGGCTGCTTTTTTTCAGGTTGGATCAAACGTTGGGCAAACCTGGGCAATATCAAGAAAACAACAAGAAAGGTCAATCAATGACGATCGGCGCGAGACTAACGCGAGTCGAAATGCAAGTAAATAGAGACGTGCTTATTTCCCTTTTTTTTACAGCTTCTCTAAGTTCATAGCTCATATTCTTAGTGCGTTATTATGACTTTCAGTTAGAGTGCTCATACGAATGGAGTGTGCTTGTCCTTAAGAAAGTTTCAAGTGCTGTGTTTTTACGTCTAACAGGATTCACTGGTATTGCCTAATCAAATATGGCGCTCGCTGCACTGCTGAAATATCACTAATAGTTTTGCTTACTCTTCCGCCTAAAATTCTTTTGCGGCATTTTCATGGAAGAGTACTTGTAATACTTGTGTTTTCGATCAATGACCGGCAAACATTTTTTTAATGGTAGAATTGGACGATATCATTGGCGGTATTCTATTCTCCATTCGATAGTCCCATAATGAATTACGGCTCCAATTCTTTGGTATAGGTTTTTCGCAGTCATAACCTTCACTTCCCCCTTTCGCAAAAAATAGCATTCAAATTCATGTTCCATACAAAGCCATAATTTAAAAAAATTCAATGCAAACCTGTAATTTGTCAAGTTGAAGTTGTCTACTTCAGCTAAGTTCAATGGATCGCAAATTGGAAACATGTATGCGACTAATGCAGAGCGTATACCGCGTTTTACAAACCGAGAACAGCTTACTGTCAACATCACCATCTACCACAGACCGTCGGGATTAAGTGCGATCAAAGAGTTCTGCATTCGGTGTTTGCCCGAAATCGTTGAAGTGCATATGATGGAAACTACCATTCAGATATCGCCGACCTTATCGTTTTTGTTACTTTTTTCCTTTCCACTTCTTGGAAACATTGCCTTTCTCATAGGATTTTCTTTGCTTCGGCACATATGCTGCATTTGTTTGAAGATAATTTCACGCATCAGGTGAGGCTGCGAATTCCCATTCACTTCCCCCCAACCATTTTAATAGGAGCGATGATGATGACAACAAATTTCCGCTCAATTTTCTACCACTGTCCACGTCGACTCCAAGTAATATCATCACTATTTTCGCAATAGCTGTCGGTGGTTTTTCTGTTCTTCTTTCAGATCGATTTTATTTATCTTTATTACCTTTGTATTTAAAGTCGCATCGAATAAAATCAACAAAGTTGAAGTCTTCCCCGTAAAATAGAATTGCGCCCATAAATGCTGTCTCGTCAACATGAGGATTGAATTTAATGATTTTTCCCAATTTTTCCAATTTGGCAGCTATTCTTAACTACTAAAGTCCTCCTAGGAAATCGTTTTCCACTCAAATGATTCATCATTTATACATGTTTTCAAATCTTAGGCCATCTTTCTCAGCGTTCAAATATTATATCTTATTGCCAATGTTATACTCCAAATGAAAGTTGTTATTAACGTTCTCATTTTATTGTTTTGTTGTTTTCTCGAAAGGTTTCTAAATAATAACGGAGAGCGAGATTTGCCGCATGTGTGGGATTGCACAAGCTAATTCAGTGTTGGGTCATCATTTCTAATCTCTATATCATGGAAGAAAGAAGAGAGGCAGAAACCTGGGACAACAATTACAGCCCACCAATATATTTCGATGCGATGCGTGGATGAATTCTGAACTCTCGATGTTCGGTTCTTCGTAGCGTTACTTTGTTTTATTTTACGATTCCTCAGAATTAGAGTCCTCGAAGAATCTCAGAGGCCGAGAGCAGATTTTTATAAAGCTCCGAATGAGGAATTAATCATCAAAGTATTTCTATTCTTTTTTCGGTTGTGGTGAGCGCCGATTTTTTTTCCAAACGTTACTTCAGCTCCTATAAATCATTGAGAGTTACAGTTTTCACAACGAAAACAAAAATATTGATATGTCTCCCAAATTGTCATAGTTTTTCGCAATTTTGCGCTAGCTGAAATTCACTCGAGAAAATACTGGGTAATTGTTTTCTTTCATTATAACTCATGACCTTTTCATGGATTTTCGCCCAATTTTTTTAACCGTTTGCGTCATTTCACATGTATATGTTATTGTTCTTCTTTAGCAAAAGAGAACCTCTCATATAAAATCGCTGTACCATACTAGCCATTTCAATAAACGTGATCACACATTCGGTTTTCCGATAGTAAACTCGTGTGAGACGAGACAAGTCGTGGAAATAAATTTCAATACGCTTTTTAAAGGTTTTCTTTTCATTCATAGGAGTAATGAGAAGTGAGAACTTGGAGATATCAATCCCCCTGTGCAGAGATTTCATTACGCCTAAATGGAACAAACAACATTCATGCGAACATAGCCAACGTTATTTAAGAATCGCATTTATTTATTTAATATGAGATTATTAAATGCCCTCAAGCTCTATCGCTATTTGAATTCGTCTCTAACTTTCTCATTTTATACATCTCATAAGTGAATTAATATTCGCGTCCAATTTTCTCGGTAACATGAAACCTTTCTATCATTCGAGCTCTTGCAAGGGGCATTTGATACATCCTCTCAGCAGTTTCTATTCTGCCCTCTCAGCTCTTTCTAATCTGCTATCTGCTTCTCGATGCTGCACATACTATTTCCGTTTTTTTTTTGTTGTCTGCAAATGAATCTTCTTGAGTAGATGCTATTACATAAGTACGTTTCTTGTACGCGTCTATAAGCATATTTTCATTTCTCTGTGCAGTTTCTTTTATTCTTCCGAACAAAAATTCTTCATTTTCCTTTTTGTCGTTCCTCATCTCCTCCCTCTACCTTTCTTTTTCCTCTCGTTATCTGTCTTTTTCTACGCTATGTTCCTCTCCTTCTTTCTTTTGCTCCTTCCCTCGTTTTCCTCGTTGCCCTTTTTCTTGCTAATCCTCTTATTCCTGCTCTCCTCTTTACTGTCGGTCTTTATCTTCGCCTTCCTCTTCCTCTTCTAGTGCTTTTTTTGTCCTACTCTGATATCAGTTTTCTTTTATGCATCGTTTAACACTCGTCAATTGCCCTTTTACTTCCATATTCCACGTAATTAAAGCCGTAGGGTATTCTTGATTAGATCCTTTCAAGCGTGAATAACGTTGGTGTCAAATGCCGGAAAAGTGTATACGCCTTGGGTATTCATAGTCATATATTCACTCACCGATCAAGGCCACTTTGATGGACGCAAATATGCACAACAATAAATTGTGACATCGTCGACGCTACATGTTTTATAACGTTTCCATTTACGCAGACACGTCCAATGATAAAATATAGCAGACGAATACATCGGCGAAGCCATCTCCTCTAACGATTTCCCATTTTTGTTTATGCAGCTAAGTTAGTATGTATATCTAATGATGTCTGCAATGCTTCAATCGTTTTTAAGGTGGTGGATGGCCCATCGTTTATCACCATTCAGTTCTTTCGAAATCTTTGAAGCGATTCGATGCTTGTATGGGATAGCAATCTTGTGAGGATTTAACAGAGCTGAACGGATGCATACCAAATAAACTCTACGTGCAGTGTGCTGTTCTGTACATTTCTGGTCCGTTAGCAGACTCTTGCAGACGACCGATGATCGCAGTTGTTGGAATCTGTGATCTAATAACAATGCTTCTAGAAGTAAAAGTGAATTTCGAACAGCGTTTACAGAATTCATCCAGTTTGGGGAAGATATCTTTCAGTGGAAGGCGTATTAGAATACTGTACTAAAGTTTGGTCGCCGCGTGCCGAAAAGAAAACAGAGGTAATTGAAAAAAAAATGCAACAGTGCTTTACACATTTTGTGGGCTGTTTCAATCTAATTATGAGTAATGGTAATTATTCTTGATTTAAAACCATTCTGCCAGTATGCTACTTAGTTAGATATAAACTTCTATTTGGAGAGGTTTTTTCTAGAATCTTTTTCGATATTGTTCTATTTTTTATAAAAATTCCACTACGTTTGAGATAATATACTTTTCAGTCGAAAGAAACATAGAAAATCGAACAGATTTGGTTGGTTCATTTGCTTTCTTCGTTATACTATCTTGAATTTCTTAACATTTTACGTACGCATATGGACAGATAATTTGTCATTTTTTAAGTGGCATTTGGAGCAACGTGATCGGTCCAATTCGTTTTCTAATTTATGTTTGAAACTATTCTTAACTGCTTATATGATGCAAAACTCGCCATACTTTCAAATGTTTTTGCTTCCTATTATCTCTTATTCTTTCGTTTTTTTTTCTAGTTTTACGTATATAATTATGGCTCTTTTTGTTGTTACATGAATTCGACTCGAACCAACTGCTACAGTGTATTGTATTATACGATCACTGTTGGTAAATGACATATTACCCTTCCGTGCTACGTTTAGATATTTTTTAGAGGTGTGTATTATTGGAGTTTTCTAAGGTTTTAGGGCAAGTGTGCAACGGTATGCGCCGGAAGAGTGCATTGAGGGTAGTTGAGCTTGATTTCGGTTTTGCCACGGGGTCAACGATCATCTCTTCCGATGTTGCAGAGCGAAAGTGGAAAGTCATAAACATTTTTCGATACCTTTGAACTCGATATATCTCTTCGATTAGAGTTGCGTTGAATAATTCAAGAAAGCTTTTAAAAAGTTCGTCGCTAGAGCGGCAGGAAGTCGATGTTTCCTCAGAGCACTTAGGAATTTCAGAAGTCATCTAAAAGTTTCCGGTTTTCGCTCAATATCCTAGAAATTCATAGATATTCCGATGTATTTGTTCTAGTGGAGACAGAAACACTTTAAATATACATATTCGAATTGACAATCTCATCTAACTTCAAAAGTCTATCATAATATCAATATGCTTAACTCTATTGGTTTTTTCTTTGAAAGTAACACCCCACCAGGATAATTCATTTTCGTGTTCCGCTTGAATCCACTTATATTTCAATTAATTGGCTAATGAAGTACTACGCATCAAGTTTTATTTATTGTTCGAATTGCTTTCAATGCATCCGATTTTCTTAAAACATTTGCTTATTACGACAACGAAAATAAAGGGAAATTAAGTTTGCAATACAATAAATTTGTTGGTGCCGTTAATTGCCAGCCATATTCAACCAAACGAATACCACCACAGATTCTTTTTACTGCAAGTTTGTTGCGGTGTGCTATTAAAAAAAAAAAAAAAAAAATAGAGCGTCTTCTATATGGGTTGCCTGTTGTTGGCTATTAGTTTGAGCGCTAGAGGCGGAGAAAGATTGTTGTTGATCAGAGGGGTGATCGGTTTTTGCCAACTCCCTTAGCACTATTATGTCATGCGACCGGGCTGTTGAACGCAGCAAATTGTTTTCTCTTTTTTTTTTTTTTAGGAGTCTATAGATCGTTGACGTTTGATAATCTGTTAAATGAGCACTGCTGATGATGAAAATCACCGGAAAGAGAATATGGAAGGTTTTTTTTGCCTATTAGACTAATTCGTAATTCATGCCCACTCTGAATGACAATCATATGCTTAGTTCATTCATAAAGGCACAGCTTCTGGGAAGATATTGGCCACGAGCATCGTTGCACTTCTTAACGTCGTATGTGCTCAGGTTTCAATCTGCTTTTTATCCGCTTTCAAGTTTTTATAGAATGTAAACCTTCTGCAAAACCTCAATAACCTTCTTTTTTTCGCAAAAAAAAGCTTTTTGCAAATTTTCAAGTGCGCAAGAGTTAATTTCGTTCGACTCTTCTCACCTCATTCGTGATACGCTGATGATTTTTATCTATTCATAGGTGCATCTATTTTTAATCAAGCCACGTATGGCAATTTGTTGATCATTTTCGTCAAATTGATTCAACAAAATGAGGCATTTTCTTTCCTTTTAGTTATTATATAAACGCAAATCCCCTTTAAATCGATAACAACCAAGCGAGAATTCGTCTATGAGCAGAATTGAGTCGTTCGAAACAAACCAGACAGCTGTCAACTTAATTTGAATCGCAAGAAGAGTGACGTTATGTGAGATTGCTTGTGACGCTATTTTCCCACATTCCGCATTAAATCTATTGAAAATTTAAAATTTATAGTTACTCTTGCGGAAATTGCACGATCGTCTATATGACATCATTGCACACAATATTCCCACGGAAATAAGTCACTTTTGCCTAATGTCTTGAGAAACTAATAGATTTTTTTATAACTCGTTAATGAAACCACCACTCCTATGACTCTCGTAAATCTCCTCACACTTCCCTTCCTCCATACTTATCCAATGAAATAGACTCGTCACCAAGAACTTTGAAAACCAACAAGCTGAATGTTCAGTCGAGATTTTATGGGAACGCCTTTGTTAAGCGTTGCTAGGAAAGCATGACGACATGTGCAAATCGCTTCTATAATTTTATTACTATGTGAAGTATCGTAACAACAGAACCCCGTTCAAATCTTTGCTATTAACTTATTGCACACTTTTTTGTGTCGATTAGATCAACAACATCATCGACGATAGATTCATTTCGTTGCTCCGACAACACATTAGTGAATGTACGACAACATGTGCTGCAGCCTGATCTGCTTGCTTCTTTTCCTCAGTGTAAACGGCTTTCAGATTGTCTCGTTCGTTTTGCCGATTTTCCGCGCTTTCTGCATTTAATCGTCGTTGTTGATAATTATGCAGTATTTTATTGATTATGTTACCCATTGTTGTATGGCCTAATGATCCACATGCTACCCGGATGTACATAAATCCATTAGAATACCACTTAAAGGTTTAGAAATTGTGAGTGAACGAACAGAGTTTTCATACAATTTATTTTTACGAGCACCTTTTAGATGTGACACCTGCATGGATGGCCATAAACCTGCAGTAAGCATTAGGCGAGAACTCATTGAAGCAAAGCACACCCTGCCAAATTTTACTTTGGAAATTTGCTGCCAAATTTTAGATCACAAAACGATTGATTACTTATCATAACAAATAGCTGACGATCGAGTAAAGCTAACGTTTTTATATCCTCATAAAATAGAGTGACTAGTGGTCAATAGCTAATGGCTATTGGATCAAAGCTAAATATCCAAAATTAACTAAGAAAACTGGAATTACTCACATATGAGCAGCACATAACGCTTACCATTGCAGCACTACGCAGCATCATCTGTCCGCTTTTCAAACATTCAGTCAGTTTGTCTTCTGTCCACAATTTTTTCCATAGCAAGTCAAAACACTTCACGTGAAATAAAACTTTATAAAATTTAAGCGATCGCCCAGAATGTCTTCGTGGAATTCGTTGCTTTAAATATTTATCTTTTTTCGAAAGGGATTCATTGTTTCATGGGTCGTCGACAAGAGTTCGATGGCGCTACTTCGATGAAATCAATGCAGTCAACGTTGAGTTACAGCATTTCACTCAATTAATGATAAAAATCGCAAAAGCAAATGAGACATCCCAAAACTTAAGTGTGCATCCGATCACCTCAGTTTGTGGGGAATATCATAGGTGTGGTGGATAGGACCGCCTCGAGATGTGGTGACGCACTTGGGAGGTGACAAGGCTTCAACCTCTTTAGACCCAGGGACGAAATTTTCTTTAGCCTGTCGAAGGAAAAGGACCGCAGGAACCTCAGCAGAATGCTCCTTTGCCTATACTGTACTGCGTCTCAGGGCAGTTCTCTGTAAAGCGGGGTCAAATTCATCTCTTACCCCGCGAAGGGCCATCCAGTCCCAAAAATTCGCCGGGACTTCACCAAGAGACGACAAGGAAAGCGCACACCCTTCCACGCTTCTTCAGCTCCTCGATGCTTCCAGTCAAAGCAGGGATAGAGATGGAGGTGGTCTCCGCATACATCGTACCTATTACGAAGCACCTGCGCGTTTTACAATTATTTTAAACAACATACAGCCATTCGATCAGTGACAACAGATTCCAGCGGCACATGTGACAATGAATTATGAATGGCACAGACGACAGCAAATTCCTATCCTCTTGGGGTATGGCTTTGCTATGAAACGTGATTAACCATCCAAAGATAAGAGTGTTGTTGATGGCTAGATACGAGCTGTTTCGCCGCCGATGTGCTCCCACCTTTCTGCACTCTTGCGTAAACAACTAGTCATTTATTGGCGTCTCTTTCAACTGTTATGTCTTGATGTCATTCAATGGTTAATGGTGGATGGCATATTATGTGAAGAAAGAGATTTTCCATCGTAATGTTTGCCTCATTTTGTGCAGCATTTCGTCGAATCTTTTAAAGCAGTTCGTTTAGAGAATTAAATGCTATGTCTATATTTCCTAGTATATTCACAGCTCCTACAGTTCTTTACATAGAGTTGTGTTGAATAGACATATCTGCTCAACTGCAGTCTAATTCAGTCAAGATTCTCGCAGCGTCTTTAGCAGTTAAAGGGTAGGAGGCTCCTCCTTTACACCTTTATCGCAAAAGCACGAATGAACGTATAAGCAAAAGTGTTTATATGCGAATAGAGCGACACCTAAAGACATTTTGAAACATATTTTGCGCTTGCAATTAATCTAAACGCCTTCAAATGACAATACTATTCCCAGAGTCTTCTGCTCCCCCTTCCTTCGTAGCAAGGAAAAAAACCATCAGCGGTTTCCAACGAAATGAAATTGAAGAAAATTCGAGAGAATTTCGAAAAATATCAACATCAAGACGGGAAATTTTAAAGACATTTCTTTCTCACAAATTGAATGCGTATTCCAATCTATTTATTAACGACCTGTATGGTCGAGAAATATGCATGAGAGAGAAATATGAGTGTTATGGGAAAGTTGCGATTCTTCGTGTCACTTCTATAATGAATAAATAAACGCATGCTAGAGATTGGCAGTGAATGCTCGAGTCGCATGCACTACCATTGACCATTATGGGCATAGCACTCAGCAAACTCAGCCTTATAGCCGGAAGTGCCAGTAAATCGCCGACATTTGCTTTGCGAACAGTCTAGATCTTGTGTCGGTGACACCTTTGTAGACTAGAGCGTCTTAGCAAACTTCACGTGCAACTCACGTGCTTACAGTATTCGAGTACCACAGGCCCATCTGCACCTCCATTCCCCTCGCATACAGATAACCATTTAAAATGGATCACACTGACGTTTTGCAGGCGACCTATTTATGATATAGTCGTATTTATTGTAATAGCCGATCGACGATCAGCGAGGTTTAGTGTAAAACTCTATGTGCTCATATTTCGCTATAAGAAAAGTTCGGTGGCCAAGTCTCATCTGTTACGCATATTTTCGTCCCGTATAGAAGATATTTAAGAAACATAAGTAATGAATGCGATGTGTTATTTTGATGCAGTGAATATGTATTAATAATGCGAAAGAAACACTCGCAACAATTTCATTGAAATATGCATCGATGCATCAAATGTAAAAGTTTCAAGAGATGCGAAACCAAGAGACAAACTAATATAATCGTGAAACTTCAAATGTTTTCTTTCTTTCCTCCTACTTGTAAAAAACCACCCATTTTCGTACAATAGTTGCGTGAGCCAAAGAGACCCCCGAACTTCTAGGCCCTGTAAAGCTGTTCAGATCGGTGAAAACCACCTAGCAATCCCTAATTTTGATGGATTTCAAGTTTTCAAAGCCCTTCGAAAGTCATCTACTCCAGAGGTCTGCGACATTGAAGACCCCTATGAAACGCTCGGAGATCCGAATTTTTAAGCATCGAATCTTTTTGCACAGCCAATCGTGTCACGAAAAATGCGACGAATCTTTCTCATATTTCTTCTGCAGCAGTGACATCCTTTAAAAAATGAGTGCATAATTGCGCACTTTTGTTATTTATTGAGAATTCATAAAACTGGTTGTTCTAATGTGTGGAATTCCAATAGCTAATATCATGGCATCTCGTATTTCATGCTGCTACGCATATATGTTTTCGTCGAAAATAAACGAGACGTTTACATGTACTCCCTTCGTTACATTTTTATTGATTTGAAATATATCCGAGTAGCGATAATTTGAAGTGGGAAATATTGTATTGGTGCCCAATTTGCGTTTACAACAATGCATAGATTTAACTGTATTTCATTTACTACAGCAAAGCCTTTTAACGCTCAGTTATATTATGTGCGAAGAATTATCTTTTTTTTTTTCAAGTATGGGTGAATAATGCAATGTTTTATGGATAGAGTGTTGAGAAAAACTATTAAATGCACGTATCGTAGCAATGGGATCCATTTCGATTAACAAAGATGCAATCAGTTGCAGTTGTAGAAGGAAAGCCCAACCACTAGCGACTAAGAATTCGAATCGAATCAAACCACTAGAAACTCCATGCGATTGAAATATTAGATAAAATAACAAAAAAAAACCTGCTGACGAGCTGAAAATGTAGCATTGATTCGGGTTAATATTGAGTAAGCATGATCGCTAATAAGAGAGCAACTCATAGGAGCATGCAGAAAAGTGTGAAGTGAGTATACTAGTGAATATAAACATAAAGAGAACAAAATCGTGAGTGTAGAGATTGAGGGCAACAGAACACTAAAGCAAAACAAAGCAATTGAAGAGTCACACCGGTATTATATTATCATCAGGATGCAGGAATTTCGAGTACTGACTGATGATGAGAATAAATTTCACTTCATAAGAGAACATATTGATCATTAGCTTATAAATCCGATATTTTTCTTTAAAAAAGGGGTTTTCCTCTCAATGTGACAAATATTTTTTCCAGATCTGCTTGCTATTCAAAATTTGAAAATAGGAGATATTATTTTGTTCATACCTGTAAAAAAAAGCCGACAGGAAGTAGCGCAATTTAAACAGCAAAAAACCAACAAAAACAAGCTGCAAATCTTATTCTGAAAGTGACATTGGGTGGGAATTTTTGTCTTTTTGATTTTCTAACGGTGTCGCATTTACTTGTTTATGCATTCCATTCGCCTTCAAATAAGTCTTCCTTTATTTTCTCTTTACAATTTCCTCTTCTTTCTTTTACCATTCTTTGGTTGCTTTTGTTTTTTATTTTTCTGCGTTCGCTTTGGTATCGCAGCCTAAATACTGTGCAAAAATCGTCATTTAGATTGGTGTCAAAGTTCAAAGAGAACCAAATCTACAACGTTTAAGCAACCCCGATGATATATATTATTATACGAAAAAAACGCTTCTGAGTTTAGCAGTGAATTTTTACCGGTAACTTTCAGTTTATACCTAACTAACCTGAAGTAATTTGACGTAATACTGTCATGATTGCACTGATAGATAAATAATCGAAAGCGCGACGATTTATTCAGCTACATGAACTGGTGGTTTTTTTTTTAATAACTTGGGAGAGACCACCCAAATATCAAGAAGTTGAGATTACGTAATATTCCTTCTACTAAGAACAAAATGAGTCTCCTACTGTGATGCAAATATGATTTAAGCAGTATTAAGTAATTCAATCAATTGTAAATGCGTTTGCTGGCTTCTTTATTTCATTTTTATTGCATTGTGTTGTGTCTAGCTAGATAAACACTTCTGGTGACGAGCGCGTCATACAAACAACGAATGTCAACAGGTAGAATCAGCTTTGCTCGAGGTTTTTCTATTTTTTCGAAGTGATCACATGACGAGATCGAAGGTGCGTTGCTTCTTGAAAACGCAAACTTGATTGCTATTCAGTAGACAGTTTTTTGCATTCTATCTTATTCTACCAACGACTATAACAAAAGGATACGATGGATGCGATGAATCATTGGAAGAAATCAAAACTAAAAGAATGAGGAAGCATCTGAAATGAGGGAGTGCCGGAAGGAGGTAAATTGCTAGGCAGTTTTTTGATGCAATTCCAGCCCTCCATAATTTTTTTAGTAACTTTTTAACGCTTCGCAGTGAAAGAATATTTTCTTTATTGCGTAATTTTCTAGATAGATTCAGCAGGAAAATTCATTATCCCATCACTCCTTTCTCGCACCCACTCGTTTCACTCACTCACTGAAGCGCAGGCATCGGTCGTGGTCATTTTATGTCGTCACGTACATACTGAAGAATGCGCTTTTTCGGTCAAACGTGGGAGGAAGCGGGCACATGTGAGGTGCTACAGCTAGTGAGAGCAAAGAGAGGAATACTGAAGCGCAAATATTTTCAAAAATCGGAGCGAAATGGGTTAGCATCAGAGGCCGTGCAGGTTGTTCAATACCGTTGCAGTCCCAAAGAAATGACGGATGAAAGACGATCCTCTTGGGCCCAATTCACGCAGTAAAATAGTGCAAAACGGTCTCTGCTGCCGATGTATTTAAAGCAAATTGAGAGTTGCATCAAGTTGTGGTATACTTACTTGCATTAGGCTCTTCGTCCCAAACAACTTCATAAATTGCCACAAATTTCAATAGCATTGCTAAATGATACGTTCAAATTTCAACTGATTAGATCATATTCTCAAATCTTCCACCACGTTTCGTTTCTTTGGATCTTTAACGGTGTTAATTCAGTAAACTGCCAAGTGCATGCAAACGCTTCAGCAACTTAAATCATATGTGACCTTTTCGGAAGCTAATGGAATATTTCAAAAACCCTCAACGATGCTTACCCAAATCGAACACTACTATTTCCAGCATCTTTCACAACCTTAGCTTCAACGATTTTTGCTTTTAAATTACTGGACAGACAGACAGACACATACAGACAAACACACACACACACACACACGCACGCGCAAACGTATGCACGTTTGCTATACGAACAAGAAGCTCATTTGTAGTGGAATGTTGGATCTTAGAGTTAATTTCACGTCTTGACTATTGCTACGCTTTGCTTTAGTCAACAGTGGTTTATGAACGTTTGCATACATACTTTTGAGAGCAGAAAAATAAAGCAAAAAAAAAGCAATCGCAATTTTTTTTCTCATGCATGTGCATATCACAATGATAATATAAATAACATATGAAAGTATCTTTTTTTCTCAAGGAAAAAAAGAATTGAGAAATTGTTTTCTACGTTCTCTAGCAGTTGTTTACCAAATAAAATAGTTCGCTATCCTTTATATTAGATGGTGAATAGAACAACAGCGGATATTGAAAAAAAGAATGATAGGTGACCGTTGAGAGAAAAAAAAACAACTACCAACATTGAATTTTGGATTCATCGATGACGCAATCACTGAATAAGGCATCTCTTTCATTCGCAAGACAATATTCATAACTCAGCGTGCAACTTTACCCTTGTCGCATTGGGCGCATTGAAACTCTTAGAGAGAGTATTGATAAAGAGCAATGTTTTTTCTTGGTGAACGATATGTTTAGAATGCGTCACTGGCATAGCGTGTATTGTATTGGGAATCCTGAAGCGTTTGCGTAAAGGGGCTGTGAAAAGTGGGCATCGAATGCTATAAACGGCCGATGCCTAGAGAGAGACTAAAAATGTCGACATTCTATCAAATTTTCAAAAATGGATCTTTTTGACGGTTAGGCGATGTATTGTGTGGAAGAGCATATTGGTTGATAAGGCTTGGTTTCTTGAGAGAGCACTTGATAGATGCAAATACATAAGTGATTTTTTTCTTTCACCTAATTTTTATGCCTAACGAATTCTTGTGCACCTTTCGATAAATGAAAATGCTCTCTATTTCCGCAGTGTTGATTTATGTACACATAAAACTGTCCATTTTTAAACCCCAAAAAAAGCTTTTCGTTGGCTTATCGGGGTGATGTCAATATTTTCTATGAGTTAAGCAATGCTTCATTGATATTACGATAGGCATTTAGCAATATTCTCGTTCACATTATGCCGATAAAAGTTGCATTTTATTAATTTGCAACGCCTTTAAAGCTTAAAAAGAAAATGCAATCCTTTGATTGTTCAATTCTATTGGCTAAAAAGTTATACAACGTTGAACTTTTAAGCAATATATGTTTTGTATTGCATTTTCTATGTTATGTTTTATAGCTAAATGACTTCATTAGTGGACATACTATTCCTTCTTATATTATTGACAATTCGAGAGAGGATTATTGTTCAAACGTTCTATTAAATTTCAAAATTTCTCATTCAAATGGGTTTTATGCGTTGGGTGATGAGTTTGAAAATAGATGCAATTGTGAGGGCTTTCGGGCGATCCACAACGAGCATCGTTTGCGTCTGATGTGCGTGGATGTGCTTCATTAGTTTAGCCGCACTACAAATTGGTGTAAGTGAATTGGTTATCTTGCAACAAACAGTCCCCCTATTACTTGCTTCAATACACTAACGTTTCTATGGTGTTTCCTAAGCAAGTATTTCATTTATTGGTTATATATATATATATATATATATATATATTTTCCGATCGTGAGTACAAATCTTCTATAAAAGATTCGTTTTTTTCTGCGATGTGATCGACGTAAAATAGAAACTTCATTAGTTTAAAAGGTGTGTAAATTTCATAGTATCCTTAAATATTTATGATTTCATTCGAAATTGATTGGTCGATATAAATAATAAAGCGCTCAACTTGTTGCTGTTACGCATGTTATAGACAACGAAGTAGGCTCAATTGTTGTCAATACTTGAACCGCCCACCGCACAACTTCATTATCAGAGGTTTCACCCGTTCAGGGATTTCATCTATAGCACATCTGTGTGCTTCACTCAATTCACCAAATTTCTTCGAAGTCTTTCGCATTATGGGCATGCTTCATTATAGCTAAGCCCACGTTTATTGTGACTGCTTACCGATCTCTTTATAAAAACTCTAGCATGCTCAAATAGCGCTCTCACAAACATTGTCGTCGTTTGCATTTCATTGGTATTGACATATACTCGTCGTCTGTGGATAGCCAATCATTCTTCTCGTTTATTGGTCAAATATTAACAACATTCGCTGTTCTCATTTCAGCGTTTGCTTCAAGCGTCTCCCTTCTTTGTATGTGTAAAGTAAAATAGATTTCCAACACGAGCGGATATGAAATTTGAGGATAAATGCCTCAAACTTGGTGTAGGTAGATTTTTAATAAGCAGATCCTTATGTTTTTCAATGTAGGATGCCAACCACCTAAATGTAGTAATACTTTTATTGGGATCAGCTTTCTTTCTTAAACTCAGAATAGCACGGATGCATCCAACTTGCCTATCACTTCTTTGATGTATAAATCAGCATCTTATGCAACAATCCATTTTAGAATTGTTATGGCGTCTGTAATGGGAATATGTGCACAGAAATTGTTCAGCTAAATTTGGCTCCACAAAGAGTATTCGACCGTTAACAACCTTTTGTGTTATTCGAAGTTATGTTTCCACGCAGCAAGCGGATAGGCAATATTTGCTTGCATAGAGAGCACTTTCGAAGAAAAATATGCTTGAGTGGAAGCCCTTGGTGCATATCGGCAGATGTGCATGTCCAAAAAAGCCCTTCCCTCTTCTCTTAAATGCTACACCTCTCGCCGAATAGCCCCCTCCCCCTTCCTCATCCCATCCAGGATCTCTCGTAATTGATCGATTAGAGGTACGAAATTTGTGAAAAATGTTCGCAGCAAAAAACTTCATATAGTTTAGTTATCGATTGCGCACATCAAATACGTGATCGGCCTAGTTCTTCATCTGTAGGCCTTTCATCTTAGCTTTCGCTTGGAATGTATGTTGGAAAAGTGTAAACCGCGTTGGATTTCCCTTCCCTCGCGCTCCCCCTCACTCCCAACCTTCGGCCATTCTATGCGTTCCCTTCGTCATGAATAATTATCTGCAACTCAAAATAAACTCGTCTCCTACTGAGTATAATTAAAAGATTCCTCACTTTTCGTCAGATTCCCGTCCATTTTGAAATCTTGGAGTATGCATAAACGACTTCCCCCCTTTTCATACACCTTAACTTAAAAATTATGTCCATCCTGAAAAGTAATGGGTGCTGTAAGTTCCAAATTAACTTAGATTCTGTTTACTGGGATTGCAAATGCAAATGCTCCATAATAATTGAAATCTACTATCGTTACCTTCTTATCCCTCCTCTTCATATGCCATTCATTATCTTCTGTTCGCCAATCCCTTTCAGATGTTTACCTCCTCTTCTAGACGATTGATTGAAAGGACGCTTCGTCTCATTCGCCGAGTTTTTCTCCTCCTAGCGTTCGAGAATATTCGCTTCCGAGGTTTTTTTTCATTTAGGTCAAAATCTGTTCTTTGCACACTTGTTCACGTTTTCACTATAAGCCAGAAATGAGTTTACACAATAATCTACACAAATATGTTGGAAAATTTTGATTCATCATTATATCCGCATAAGTTATCTAAAGGTTTTGTTGGTTTATTCATGAAATACAATTTTAGGCGTAAAAGTTCGTTTTTTCACAGCTTCTTCCGTCCTCTCAATATTTGTAGATTGAATCACTTGATCAGTGAGAGCACTGTCAATTGGCCTTCACTCATATTATCGACGATTGACCTGATATAGTGTTCGACTATTTGCACTGGAGTTGATCTCCAAAGCAGCTGTTCTATTCGTCGTCAATAATTGTTGTTTCCTCACAAGAATCAACTTTCCCCTCATACTCATCCCATAAGCACTAATTTGCTCACCAGACAGCTGGTGGTTTCACTCAGGTGTGCTAGAGTTGCATAGAAAATTGCATTCCCCTACCTGATTCCGTACTGAAAAGAGATCTAATAGTTTGATTGCTTGAACTTAAAGTTTATGTCTGCTAAGAATTCTAAACAGTTGTGCCGTCGTTGAATAAGAATTGCTAAGCATAAAGCAATTACGAGAAACGGAAGAAACGATAGATGTGCTTCTATCGTGATGACGAATATAAGAAGTAGGCTTAAAGGTGAATGTTGTGCGAGCGGCGATCTAAAAGCATCGGCGAATATGCGGCAGTTTTTATTGAAGCAACGTTTGTTGCTTTTCGGAAGATGTTGCCTCATCCGCTTATTTTCTCGAGCACATGCTTGCAAACGTGCGCCTCATCTCTACTCCGAGATGTTTTTTTCTTTTTGTTGCTTACAGAATTCCTTACAAGTATTTTCGCTTATTGCTTGTTACGCTACAATCTATAGACTTTTATAGTCATAACTTCACTCATAAATCATTTCTCACCTCTCACAGTTTCAGAATTACTCAGAAATTTTCATCAAAAGCTAATCATCCTTTTGTTTCAAGTAACCTTTACTAGTTTGTGTCGCTTTTTCAGAGAGACTTTTATACAACTTAGCGCTTTTTATAATATGTCATTGATGTGTCAAAGCGAGGTGAGTGAATCAAAGTTTAAAAATTGAAAACCTCTAAGGTTAATGCAATAAGCAGCGAGAAAAAATAAAAAAAACTCGCTCTGAAGATTCCACTCTCTTCGAGCATTCTTCCTTCATATGATCAAATGATATTTCACGTGAAAAGTCGTTTGTTCATTCCTTCAATCTGGATACAATAGTAGTTGGTGCTCATATCTCGAGTTAAAAGCGGCTTTTAACAATAATTTCATTCTTTATTCCCTTAGGGGGTAAAACCTCATAAGGCACCTCAGAAATAATTCGAGTTTCCCAAGGTTGCAAGGGATGTACTCATGAATAGTTGTAATCGCTCGATAAGATGTTCTTACGAGGGCCCAAAGACTGCTTCGACTACAGGTGTGACGTTTACAATTATAATACCTTGGTGGCTGTCAGATTTGGCGTCTTTGGCACGTTTCTTCCAACCTTTTTTTTCAGTTTGTTGCAGCGCTACCTGTGAGAAATAATAGAATTGAATATTGCACAGTTGAGTTTTACAGGTGAACGTTGCACAGGTGAAATTGAATGCTATACAGGTGAAATTCGAAAGAGGAATCGGTAATAAATTTTTTTTTAGCGTTTTTGCGTCATTCACATTACACTTACAATGCCGAAAAAAAAACGATCGCTTTTTGAATGATGAAGTTCGATCTGAAGGAGTTTTTATTCAGATCATGATTGCTTAGTTTAAATCATGTGCTAGCACCGCATAATGATTAGATCATCAATCGTTTTGTATTGCGAGAAGTACAAACTACAATCTGAAAACTGCGGACAAAAATGCAAACCGAAAACCTCAATAGTAATAAAGTAATTGCCAGCTGACCAATCTATGGAATTTTTCCACGTGAATTAGGTGAAAAATTCCAGCGATGAAACATTAACAATCGTTCACTGACTCGTGTGATGTGTTACGATAGCAAATGAGAATGTTAAATCAATCGACCAGCTCTTTGATCATCGACGAATCAATTGTAATTAGCCGGGTGGTAGCTTGTACTATCGTTTTTTTTCACCACTCTACTAGCTGCCATTTTTCTAGTAATGTGTTGAGTTTTATCGTTTTGTGTTTGTTTGTCGCAAACGACGTCTATGCCAAGATTAGCTGATCATCTGCATAATTCCCTATTAGGTTTTTGTGATGCTCACAAATGATGCATAAATAACAGACAGTGAAAGCATTATTATTTGCAATGCTTGCACTGGAACGGAGTACGTATTGGTGCTAGTTTCCTTAGCCAATGTTTAGTGAGGAAATTCATTTTCTGTTAAGAAAAGCTTTAATTTTTTGCGGGTATTTTCTATTTTCATTTTTTTTTTGCTGCGCAACCGCAAAAGCCACGATATTTTGCTCCAACTTTTTGATGAAAAAGCCCTTCACATCTTTACCAAAATTCGGGCACGTCCCGTCGGCATTAATAGTTCTCGACTTCGCTATAAAAGGCATAGTAATTGTTGACAGCCGGCTGTCGATACGAGCGTCAGCTTGACACAATTGCTCGGGGAAATTATACGGCTCAATACAATCGTCATTATGGCAGTTTGTTTTTCTGCCAGGTTGCATGCATCGTTCAAATTAGCGTCCAATGTATAATTCACATTTCTTCTGTTTCTGAGAGATGCGATGATCCCAATAAGCATTTAGAAAATAAAATTTCCTCTCATAATCTCGAAATCAAAATTTGAAGGGAGATATCGAACTGAATGCCAGATCCTAGGAGAAGTAGATCAAAAATTTCGTGGATGAAGTTATTGCCCCAAGATCAACGTTTTTTTTTAAAGGGAAATTCCTATTAGACAGGGAAATCCCCGCTGTCACAACATGTTGCGAGTCTCCTGTGATGGTCGTGTTCACCCTCTTCGTGCCCTCTCCCTCCTCATTGCCCTCGTCCCCTTTTTTCTCCCTCCCGTCGCCTTTATTTCTGTAATCGTTTTGACATTCCGACCGTGCAAAGAATAACAATTTTTAGTTCGATAATATGACTGCTGTTCATTGTGTGTTCAATAAGGAAGTAGATTTTCAGAATAATCTTAAAATTGTCGATAATAATTTCTTGGTCTTAGCATTAACTGATGAGCTGTAAACATATTCGTGTTGCACTATGTTTGCACTAGAGGTAATCGAAAATAATGTTGATTTTCGCATTGAGATTAGCCCACCCACGTCGTCTCCAAATATTTTCAAGTCCTTAGAAATGAAATGTTGACATCATATTGCATCATTTAATGCACCTTATAAGCACTTACTATAGTTGTGGTTATTTTATGCGTTCTAATAAGTGCAGTTTATTGATTGAGTAGGTGGATGGCTGCATAGGTGTAGTGAGGTGTCGACTGCGATACCCCAAGGACAGATAGGTGCACCGATGACCTCGTACGTATTGCTCTCTGAAGCTTGCTAAAAAGCGCTGAGTGCAAATTCGATGCTTTTAGTTGTGCGTACATATCGCACCAGGCTGTGAGTGAGGTTGCTAATAGCTTTAAATACATCGTGAGATTTGAATTGGAGAGAGAGAGATAATTGTTGTACCGTTGTTTTCATAGAGGCCCCAAAAAGATTTCATCTCAGATACCTCAATGTGGAAGAGAAGGTGCTTAGCATTATGTAGGGAACATTAAGAGAGTATTCTTCATTTTTGGAATAAGGAAGCACCCCTCCACATCTGCAAATGTGGGCATCTATAGTATACTGTTTTACTATCTGCCATATGCAGCAGTCTTCTTGTTATGGAAACAAAGGACTGTGTTGGAATTATACATTCTTATGGTATAACAAACACCTACAACCCTTTGTCTTAACTATCTTCTCTTCCCTTGGCATCCACTGTGCATTTGCGGCAAGTTTTCGTTATTTCCGACACCTCTTTTGATCTTTCGGTTTGAATTTCTTATTTGTTCTGTTACTTGTTGCGACCCTTAAAGGAGTTGAAGAAACGCAAAGCTAGTTTTGCTTACAGTTCGTTTTTTTATTCGGCTTCCTCTGTTCTCTACCCCGAAGTAGGGAAGTACATAAAATGCAAAAAAAGTTTGTGAAGCAACTCATTCGTCTGACTTGTTTCTGTGTCTATTCGATTGTCTTTTACTTCACCTCCTAGGCACTAGCATTCCTTGTCTATCCATCGGGCGCTGTCTTCCAATGTCGCGTGATGTTGTTGAAAACAGGAACGTTGCAATCATAACGCGTTTAAACGGCCACAACTTCCAAGCCACAAAAATCTAGTCCCTGAAATTGATGATGCGAGAGACGTTGATTTCCATGTCTTTTTTTCCAATATTTACCCATAATCAGCGCCCTAAGTTAATATCTCTGTAAGCAGTAAAAATGCCTAATAGTTTTTTGGCCACAATTGAATTATGAAACAGTTGTTTATTGCTAAGTGTTGTTTGTGTACGAGCGAACAATCTTTATTATCTGTTGCATCAACATCGTATCTTAAAAGCGATAATGCTTCCTTTTTCATCACCACAAAGGTTCACTGTTCACGTTTCGCCTACTGATTTGACCAGTGTTCTAACGTTTCAAGTCTTTCGAATGGATGTTGCAACTCAAACTCTACGCGCTTTATCTATGAAAGTCTTTAAAATGACTCTCAAGAGTATCTACTCCCATCTAGAGATTGAATACGGAAACTTGCAATAAATGGTGGAATCGCTCTTAAGGGTACAGGAGGCTGTACTATTCTGCAATTTCATCTAAGACGTATTTTAGCTGTTAACAGAGTTAATGGCCGGAAAACATTTCAAACGCATTAAATAACACGTAATTGATGTTTTTTTCGAATTTGATGATTTTTGAGCTGGAGCATTGGCGATGTTTTCATATATGTATATGCACGTATATATGTGCTAGTGTGATTGTCCAGTAGCGCATCAATTCATCGAGCAAAGAAAAAAACTATGGCCAGAAATTTGGCAGTTATAAGCAACCGAGTTCATCAAGCGACGCTTTACTCCCATTTGGAGGAATATAGATCAACTTTCGATGAATGATTTCATATTTGTCAAAATTTGTGAAAATTTATGTATTTATTTCGAAAAGGTCATAGTGATAAAATTTTACTAGGCAGCCAAAAAATTTAGCGTTCGTATGAGTAAAAATTGCTCGAATTTGAGGTCGATGAATGAATTTCTCTCTTGAAGAGATTCTTCATTTAGTATGCAAGAACTTAAAAGTCGGTTTCCTTATGGGGAAGAAATTTACTCAAGGCGTTAGCGCAATGCAGCTAGCTGAGATTGCTTCATGTATTGCTGATTTTGTGATGGCTTATATCATAGTAGGTGATATGTGAGTCTACGATGATGTGCTCCGTTATGGACAATCAGCTGAAAGCTATTCGAGAGTTCTGCTGAGCTAAAAATTTCTGATTCTCTCAAAAATGTTTTTATCGTATAAGAATCCGACCCTCTATAAAAGTTTCAGCAAGTATATGTATGTTTGATGTTGCAACGCAATTTTTATTCCATTTTTCAAATTCATTCTTGAAAAGCGCCTTACGATGACGTCATAATTGCGCCTATGGCTAATTTTTGTGATAATCTAACATAGGAAAGATTTTTGCCTATTGTTAGCTTACCACGTTTTCAACTATTGCATCCTCAACGTTATCGTTTACGTTAATTCATCAATTTCTAGAAAAAGTAGTAGACATTTGTAGGTGCAAGAAAAAAAAATCTTCGTACATTTAATAGCCGTTTGGTCGGAAATAGATCAGTCTTTTGCGGATGATTTATGCGAGCAGTTTGATGAGTTGAAATATGAGGGCATCTTTGCGTTTATCGTTTTTCTTTTTTTGATAATTTATGAAGCTGTTTGATCAGATGGGTGAAATGCAAAAGTAAACATCCCATCGTGTGTTCTTCGGTACGCTTCTCCGTTTGTCGATCTTACATGCTTTTTCATCGTCGCCTTATTTGCATTTTCACTTTATCGCAGTGAGCAAATTTGCATATTTTCCACTGCCTGAAACAGAATAATTCTTTTCTCCACTGAATATGATTTAGTATATAGCATGTTTATTCTCAGATAATTTTTTCATTGCATGCATTTTTTATACTTCAGGCACATCAGAATATATTTTGGTAAGGATTTTTTTATAGGTTATTAGACGTCTTGCGTTGATTTTGTATGACTTCATCGTATAAAAATGCCCTATTTTGAGCATAGTGTTTCGTTAATGAACTCTTGCATGCATAGATTAATAGTATTGTTTATGTGAAGCAATGCGAAGAATATCTACAATGGAGTCGACCGTCAATTGGGTCTTTCCTAAGTGTATAAAATGTCGAATATTAATCACTCTATAGTCATTTCCTTTCTTCAGTTTTTATTTGCACAATTTTATTCCCTATGTCACAACGATCTTTGTCAATCGATATAAACACGTCAATGATATGTTTAAAATTGTCGTACTCTATAACATGATTTCTATTAAAATACTCATCATTTTTTTTTTATAGATAAGAAGTGTATATATAATATTCGTTCAAATAGTTCATATAAGTTCCTACTCATTATTGCATAGTAACTATCACGTATACAACAAAAATTACATTTACAGCAATAAATCTATATTACATTTACAACAATGAAATAATAAACTTATCAATAATCGAATTTTCAATTCATTACTTCGCAAATTATTATAATCACTTCACCGTTAGAATTATCACCTATTTCTACTCGTAGTTTTATGTTTTTTTCTATTGATATGCGCACATTTTCATTACTTATATTTCCACAAACTTATATTGTTTCCATAAAATGTAAAAAGAAATAATTTAGAACGTCATAATTGAATGAATGGTTCAGTGGTGTTGTATTTTCATATTTCCGTTGTTAATAAAGCATTCGCCTTTCTTATCTGTATAAAAAAGTGTTGCGCACTGTATTTGCTGTTTATACTCAATTTTTGCAATCTCGTTGCTTAGTTTTTCTCTCTATTGGCCACAAATTCGTTCACCTCCCTCAAAATGTCGTTTATTATTATTTTTGTTGCAATTGTAATTTATGATCGAATTACTCTTTTACTAAATTCTAGTTTTATTTGAATTTTAATTAATTCATGCACTTTTGTTGTTGTTATTTGCACCTTTAAAACAAAAAAAAGAGCTTTTTGAATTTCTCGTCTAAGGTCTTTTTTTCTGCTTGATAGTTCATGACCGGCAAACGCTTGCATTAACACCCGCACTAAGTATATTTTTAACGAATAAGATCTAATTGTTATCAACCTATTTGAGTGGCTTACAGTAGATATCGTTGGGTCAAATTTGTAGCTTCTGAATTGTGGAAACGGAAAATAGCCAACTTTAATTAAGTTTGGAATGTTAGATAGGGAAGTCATATTGAAGATTTTTTGAAAAATGAATTCCATTTTTCTTGTAATTTGAAGTTCTTTTTTTTTTCAAAAGTTCTTTGATCTGCAACCAAGGAATTTTTTTACGGATTTCAGAAATATGTCGTGGGTTTAGGAAAGTTTTGTTGGGTGTGGCAAGCACAGTAGATATCAATAGGAAATATCATCTAGTAGAGTTGATTTAACGTTCGTGTATCCGGATGCTGAGCCGGAAAGTCCGGTCAGATTTTTTTTTTGTTCATCTATGGAAATAACCATGGTAAGAGTCCAGGAACTCTACCTTCAGACAACTCAACACCATTGTTTCTGAAGGAATTTGCCATTTTGCTTTGCGATTCGTGCTGGTCGCCAGAAAAATTTCTCGGAAAGCGTGAGGGAAAGAAAGATGATTGTCGATACTAGTTACAATACTCTAGTATGATGGTCCAAAGTGTCAGTTGAAGTGTACAGGTGAGTGGTCTTCAGCTCGCTGTTTACGTGACGACGAATCTATATTTGAAAGCATATTTTGTTTCGGTTGTTGTTTTCTGGAAATACATCCCCCCGCAGTAATCCTCATTGTTGGTGATCGCGATCGTTGTTTAGTGCGTAAATATGTCTCTAGCGCTTATATTTGTGTCAACTCCAATTCGCATTCTAAACATTGTGCAGGCGTATTTGCATTTTTTAATATGCCAAATATATGAAGTTAGTTCAAAATAATAGCTCCCCACTATTTCAGGTTGGCAAACCTTAAGGCGATAACTGTTTCCTTGCTTTCTGAAGTTATTAAGGTATAGACATTTATATTAACGAAGAGCAAGTGGTTTTTTCAGCTTTTCATGGTGAAGATGCCGGATACTAATGAATTATGTCAGGTATAGAGTCATTTCATGATATGCTCAATTTAAGCTCACTTGGCAGCATTCCTTTCATCAGAATTGCTATTCACAAGGAATTCGTCACTCTTTTTCTTGTATGTGGATCCATGAATCTTGAAGAAAACTTTCTGTTGTAAAGTTGCAGAAAAACCCGACCTCAACAAAAAAAAAACCCAGTTTGATCTTCTTCACATTTGTGCCTTGCATTCATGCTTTCATTTCCTTTAAAGAAAAAAAAACTTTAAATCTGTAATAGTACATATTTTTCAAGATGGCTAATGAGTATATAAAGGGATAGTTTACTCTGCTTATGGTTATCGCTTCTTTGTTCTCTATTAAGGCATTTGATATTCAATTTATTGATCACCATCTATAACAATGATAAATCCTAATGACGCATATGTAGTTAATCGTTCATTGTGTGGTATTTAATTGATCGATTTGCTTTATGTTTTGTGTTTAGTGATCAGTATTTTCAATCAGATGCATCGAAGGGTCGACGCATCGACGCATTTTCAAGCATTGATGCATCGAAAATGTTTTCTTATTCGATATTATTTTCATGAAAATTTTCACCATTTGCAAGCTCAATCTGCATCAGTATAGAGGGCAATTCATAGTGAAGAAACGCTCTATGAGAATAATTTATATGAGTATACAGAGAATGTGAGGTTTATTTACTTATTTATTTACTTATTTATTTATTTTCTTATTTATTTATTTATCTATTTATTTATTCATTTTCTTTCACGTTTTTAGGTTTCTTCGAAAAAATCGCAATATTTCAGACCCGTTGCGCCACTTATGAGACGGTCACTTCTTTTTAATGTTTGCTTGTCTTTCGTCGCATCTTCAAAATTTTACATACTTTTTGCATGAAACGTACGAGTATTTACTTTAACGGAGTGTTTTTATTTGAGAGGTATTTGTTATGATGCAATTCGTCATTTACGCTTTATTCAGCGATTTTTCCTTCAACAATAAACGACTTATCTTCGAAACGTTGCCAATATTTTCCATTGTCCAAGTGTGATTGATCTGTTTTCAATTGCAGAATATTATAACGTATGCCTCTGTTCGATATTTGCTGTATGAGCTCATCTGCTGGAAAAGGCAGCTCAACGCCCTATATGCCATGTGAAAACAAAGGTTCGCTTGCAATTGTATCAAAACCACGGCTAGGTGTTATTAAGTCGATCATTTATCCACAAGAAGGTGAATCTAATGAGTGGAATATATCCGTTGGCGAATTGATGCGCACGTTTCTTTTTAATATTACTTTCAAAAGCAGTGCAGTAGTGGCCGTAATAATGAGACGAATATGAGTCGGATGTTTCGCATCCGATAAGGCAGCATTGCCAGTAGAATAGTGGAATTTGCAATAGAACGATGAGTCCTATGGGAACAACAGTCTCACTAAGGCAGCAGAAAAAATATCATAGATAGAAGCTAGACAGGAGAAGGAAGGGGGAAGACGGGAGGGGTATAGAGCGAAAAAGAGGACAGGATAATTTGCGATAGAAGACAAGAGGATGTTATTGTAGGGTACCAAGCTGTTCCTGCGGAAAAGAACATGACATGGCTACAGCGGCTATGAGTTTAACACTTATAATCTCATATTTTCACCGGTTAACATTCTGGTTAACATCCGCTTAACCTAGTACTCCTTCCCCTTCCGCTTTAGTTGTGTTAGATCCGTCCCCTTCACCTCTGACCGCAAACTGCTCGTTATTTCTGTTCCAGCCGTCTGTCAATGTTTTTAACAAAAACAGTTTCCTGCCTCAATCTACTCCCTCTCTCGTCTAGTATTTCTCAGCTTATCTTTTCCTCCGCAATGCCTCTTCCACCTCTGTTCCTTCTGCACTATTTTTCCTATCCATTTTATCAGTTTCTAATCAGTGGATGCGACCAATTAGTATCTTATCCATATTTTGCTGCAAAATTACGATAAGGTTTCGTTGCAATCGTCTTCGACGATGCCGCAATTCCTTCAGTCTTTCCAAAGTCTTGCAATAGCAAGACTAAGGAGGAAATCCGTTTTTTTAATGCTGGAACAACAAGTATCCCTGGATTGCCGATGTCTCAGACGTATGCCACTTGAGGTGACCTTAGGTTCCCCAATATTTTAGTCGCCAAGTCGCATAATTTCATGAGCAATTCACTGAGTGAATCGTAAAATCGAAACGTTTACGCAGAAAAAAACTCTCCATAGGTTTGTTTATCTTTAAAATGTCAAAGATCACTTTGCGCTTAGTTGCCATCAAAAACAAACAAACATTCATTTTCTTCAGACGTCATTAAGAACAGCGAAGAGACGGAAGTTTTTTTCCCCGCAGAAATGAGCGGAATTGTTGAGTGTAAAGATTTGAAACATCCGGCTAACTTGCTGTCAAAGTGGCCTCTCGGAAATCTAAACGGGTAGCTGGTCCTCATCAAATTTGAGAGTGCAGCTCTCTATGATTGATATGAAGCATTTATGCAGCCAGTGCGTTAGGGGAAGCTAAGGAGATAACGTTCACGCCTATCATCCTCTTCGATGAGCGAACGAGCATAGGAAAGAATCAAGAAATGCCTCTAAAAGCAGCATTTAGAAATATATAAATAAACTTGCAAAACGTTGTAAAAATGTGAGGTTACAAAATGGGATGAATGCCGCCTAAATAGTTTATGGGATGGCAGTGTTTTCTTCTGAGGAAGAACGTAAGGAGGGGGAGTTGTGGGGAAGGTTGGGGTGTCAGAAATCGTTGCTTTTTATTAAAAATCAACTTAGCAAGAATCCTAATGAAGGCTTCAACTTTTAACATTCGTTTAGCATGTTGCCGATTTGCTCAATTAAGAGCGACGTATATTTGACTTTTTTGCATTAAAAATTAACTGATTATAAAATGAATAACCATAATGTAATGAGTGGCCAACCGTTGTCGAATATATGCAAATTTCTTTCCGCGTTGAAATTTGTAAAAATGCATAATTAAGCTGAGAAAAAGTTTATGGTAACCGACATGGTTCAGTATGCAAGTCGTGCAGATATGATTTAAATTGAACCATCAATAATAAAATTAAAAGCTATCTGTATTTCAACTGATTTAAACTCTTAATGTGTGGCGCAAAACTCCGCATTTCTTTTCAGGAAGTGATCTGATCGAACCATTCTTCCCATCTTCTTCGGTGGATTTAAAAGTGAGTGAAATCCGTTTTCGTTCATTTGCTTGACCTCAGCATTGGTTATTGCAGTTCATTTATAGGATTGACTTTCAACGGTCCTTTTGCAGTGGGCAAAAAAAAAAATCCGGCAACAACCGCATTATGAGCGCAATAGTAATAGCTGACGGACAGATATGTAAATCTTTCTGCCTTCGTTAGTGTATTTGCATATTGCGAAAGTAAACATCAGGTGGAGTAATGATATCCTTATATGGCTAACCAATATCCATATAAAATGCAAGGGCTCGGTTCGTGCTGCTCATGTTTCGGCACTGTTGCGTCAGCTTCACCTTCTGCGTTTGCGACTAGTTTATTCTGGTTTCTTCCTTAGCTCGGGAACTTCGTGACCATGCTGTAAACCAAAACTCTGTTGCTTTGTTCGCTTCTTTTCTCTTTATCGTAGTCCTCGATTTATCGTCCAAACGCTGTCGAATATGGAGAGACACTCAGCTATCTTACCCTTATCTGCTCTTACGTCAGCCTCGGCACCCGATAGACGCCACCAGCATATTTGCACGGCTGTAAGACGTCGAATGACGTTAATGACGAAAATTGGAAACAATATGCACGCAAATGAGCAGTAAAAGGTGCATTGCGCATAAAATACGATCACTCCATATCAACAGCAACAAATAGGCAAATCGGTTACATTCGTCATATGCCTTAACGCTAACTGAATGCTTATAATGACAGGATGCAAAACAAACAGTGGCTGTTGACAAAAGCTATCGGCTGTGCCCAACACATGCCTTGGATGACGTTGATTTGATTACATGCATGGCTGTGATTTTGTTTCCTCATTTTTATGTGCAGTGATAAATAAAACGAATGTTTCATTGTTTACTTCCTGAATGCTCTGATCAATCGGAGTATGAAGATGTTAGTTGGCAGTTTTTGTGATTTTTTTCGGTAACTGATACAGCTAATTTGTTAAATGGATGAAGGCGAAAAGACCGTGTCATGCTAGCTTTTTCTAACATGTCTTTGCGCTTGCTTACGTCAGTTCCGCCACCACATGTGGTGAAGTAGAGCCGAAACAAAAGTGATAAATGAGAACGATCGCTCGCGGATTTGGACACCGCTGGCGGTCGTCAGACATGGTTATAGATGAAAACACGGTAGCCGCGATGATGCTATTTGCTCATGTCGTATTCCCTCATTTATAAACATCGGGATTTTAAGGTTTTAAGAAGGTCACGACTGTTAATTCTGATGAGTATATCCGGAGGAACTCATGGGAGAATTTTCGCCATTGCTTGGACTGTTTTGCTCATTTTGACCTTAAAGTGGATGTTTAAATGGCATTCACGGTAGTCGTAATTTTTGCACACTTGATTATACTCATAGCAGTCTTGCCTTCTGGAACGGTCGAGTTTCTTAGGGTTTTAAGCCTCTACTGTAAAGCACAACTTGTGCTAGGCAAATCCGACCCTGACCACTTTCGTAAACTCCGAACATTCGCTTCATGCCACCACATCTACTATTCTCGCTAATGGAATGCTGCTCTCCATTTTGCATTTCGCAACTTTTATCAGCTTGGATTGACCTAAGAGACATTGCACTTTGTAGATGTTGCCGAAACAACTTCAAGCTCTCTGACTGTGACCGAGTACTTCAGAGTGCTCAGACTTTCCGTGATAATCAGCTGCTTGAGGTCGGTGGTCGAACGGTCGGATAAGGAGTGCTAATTTCTATGTGCTGTAAAACCGAAGATTTACTTGTCAGTAAAGAAACATAATCGTCTGCTCGTGTAGCAACACCATCTAACTAAATGCCTAGGAGATATGAGTTTTATAGAGGCACATTTCATAAAGAAATGAATTGAACTGATTGGTGGACGATAGCTGTATTGCATATTCAAATTATTACACTTTTCAGCAACACTGCGACGATTATGAACAAAGTATAACAAGAAGCTTCAAAGGTTGCAACGATTGCGTACGATTCAATGCCGGCTCTATAGGTTTGCTCGCTTTATAGATTATCTTGCTTACAAACTCTTCACATGCTATTAAACTATGAGTTTTATAGAGGCACATTTCATAAAGAAATGAATTGAACTGATTGGTGGACGATAGCTGTATTGCATATTCAAATTATTACACTTTTCAGCAACACTGCGACGATTATGAACAAAGTATAACAAGAAGCTTCAAAGGTTGCAACGATTGCGTACGATTCAATGCCGGCTCTATAGGTTTGCTCGCTTTATAGATTATCTTGCTTACAAACTCTTCACATGCTATTAAACCTTCTTCCGTAATATGGATCTGCAAGTTTTATTAGCCTTGAGTTATTTAGGATATACTGTTTTTAAGGTTTCCTTAATAACTGCTATCGCAAGATGTCTCTTGTCACACATGCTGACTACATTTCTGGAGCAAAATTCGGAGACTGACAGTAACATATAAAGTTGAGCTGCATCCATCACAATTTCTCTTCGTTTTGATGATTAAAGTGGAATTTATTTCTAGTTATTTATAGATGGAATAAGCACATCTAGGTGCACTTTTAATCCAGAAGGCCTAGAGTCCCATCATTTTATTGCTATGGCTTCGAATTCGATGTAGCGTCGGGTGCACGAAGTATTTCAAGCTGCATCGTGTTGCTGGCATTTTGTCAGAGTATTCGTTCATCATCAGCACTTTGTCTTTAAAAGTTGTCGTCGTAGCAATTGAGTGAAAGCTTCAGCTTTCGGAACTATTTTATGACGTCATCAGTAAATAGAAAGGGTGTAGCGAACAGCAAGGGGAAACTTTCTTCGTCGATTGGGAATCGGTGAACTTTAACTGATCGGTTAGTTCCCCTGCGGGTATACAGGTGAAGATGTAGTCATGGTAATGCTTATGCACGAATAAGCACGAATACAGATGAAGGTTTACAACACAACAGCTTCGCAATGCAAGTTCGTCGTTTAAATGGCATAATATGACATCCATTACTTGATCTCACGTAACTCTGTCACAAAAAGAAGGGGTTGTGTTCTTTTATCGCGAGAGTCTCGAAATTCGGGTGAGAGTTTTGGCTCTCCTCGTTTATCTATCTGTTCGCTAAAAATGAATATCGGGTCGTTCGAACTTGACAAAGAGAAAATTCGAAACATCAAAAGTATTAAACAGGCCTGATTCGTGGGCTCGCCCACTTGTGCCCCCTTTTGGTCAGTCACCGTTTTCGTCCCAAGTTTGATAGCTTGATACTGCGGACTCACCACCCGTCGGACCTCAAACTTGGGTAATTAAACCTGGTACTCGAGTAAACAATGGGGCGATATACGACACAACAGATAAACGTGATATAGTAAATCATTGGGACCTCAAACAGGCCTAATGAAGACTGACATCTGGAGTAGAGGTATTGTAAGTCTGATGACAATTCGTAACACAAATCGTAAGAAAATTTTAAGGGAACATTAATTGCACAATTACATGCACTAAGAGCTAAATGAAGAATTCAGTCGAAATGTGTAAGAAGCTGAGCCGAATGCGTCATCACTGTCGGGCATTGAGCGAGTTGAATGAATGGTGTAAGCTTGCAAAAAGCGTGAACGGTTGAGGGCGTCATGAGTGGCGCCTCTGGTGTTATTCATGCTTGCTTACTGTACATTAGCATTTAGCGATAGACATCGTATTTTTTGTGATTTGCTCTTCTTATGTCATTCGAGTGCCCTTTTTGATTGACGTTTCCGGTTCGCCAGCTGCATCAGTTTCGTAAATAGACGTTATGCTTTCGCGAATGTTCGCGACAAAGGGACAAAAACAAGCCCGAAGGCGCATTATCTGAAATAGTTTCGTTTTAAATTCCGGACGAAGGTTATTCTCTACTCACATGCTACCGGGCAGTCTATCTTTCCTTGCAGACTAGACAGAGGAAATTTGAGTGCCCTCACCAAATGATGATGATCACTGATAGTGTGTTATATGGGCTCAACGTAAAGGAGTTTGCACTCCTCTATTACAAGTTCACTAACATTCCGGAAGTAGAATGTTTAAAGCAACGAGCTGAATTAAAGCTGTCGACTTTCAAATGAAGTGGGAGATATGTTGTGAGATGCACTTTAGTAAAGATAACAGCTCAAGCTTTAGCTCACTTGCAATGATAAATGGAAAACGAATTTTAAAGCTTTTCACTTCTTTTTTTTTTCACTTATTTCACCTAGAGCATCAAGAGTTGAGTTGAATTTGAAGTTTGCAGCATGGCACATCTAA
This sequence comes from Baylisascaris schroederi, assembly GCA_006503575.1. NCBI lineage: Eukaryota > Metazoa > Nematoda > Chromadorea > Rhabditida > Ascarididae > Baylisascaris > Baylisascaris schroederi. The sequence continues at coordinate 71,126 of QEWY01000957.1, read as the reverse complement.
TAGTGCAACTAAGCTGATACGTGTTGCATTTTTTAGGTTCCAGATTTTGATTCATGTGGCCATCTTCAAATACAAATAACAATACTTATAATTATTCGAAGTGATTTAATTTTCAATAAATGAATGTATTCATTGCAGCAGGCTCAACCGATATGCTCAACTTGATAAGGTTATATCAAGAGAGTGATGATAGAGATATCGTCGAACGTTGGATGGATATTTTCACGCAAAACAAATTAAATCACAGTGCTCAAAATTCCGCTCAGCACTCCTATGACAATGCGTATTTGCGTAAGACCTTTTTTCAACTTTTTTTGATACTTGCAGTTGGTTCTTTATGGATTATGAATTGATTTATTTATTTCGAGCATATTCGAAAGGTAAAATATATGAGCGAATGAATAAATTTTTTGGGATTAACTTTGAATATTATTAGGAGCCCATCGCGTATCGCCTCAGACTAATTTTAGAAGCTCAAGATTCATCTAATGAGAAATATTTATTAAGGTGCTCAGAGGTTCATCAAATTTTTTTCGCTGACTTGTTCTAGCGGGAGATTTTCAATGTTTTTAGATGAAATAGTCGAAAGATCAAAAAGTGAGTTGAATAAATCTTCAAACTTTGCTTGTATTCCGACAGTTCACACTCCAAACCATTCTAAAGGATTTGCTCAAGGAATTCATCGTCTTACATATCTTCTATCATAACGGCCAGAAAACTTATGGCAGATTTGCATTTCGTAAGCTGAGAAATTCGTTTCTATAGGCAATGAATACGTAGTAGAGTAATGGAGGGTTGTATTCCACGATCCCTTAGTGGATTCACTTAGTCTTTGTTTGGCAATAATGGCTATCAACATTTTCTGAGAACAAACACGATTCCAGAACCAAGCAATTCGGATTTATGTGATTGCTTGTATGAGCGTTCGCCTTCTGATGTGCTGAAAGCTAAATTCTCGCTGATTCGATCGATGGACCCTTTGCCGCCGTTCAAGGATTCCGAGGAAAATTTGCTTGGTCAGCGTCGTTTTTTCCATCCACTCCGCTAGCCGTTCGGTTATCTCCGCAGTTTTTTTTGAAGAGTTTCTGCTAAAAAGCATATAAAATATTCCCTTTGAAGTTGGCGAGTGCTGGAAACAAGAGCGAATGAAGTATTTGAAGGGATTTGGAATATGACTTTTTTTTCTACACAACAACGAATCATTCACCTTCATAGAGCATTCGTTTTTCTTCATCGAGCAGCTCATCAAGTTACTCTTAGCGAATTGAATTTGCTTTAAAACTAGTTCATCGAATTAGATTCGCGTCCATTGCTCATTAAATTCATTTGTTTATCTCTTTTACATTCACTTCAGCTCACATTACGTCGTATTACACTCAAATGCTGTTTTAGTGATGCAATGTTAAGTTTTCTTACCTCGAATTTTGCCCTTTGCGAATTATATATTTTTATTTTTCCCGCTGCACATGTGACTTCTTTGCGTGATACAGAAAAGTACGTGCTTCCTCACTATCACTCCTCATCACTTTTACTTCTTGAACACCAAAATTTGGGAAGTTTGATTTACATCGCCAACCCAATTTTTGCCGGTAAATTGGAATCATACCAATAAATCGTGATGCACGATTTAGGATATTTAGTTCATTGTTTTTAGAAACTGGCATGCAGGTATCTTCAGTGCTCTTTTTTTATTCGATGGTTGTCTGCTTCAATTTCACGTCGGCTAACGAAAATCTACAGGGAAAATTTAGATTGCTTGAGCAAGAAACAGGATTTTAATATCATTCAAGAGGATTCGGTAACTTGTGAAAGAGCACGTGGAATGTTCTGCCTCAGTGGCTAGCGTCTTCCTTTGTGTATAGGTGGACGTTCCTTATAGGAAAGAAATGGTGCCATAAATGTTGCTTCTTCGATGTTGTCGAAAAAAACATTGTGTCCGCTGTTGTGAAACAAATTTGTTTCACTCGACTTTGAAGATTGGTCATTTTTCATTTGATCGTTTGTATATGAGTGAAATAGAAGCTTTTTTTTCTTTCAGAAAAATGTCATTCGGCCGATTTCAAGCATGTCGCTGACGAGAGGAAGAAGCTTCAGCGATGTGAAGAAATGACTGATATAGTCATTGACGATTACCGATAGCCGATTCGGATCTTTTTTTGTTTCTTGTTTTGAGATGAGAAGCTGGTAGATATCCAGTGTTGTTTTTCCCACCACATCTACGATTTTCGAAATCTAAGAGGTTGATGGCCCAACAAAGAAAAGCGTGGGAAGAAGATTGGATGATAGTTTGGAATTTTATGGGAAATGTAAGAAGTTGCATCATTTGAGATGAATGACCACTTGTTTCACTTTTAAAAAGTGAAGTCTGTCAAAAATTTTTCAAGTATTCTCTCTTGGTTAGATCTACCAGAGAGGTTCTTGCCTCATACTAACCTCGCATATGTTCGTTACGTCGGTGGTTGCTTTCATAAGCAGATGCCTGGATAGGCGAGCAGTTCTTTTGGCTTTTCTTCGCCAAATCTGAATTGTAAACTATTCTTTTCAGGCTGTCAATTTCCGACTACCTTAACACCTGAGCGTTTAGAATGACTGGAGTTTTATTTTTTGGCTGATTTCATTTGCGAGCCCCGTTGGGAAATGTGTATATGTATGTAACTGTGACTGCTTTGTTGTCCGTAATGTAAATGATAATAAATATTTATTAGCATATGTCATTGTTGCATTAAAAAGAATGCAGTTATGCGCAGATTTTTCCCTGTAATTTCGTTATGACAGTCACCTTGAAAGCAAAACCGATTGCAATGCACTCATTTTTGAACTAGGATAATATAGGTGTGGAACTGCAGTAATCGTCTTCGCATGGAGATTGAACAAATTACTCGACTGCTAACTTGGACAGGAAATTTTATCCTGCTGGAAGTTCTGGAATGGAGCTCGTATCGCCGAGATTGATGTCGGTTGAATAAAGCATGACTGGAAAAAAATGATACACCTACGGAAATTTGAGTGAGTTGAGAGACAAGCCAACAGACAATACGGTGTTGGCACTTTGCCTTCATGTAATGATTTGTTCCACACATTGGCTGGAGTTGCAGACGGGAGTGCTGGTGCTGTGGAATATGCTGCAAAGCATAGGTGAACGGGCAGCATTCTTGGAATTGAGCAAAAGGCATGGACATTTTAGCAATGATGGGAAGTAATAGGTAACACTCTGTTGCTTGGGGGTTAGCACTTGTAAATTTGCTCCTGGTGTGTAAAAAAATTTAACCTCAGTACGAACTCAGGCTTCAGATCGCTCTGCATTCACTAGTGTTTCACCAGCACTTCGTTATACAAGGAAAGTAAGCGGTGAGAGCATCTCACGTCCTCTCCAGTTTATGCATACTGGTGTAAGGTAACATGACCTAGTATTTCGGCAGATATTTACCAGTACCGGTTGTTCTGGTGGGTGGTTTTTTTTTCGAGAAATGTGCTGAGGAGGAATACCACTAGAAACGAAGTGATGGTTTCAAAGGGCATACAGTTGCAGTGCGTAATTGGAATGGTCTGAGTGCTGCATTCTGCACAACTTCCATGTCCATCGGTATCTACGACGAACCAATTTCATTACTGCCTGCAGAAGCCCAGAAAAGGATTACACTACACTGTGCTTCTTGCGAAACTGCGGTGCGCTTTACTCCTATTTTTTACGATTGGTGTGATTTCGATTTGAATACAAATATTCAGCTATGTTGACATAGTACAATAGACAAGTAAGAGTAGGAACAATCGAGATAATGCAGTTTTTATTCAGCTTCATCTTTTATAGTCAGCTCAGTTGAACACGAATTATACCACCTCTGTAAACAAGGCTCGTAACTCTCGTCTCCAAATTGCTTAACAAAATCATGCAAATGGGAACACACTATGACAGATGATGAATGCCATGTCTTCCTTCAAAAATAAGAAAAAGCGTGAGAAACACAACAAAGCGATCAAATGCCACAAAGAGCGAGCAAAAGTTTTGTGATCCAAAAAATATGCTACGGTAGGCTAAAGAACGGCGCTGTTTTCGAAAACGGTAGAGGTTCGTAGTGTTGTGTAGGAAATGAACTCGATGTGAATTGCGTATAAGCAAATTACAAACGGATATGCTCCAGTCGTACTGAGAAAGCTTAGATGTATGAATATTGTGGGAGAATGTTTTGTACAATTTAATAAATCACAGCAGTCGGCTGCATCAAAATGGCACTGTTGATGTGAATTCCAGTCGCATCTGACGCATTCGCTGCTGCAGTTCCTCATCTTCTGTTAGGCGTTCCGCTGAAGACGACTTCCTGAACGAAACATATTGGTGCAAAGAAATGAGGCAATCTATATTCATAGCTCGCTTGAACAAAATAACAGCTGACATAATCATACTACAGCACTGCTTACTGTACTACTTGCTTGCGGAGCTTGCGGCACTCCACCTGACTCAAGTTCAACTTAATTAGACGAGATAAAAAAGAGTTACGTGACCGCTGCTACACCCAAACCGTGCTGTTCATTAAACGCCGCGCAAGCATTCGTGATCAGAGGTTTAGCAGGAGCTCACACAGATTTTCAAGGGTGGCATATAGGATAAACCCTCCTGCAATCACATTTTAAGAAAAAAGACATTGAACTTTGCTTCAACAATGTTGGCAGCCGAAAAGAATTCCACTGAGCACTCCGAAAGTCGTTGCGGGGCCATGAAGTTCAAGGGCTCCAAAGTTTCGACTCTCTCAAAGAGCAGTTGGGAACCTCGAAATTAGTTATAACCTAAATGCCAGCGTTGGTTGTAGCACCGAAAGAGTTTCGTCAAGAGTAGCTTTGAAGGTCTGAATGCTAGCACTAATTCCAGCTTCTACAGAGCCTGCTGACCGGTGCTATATGAAAGGAATGCTTTAAACGCACGAAGTTTGTTCCGAAGCAGTGCACAGGATAGAACACCGTGAAAGCGTTGTCACCTTCCATGTTGCCGACCGCTCTAAGTTACTCAGCGCAGTTTCCACAACTTCTATAGCACAATGACTTTCAAAATATTGATGGCATTTCATAGCAATTTTGAAAGTGAGAGAATTAGCAATGCTTTGAATCTAGAAAAAATCTTAAGCAACTGATTAGAAGATGGAGTTAACTGTTCTATAGCAAATCGAAATCACGACAATTAAAACACATTATTCTTGCACCAAACTTCCAGCCCTTTATTTAGCTTCCCCACAACTGTAACCACTTTTGATAAACATGAGAGTGCCACATTTTGTGGTAACAAGATTTATGAGATGACTGAAAACTTATAACGTTATAAGAAGTAGTCGGCTATCAGTTCGCAACAAGATACAATTATTAGTACAAAACAGGAAATTCTCAATTAGACACCTTGAGAAGGCTCGCGTCTCTCCCTCGAAGCCGCAGCGTAATTCATCCGTAACACAGGCAATGAGTGCAAGCCACGCCTTCGCACCTTCTCGGGTTTTCTATAAAACAGTTGAGGTCAAGACGGCCGCTCAAGAAACGTAGTATAGAGCACAACAAATAGTGCAACACACCTGTGCTTTGCCAATCGTTTTGTTTAGTCGTTTGAGGCGAAGAATGCGACAGGTGAGTATTTCACTGTATATTAGCTAAAGTAAGGAAATATGTCGTTCATACGTTAATGTTAGAAGTGCTTGATACCATGAAATGCATCTGTGGTTAAAGTTTCATTTGCACTAAGTTTACGGGCATACTTCCAATCTCTCTCAAGTCTTAGCCGAGTTCTGAAATGTTATGAAGAATATATCTTGCACGTTCTTATTTCATATGCAAATCATTCACGCAGCGGCACAGTTTTCATTCGAGGATACAATTTTTATGCAAAATGCATCCCAGTTGAACCTTCTTCAACAACATCATCCACGCCATCTAACTGTGCGCAGACCTCGGTTCACTCAACGTCGCCTGAGCAAAAGTACGGTGCATCAGTACCTCGTTGCATTGAGCAAGGCTGTGCGAATGTGCGGTTTTGCTAAAATTAGCAATGAAACAGCCACTCTTGCACTTTGAAAAATCAGGAAACGGGACCAAGTGAATTGTACGATGTCCTCGTTCATCTCATCCAAAATCATCTTAAGCCAATTTCACTATGGATTTTTGTGCCCTGATAACGTGGCACTCTGGAGGTGGTGTTTCGACTCCATCGACGACACTGAACAAGAAAGAGAAAGGTGGCGTAATGCGGACTGTAGATGTGCGACTCTTCATTACGGGTGCGGACTCCTCACTTTTGGAAGCTTGGGTGCGGACTCCTCACTTTTGGAAGCTGTGCACATGGATATATGTAGAAAATTTCTATTGAATAGGGAAGCTTTTTAATTGTGATAATATAAGAAAACGTCCTCTTCAAACGTAGTTGTTATAACCAAACTTCGCTACGTGCTGCATCACTCATTCTGCAGTGATAAAATTGACGGTCAACAACGACTTTTTTTTTTCTGAAGTTGTCAAGTCATGCAGGAGGAAGCGGGAAGAACATTTCAAACCTGGATATGGATTATCGTATTTCGCTTTACTTATCTCTGCTATGATTTAGCTGCTCTAACAAGGTGCTGACATAGACTGTGAAAATGCAGCCCCGCACTAACCTGTACAGCGTCGAGACTTGATAGAGTCTGCATAGCTATTTCACCAAGGCGTTCCCAGATCTCAGCGTTGAACGAACAAGAGTGATTCAGCTTGGCATGATCTTGTCCAATTTTCCTTATTTGTGATATTGCTTCGCATTCATTGTCAATATTTTGGATCAGCTCATCGAAGAAACTGGAAAGCAACTCACGATGGAGTGACACATGGAATTGTTGAACTTTCTAGCCCTTTGCTTCTCCTTAACAAGCAAGAGGCTGCCACAGCGAGGTTCGCTTTTTCAATCATTGTTTTAGCTATCCCGACTGGTTAGTTGTTGAATATCACACGGAAAATTCTGTTGTGCAAATTTTTCAACCAAAACGATCACATACCCATCAATGTTGATCATAAGCATTTTTGTATTTTTTTTTTCAACTAAACCTGAATTCTCAAAAGTATGGAAGTATTTAATTTTCGTGTTTTGCAAGTGTGAAACCAACCGCTAGAGTATCCGAAATTCAAAAACCTAAACTTCGACTCATCCGTATATGTGGGCTTTTTTTTTCGAATTTGCGCTTTGTTGCGAATTCAATTGAAGCTATGCTCATTAAAACTCCGTGACACATAAATTGGATGGAATGCACTCACTTTGTCATAAATTTTACGTGGTCCTCCATTGTTCCTGAAGTAGTATTTGAAGTATTTTCTGATGTACTTTCTCTACTGAATGCATCCAACACGGCCGCTTTATAGAATATCTGCAAGTAAGGCGTTTATTGTGAATCGAGCATTTCTTTGAATAATGCATATGGCTTGTCTCATATCAATATATCAAGAATATCAAAAAATGAACTTATGAAGATATATCGATGATAGCTTTAAATTGATTTTCATTGCATCAGAATATACAAATCTAGCTACGACCTGTAAATACTTTAATGAACCTATAATGTAGTCAGTATTTTAAACAATTTTATGCATTTTGGAGAATAAAGTAACAAAGAGGTTTTTCATTGACTGTGAGAATTTGAAAAATTTTATAGAATTTTTAGCTGCAAAAAGTGTAATTTATGTAATCATTGGCATAAATTGCATTTTCTCAACGTCAATATGAATCAATTAATCCCACCTCTTCGAAAGTGAATAATTCTACCTGTTTAACTTTCGGAGTATCATTCTCCAATGAGACAAGAATTTTACGCATTACATTGCACGCTTGTGGTCTCATTGCTTTCCATGAAGCGATAAGCGCTTGACGTTGTGTAAAACTTATCCTCACATCTGGAATAAGATTTTCTTATTTTCTGACAAAAAAAGGTAAATATTAAATTGAATTCATGTCTGATATCATTTGCGATGTTAAGAAATGTTTTTCGCAAACCTCATCATCGCCCATAAAACATAATAATTAATGCCAATACAAATTTGCAAGCTAATATCATGATCTGTCCTACAGAGGCAAGAAAACCATCGTACACACCATTCGGTTATAGGGGAATTACTGCATCACCTTAAGCAGGAAACTCAGACCTTCTTTTGTCGTATTTTTTCAAATGTTCATCTATCGTCTAGCCCTTCATTCTCCTTCCACATATACTACCCAACGTTCCTCTCCCCAGACAATCGCACTCAGCCTCTCGGTGAAGTTCCCTTTCCTTTCTTCGTCCCGAAACCCCAATCCCGCCCAAGGTCTTAAAAGATTTGTTTTTTTCGTACGACTCATTCGAATTCCTCATATATTCCTATCCGAAACGTCACTTTGAGCTTCAGCTTTCAGCCTCCGACTCAGCTCGTGTTTACACTTTGCGATAACGGATAGCAGCAAGAAAAGCAAAGCTACATATGAATCAGTAAAGAAATTTCAAAACGCGAAGATTTTTGGACAACAAACCTGGCCGGTTTTTGATAGACCTGCTGCGTGCTGCTCTGCCATTTTTTCGACTTGGTGGACCGCCACTCCCTGAAACCCACGCTGCAGTTACCACGGAAGCTGACCAGCGATGTCCCTGATTCCACAAGCGCTTTTTTTTTTCATAACACACGAAGCTAAGTTAGAGACTCACTCATCAGTGAAAGCTAAGAGAAAGGTCCGTTGTGATTGGTAAGACAAGTTCTCTACCACAATAATGAAGTCCAGCAGCAAGATTGCTCGAAGTAAGCGGCAGCTGGATAGCGTGATATGCCAAGACCGTCGCATCGACATAGACAACAGACTAAATCTTGTCTTACCCTTACTTAACCCTAATAAAAAAGCCAAAAATCCCGGCAATTGTTAGTTAATTATTTCATATACTTAAAATCAGTGTGCTCAATAGAACAGTCCGAATTTCCCAGCTCTTTTACCGTATTTCTGCAGTAATACGGTCGTTCGATTCTATAGGAGATAGGCTAAGAGTTGTGGAAAGAAAACCGTTTAGCTGTTTCGCCAAAACCGTTTAGCTGTTTAGCTGTCTATCACTTTTTGCCTATTTTAAGCCCTAATCAGGTATTCACTAGTAACGTTATTATTGGCTATTTGATACGCACTGGTTATTAGGCGTTATTTTTCATCGGCGATTAGCAAATGCCTACTTGTCCTCGGTGTCAGGAACACAAATACTCGGTAGTTTGAATGGAAAATTTTTTAGATTAGCGCACTCATTCTGCCGAAACATCATAGCATAAACAGCGCAAACTAATCAAGTAATCAAAAGTTAACAGCAGCCAACCAGCACCAATTTTAAAAAATTTCTAAGCCGCAGAAGGAAAGCTGCACCCTTGAAGCGCTCATTGACACAGTCCAACCATCTACGAGCATGTCTCCATCTTCCTTCCACACCTCTTCCTCTCCAACTTGGGCGAATTCTTAGCAAATGTCTCATGCCTGAGTTTTAGCACAAACTCTCGACTTTGAAGAGGTTGCCAACAGATACAACTTCATATGATTGAAAGCGTGACTGAATTATTGTCGGGATTTTGTTCGAAAGGCCATCGAAAGATCAAGTAATAAAATCACCAATACAAGAGAGTTTTGGCAACAGCGGAAGAGAAATTAATAATTGGGACTTTTATGCAGCTGAAGAGGAGCCGATTTTTCATGAGCTAAGAAATTGGCACTTATTTTCTGGAATATGAAGGAGCTTCGACTTCCACGAATAGTGCATTAATTGAGTGCGAATGGTAAAGTTGGTGAAGTGAGCCGTATGTGAGATGCGACCACCGAGGTGAACCGATGACTTCCGAATGAAGGCGATCATAAGAGGCAAAAGGTCTTTAATAAATGCTGAACAACGTAAGCGTATTTTTTGAGGTATGGTAGAGAGAACATTATTGAGGTGGATAAAGCGTGCTGGAAAAATAGCACCCCTTGGCAACGTCGTTCCATTCTATTGCTTGTTAAGGTTGTCGTTGAAGATTGCAAACTACCTCCTCATAGCTGATTTTTTTTTTTTAAATCAAAAGAGCGCAAAAGCAACAGCGAAAAAATACCTTTGGGATAGCGCAGTGACTGTGTCCGCCTGAAAGGCCCTTCCATTGATGATCTGAAATAAAAAGAACAAATGCACTGGAAATGGAAGAGACAATATGATAGCGCTATCAGAAATAGACGCACGAAGACAAGCTGATAATATTATTACAGTCGCAGAATTTTTTGCGAGAGATGGCAACCATTCAGCAACAGTTTGAGGAAATCTCCAAACACTCTTCAAAAAGAGATCTTGCTGGGTAACTTCTTGCTGATGGGGAATCGAGAATCCGTTCATAGAAACCTTCAGGAAGCTAACAAGGAACCTGATGCATGAAAGGTATAGAAATTTCAGATTTTCTTAATGCTCTCTATATGTTTCTTAAAAGCAATCTCGAATGACTTCAAAGTTCTAGTGACAAAAAATTGCACCATCAGTGCAAGTGGTTGTGTGAAAACAGCTGGAAACTACTGCAACCGGGTTCTGCTCGTGTATCGTAGACATTCCTCGTCCCACCTCAGTTGATTTGATGAACACCCGTAGTAAAACTTAAGTTCTCTGACACTTTCAACTCAAACCTTCCAAAGTCAACATAGTGATGATCGAAGGTTATTATTCTTTCTCAGAAAATTTCAGCTGCCATATTGTGCACTTACGTAATGTTTTTGTGAAGGGAATACTTCTTCCTTAGATGTGCAAGAGCCCTATAACGTTTGAGATCATCGGCAAAATAACTTACACATATCTGAACATCAGAGATAAGGATATTCAATGTAAAAATGAAACAACAAGGGTGTTGGTACATTACATAATGAAGGAGGCGATCGAGTGCACACCACTGCAATGAGTATTTGCTTGTCTGCAATAGGAGTGTAGTGCCCGAGTGAAGTGATCAGCTGGTACAATGTAGATTAAAATTTTTAAGCTCATGAAGTATGACAGCTTTCATCCGATGTAAACAGTTGGAGAATTTTTTTAATAAGAGTAGATGATAGCAGCTTTCCATTAGAACGTAACCAACACTAGCAGATAGAACGACAGCTTTTAATCTAGCATATAAGGTCCACCTTGAAATTATACTTAGCGAATCGGAAACTACACCACGTAAAAGCACTTATCATTTATGGTAATATTTTATCACTAATATTTGGAAAAGCGTTTCAAAGAGAATGCAAACTAAGATCCACCACATTTAAACGCATTCCACATCTCAATGGAAATTCTTGCAATACACGTTTAAGAAATCAGCGAAAAAATACTTTCGCAATACTTCTTAAATGGAGTTTACCCATGGGTTTGTTCTGACCCATCCGCAAAGAGTACTTTTTCCCAAAAGTGCTATACCACCTTTAAAAACTCCAAAAATGGCTTACTTTCTTTTGCAAGCGCATTTTATTGGCAAATTTAATATATGCGTGAACCTTTAATGAAGATCAATAATAACAACACTATCTTCGAGGACGTTCCGTTGGTCTAAACTACCAATCAGTCGGCTTTCCCAAATGCAGTTACACATTTAAAGCAATGTGCACAAAAGAACGGCTGCTGGACGAGAAGCTTGCAGGTTAATTATGTTGCCCATCACCGTATCTTGTTTATCTTAATAAAATCGAGGCAATTGGATTTAAATGGATTTACGTAAACAACCTATAAAGGTAGGGGGTGCAAATATGACGATTTTTAGATAAAGTACGATAAATTACAAAGTAAGAGCACACAAAGATATCACTTTAGAATTTGATCATTATTACTCGAGACGAAAGTTCAATGATTGCTGTCAAATTACAACATAAAGAGAAATAAACAGTCTGGATCTAGAATTAGAAATAAGGATTTTAAAGTTTCTGCACGGCTCCAGAAATGGGAACGATGCCTGAAAACACCGGATTTAGATCTCGCATGCTCTACACCCTTACCTTTTATCTTCTAGCTGTGAATGACATCTTGAGCTTCTTTGAGACTTGTTGGAAAATACGCTAAGGTACACCTCCTCCATATTGTTTGATATTTCAACTCATCGCAGTAGTTCTTCCGTCATCAGCAAGAAAACGCTATCAAAAGTGCTCGCTTTTATACCGGCTTGCTAGTCGACATCTTCTTCTGCGTTTCTGTCCTTTTTTATGCGAATTTGTGGGACCAAACCCCAATATATTTGACGTGGCAAACGGAAGCACTTCTTCACTCACCTCGCGAGATCAAGTTTCATGGCTATATTTCGTTATAGGAAAGACGATTATGTTTTAAAAAATCGTTTTTTTCCGAGTTTTATTAGAACGGCTACAGTAGAGCAAAAACTATGACGCTGTAGCTGTGTTTCAAAAACAGTTTTGCTTTAGTAGGAAAACCGAAGAAACAAAAGCTGCAAGATTGAATCGTGGAAAGGCGAAGCTCATAGATAAACGCAGGGGCGTTCTGAATCCATACAAACAGCTTTCTTCATTGGAGTGAAGGTATTTTGCAAGAACTTTCTAAACGTGATTCGAACACAACAGCCTCACTTCTGAGAAATTTCGAGAAGCCATGAGACGGTCATGTCGAGCGACATGAGGGCGAATTTTGAAGCACAGGCCTGCAAAGAACTAGGCCACTCACTGAATGAGTTTTCTTCCAAATGGCATGGTGCATGCTGGAAGTCCAAAGATGCGGACATGCAGACCGAGAGGCGAAGAAAAAGCACCTTCGCAACCTGTCTTTTCTACTAAGCGAACGCCGCAGAGGCATTAAAATGTTGTAAGCCATCGATTTTATCCTTTCAGTCGTGGATTATTCAATAAAATGAAATCCTTCATTATTCAATCGCCGGCCTTCACTGTCGAACATATTGAATTGTTGTGCTTGAATCGAAGAATTTCAGTAGTTTAACTGATGTTTGTAAGAAAAAAAAAATTTCTAATACATTCCGTTTCCCCCTGCGATAGCCAGACCTCGCAAGGCCACCAATGGTGATTTTTCGCCATAGGCTGCACGCTGGAGTCCAGCACACACCTTACAGTTCGCAAATGTGCTCTAAGCTCCTTTTGTTTCGCAGAATTAGTGCTTTATATGTATTAGGCATCGTTAGGCCTAACGATAGAACAATGACATGTTACCACTTAATTTGCTCAAGTCATTTTTCGAATGAACAGAAATGAACTCTTATCAAATATTGGAAAGAATGGAATCAAAGTGAGCTCATTTTCACCTCAGCAACTATTCTAGAAACCCTCGAAGCACCTTTCACTTCAAAACTAAACGTAAGTGTCATGAAAAAACAAACAAAAGCTCAAGTAAAAGCAAAAATACAACACAGCCTGAAGTGACTAGCCACATGGCGTTGTGTCCAAGTTAGCTTCGTACTTAAGGCGTGTGCTAAACAGGTAGTTCGGAAGAATGCTTACTTATATTGACTGCGAGAGTGCAGCAACCATCTGAATTAGAGCTCGCAGCTTTTGACGTACTCTGCAAACCTCATTTGTTGACGAATGACTTGTTTTGAATGCAAATGCAGTAATCTACTAAGTGGCAACCTTCTTCCACAATGGAGCACTCGACTATAGAACACTCCAAATAGTCATCTTTCGCTTCTTAATTCATCCTCAGCTTTTCTAGCTTCTTAGGAGATGAAATTATTGCATCCAAATGTTCTTTGCTTTAAAAATATTCGTGAAATGGGTTGCATTAACACTTCTTCTTGAAGCATCACATCCACTAATGTGATGAACTTTGTTCAACTTACGCAATCTTTAAATATTTCAGACATCTTCTGCAATGTGTATCTAACTATACATAGTTGAATTTCCTATGGTTTTTATTTTTCAATTTAGTATTCAACAAGAAGCGACACAGTTCCGTCTTTTCTTAAGTAACTTTTTGTAGTTTCCAACTGGATATCTCAGTATATCTAACTCTTGGCCTACTTGCGCATCAGATGCGAAATATGTTGACAGCACTCGAACTGACACTCGAAGTGGATATGCATAGTATTCAACCGATGATGAAGTATTCAGAAGCTCTGGTGCGATGTGTTTATATAAGCTTCTTCCACTCTCACTTGATGTGAATTTTAAAATGGTATGCTTATGTAGGCTGAGCGGGGTAATAACGGTACTATAAAATGTAAAGCAGCAGTCCTGGAACTTAATAAAGCTCACCAGCTATTGTACTTGAGAATGTTTTACCCAGGGGGTTGCATTCCACTCAAAACGTCGAATTAACTTTGCTTGCGCGCGACACAAAGAAAAGAACGGCGACCCGACTTAGGCTCAGTTAAGTTTGGAAGTAAATAGCTTTATTGTGTCGATAGATCTGACGTCAGAAAGCGTCATTAGCTTTAAAAGCGCCACTTTCCGAAAGGCAAAGTAGAGGCTTGATATATTTGGGCAAATGGCCATATGAGTTAATCACGTAAGAGAAGCGGACTAGAGACGATTGCAAACGTTCATCGTAGCAAAGTTATGTGGTGTTTTAGCGAGAAAAACGCAATTCTGGAACGACGAAGCTAACCAAGTAATAATAGAGAGCCGTAAAATCGACACAGCAATCCTATATTCATCAACGACAAAATACACATATATTGCTGTTTCCAATTTGCAGTTTTCAATTGACAGACTTCGAAATTTCTTTTGCAAACCAAATGAGTGTCCAAGAAAAGGCTGCGAAGGAAGAGTGACAATATTTGCACCTTTCACGTAGTGCTGGGACACGAACACACACACAGAAGTGAACACACAGAAACGCTGTTCACATCCTTTCTTTATGGGCTGCGATCGTTTATGTCATTGCTCAATCACTCAGTTTGTCGCTCAGTGTCTCATTCCTGCATACACATACCTGTGATCTGAAGCTATAAAACATTCTCTTTCACGATTAGTGTTGACCATTCAGGAAAATTTTTTGGGCGACCATCTATTTTCAGTGACCCTTGAAACCTCGTTCGACAGCCTTCAAACATTCGAGAGGGTCAAGCTTAATCAAAGACTTCAGAACGACCTTCCAAACACTCAGGCTGTCCGAAATCTACTACTGAGATCAGATGTCGGCTCGAAATTTACCCATCTCTTTCGGTAGGGAGTAAATCTCACCCGTTCATGCAAAACTGGCATGCATGAAAAAAATCAGCGACTAAATAAGCGGAAGGCTCAATGTGAGGCTTTGGATTCAAATTTCTCGATGACTGTCTGAGATGCAGCATGGTTTGCGTGAATATCAAATAGCTAAGTGCTTTTTGACGTTTCCAAAGAATACAAAACAAATGCGCAACGAAAGTCGAGGAAAATGTGGAGGACCTGAAAAACTTACCACTTGTTGATTGCAGTAAATGTGGGAAATTTCCTAAGTGAGAACAATGCAACAACGATGAAAATTAACCTACACGGCAAATTGTTCGCAAACAACACAACATGCTACTACGTTGATGAATGCTTGCCACTTCGGATCATTCTGCGTAATTTGGACCCCTTGTCGGTATCACCGAGTTTCGTCCGAGCTCACAGATTTAGGAAATCTTTAATTTGTGGAATCCTGAATGCTAGCGCAATCCATGGATAGAGGTTACATTAGCCTCGTGGAATGGCATTATCCAGAAACTGGTCCGTTTGCAACAATTTACGACAAACAAACCTTGCATTATTTGAATGCGCTCTTTTATTCGCTCCGAATTTACTCGAAAATTCGATGGCAATGTAGGAGGAAGACGCCTTTAGCGCTCATCGCTTTCAGCCCTCCATCACTTATGACCTACGATGCATGTTTGTTTATACTATTCAGCATTCATGTTAAAGGTCTCTTGCAAAGATCCCTTCATAACTAGCGCACTAACATAGTTCGGGTTCATGATGCTATCGTAATAAGGAGATTCGCGAAAAAAGGCAAAGTCTAGAAATAGCTCTCTGGATTACTTGTTTTAAATAGCCAGCATTTTATTGTATTGAAAAGCTTTTCTGATTAAAAAAATGGCAAATGATTCGCCAGACCCATAACAGAACAAATCAACCAAAAAACAATACTGCAGTAATTTATTGCAGCAACTACGTAAAAGAAACCAATAAAAGCCACAAAATTACAGCTGTTTAAATAGCGTGGAAACGGGACTAAAAGCAACGGAGAACATACATACCATAAAGCAGATTCTTAAACTCCTTTCCAGATAAGACAGGGTCGAGAATGCTTTCCATGTCGTGCGTTTTTTGTGATTTCTCAAGCAGTTTTGCTACATTTTTCAAAGTATTTTTGGCATCAAGCACAAGCAATGTCCCAGAGTTACCTGCCTTAGGAAAATTTAAAATTGCCAAAAAAGTTGTTTTGAAATGGTATGAGAAGCTTCTAAGCCTGCAATTAGTAGGGGTGAAATTTGCCTACTGTAAAACTTTGCAACATAAAGCCTAGAATTAACTGGCAGTCTGCAGCGCATCGGGAGGTATTTAAGCGTAAAACCGCAGGGATGGCTGACAGGAGCAAGAAAGGAAGCATTGGGAAGAAGGCAGGGGATTTAGAATTCTTTAGCGCTTCATGACACTGTTCAGCTGCAAGCAGTAACATAAACAAATTTCTGGGCAGCTTTGTGCATTTCTGAAGGGAATTTGACATTTTGAATCGGTGAACTGCGTGCATAGAAAAAAAGAACAGATCCTGCGTGCGCGTCTGATTGCCATTAAGAAGATCGGAACTTAAGCACACTGTCACTCATGGGAGTAGGCGTTTGCAACATGGGGACCACTATTGCGGTTTTTTTTTAATGGTTTTTTTTCCTTGTTCAAAGCATTAGCGCATCACGAGGAAGGGATTTCAGTCCGTACCTCAAGTGTCATTCCCTTGATATTCTAATGCCATTATAGGAAAATAATTTTAGAAGGCTTGCACAACCTTTCAAAGAATACACTGACTTTTGCACAGTATTAAAGCAAAAACTCATACTGTTCTCGAAAAATTGGAATGCAAAGCTAGTGGGATTATGGATGTCCCATGGATGGCACTATCGATAGCCTACACCTCCCCACCTTTCTCAGGACGCTTATAGGAGCGATCTTAACAGCGTTGGCAACCTTTGAATAATGGCAGCTGACAAATGGCAACTAATTTCTTAATTTACTCGTGCCAAACATATATTTCTTATTTCTGTGCTTCTTTCGACGACGTCGGGAAGCTGAATCGACCTTTTAGATTTTTCGTTTCGTTGTTTTCTGCTCTCGTTTTGGGCTACTAAGTTTCGAAGATAAGAGATACACCATAATGCGAGCATTGAGCGATCGACCGATGGTATGGGAAAAGAATGGCGTAAACTTCTGTCCTGATAAAGCAAATAGGCTGATGAGGTTGCAAATACGGATATCGTAATATCTTTGTAGGAATTGTAGTGAGTTGAAAAGTAACACTACGCCGAAATGTGGTTTAAAAATTGCCAGCAGATGCGAATCACCTAAAATGAAGAAGCCGAGAAAACCCCGTTACTGCACAGGATAAGCAGGTTGATCGCTCGTCGTTTGTGTATCACCTCGAATACGCAGGCTTATCGACACAGGAACAATTGGTCCGGAGCTGATTGCAAGGTTCCGATAGTCGGACATTACCGAAAATTATATGTATTGAAGCCTTAATCATATTTTTGCTGTGTATTAAAACCGCGACTGTTCGAGATCACTCTGTCAAGAATTCTTTTGTGACCACTTCAAATGAAGTCGGCTGCAAAATTCTACCCAAAAATTTCATGAACTGGCTCCTTTCTGAAAAACGAAAGCAAACCTAACAGTTATATTTTGTTGCGAAAACTTTGCAAGCATTAATCTCCCCACAGATGATAGTGGCAAGCGGATGAGGCACTACACATTGCAGAATTGATGCTTTTCAATCCATTTGTGTATGATTCTGCATAGGTAGTGGAGTAAATCTATACATGAGCATCTCTTATCCTCAACAAACAAGAAGTTCATCGCTGAAACTTGTGAGTTCAAAAACTTAGAGTTCGTTAAATGCCGAATATTTAATGATGAGAATCAATATTTTAGCTGCTATCGGAGATCGGGACCTCGCAGAATAAAAGTTTAGGCAACAGTGCTGCTCAGACTGGCGTTCAGTGATCAAAAACCGTCGAAAGCGTCTAAAATTTCTAGAATACTTCTCCGGAGTTGGGTTAAATGTTCTAATGTCTCCTTCCAACATAGGAGAATTTCAATTCATTCCTGCGTTCGCTCACCCCCTCATTCTAACTGCTACAGGAAGGTCATTTACTCACTGCAGTATAAAACTATTGTGCTTTCTGAGAATCTCGAAATTTGTGGGTGGTCCCCACCAGCAACTTCCGATGAAAGAAAACTGCGCTGCCCATGAGCGGATCACAGCTGCCTTCTCATCTCCAACGAACTTATGGTCTTCAACAGTTTGACTGTCAAAACTGAACTTAACCTCAATCGGCATAATAATGAAAAAAATTCCAAATTTCGCAGCTTTACCTCAGGCACTCTAGAAAGCTCACTGTTGTCGTATTGCAAACCGATGCATTAACTTCGAAGATTTCATTTCTAATGTTGGTTGGGCAGCAACAAAATACCGAGTGCATGAATAGAGGTTCTAGTGACTACTGTAGGCTTATAATTCTCTCAAATGAATAATGCCTATTTTGCCGCTCTTATTTTAGATAAACAATCGATTCAAAAATTTCTGAACCAAAGCGAAATTTCTTAATTGTTTTTTTCTCATTATAGAGCGACATCGAACCAATGAAAATATGCATAGAAATGCGCATAAGCATATATTATGAATATTGACGCAAAATTGTATTCGGTGGAAATTTTTCGAAGCGCCCTACTCCTAGGAGAGCCTCAAGAAGTAAAGATGTAAATGCGTTCGTTGAGCCATAAATATGAGAGGAAACAATGCCGCCCTCAATATCGACAAACATAAAGCGACGCATGAAACATTTGCTTGTTCGTTTGCATGCAATTGCTGCCTTTGGTCACAATAGCGAGATAATCGATACTCACAAATAACGGACAAGCAAATCGAGTGGAACACATATTTATACGAGGAAGAGAATAAAACACATAAAAAGGAAGGCATACTCTGCAATGCTAATTTTCTGATTATATGTGCCTGTGGAAAAACATTTTGCATACTAATTACACTCGCTTTTATATTGTTGCCTTAGCGGATCGCCAAAGAAGCACTTATAAGGCCAGTCTATACTTGAGCTTAGATCAGCGGTTAAATACCATATATTCGCTCAAAAATAAGCCTTTTTAAATTATATTTTCATCCGAAATTTTGCGCATAACTGCAGAAAAGACTACCTATTGCAAGTTCTTTTGCAAAAATCCCAATGTAACGTTCATTCGGTACTCCATCGACTTCCAAATATTCAAATCAATCAATTCGAACAGTTGAAAGTGCCGAAGGCAGAATTACTATGGAAGCAATGAAGTAGAATGTTGTGTGGACTGCTTTTGATGCAACGTTATTTTCACAGTGCACGCCAACCACAGCGTGACACAGTGAAATTAGAGGCAACCTATCAACCTCTCAAGTAACCAAGCTGCGTTGCTGATCAAACGTTGTGGTGCTGAGCATGACTGAGCCGTACTAGGGGCAAAAAGTGGTAGAATTTAGATAGCATCAGCTTGCAACTAATATATTAACTTTTCAGGTGCATAATGAAGGAATCGTTTTTCATCATATATAGGCTGTGGAGCAGCAAACAAAATTTTCAGGCAAGATTTTGTCCAAAATCATGTCACTCTACTCTTGCAACTGCTGTACACCAGCACCTCTCGCTGTTCTTGAAACTTCTTCAACGGTCTGCCTACTTAGACAAAGAGAATGTGCAAGTCCATCCATTCAATCTGGACAGAATGCTTTGCACTGATCACCATCCTGATCGTAGTAGATGATACCAAGGTAGCACTGGGCAGCTGCAGTTTATGTCAAGCCCGGAGGTGCTTTTTTTTGGAATTTGCCCAGCATGCAACTGTCGCAATTGACGCAGTGGTGACTGTTACAGTAGTTTATTCTCATTTCTTAGTCATAGAGTCACGATTTTTCTGAGTTTGCTCGCAGCTCTAGTGATTTTGCTTGTCACAACAACCTTATTATAAACCAAGAATGTATCATTCAGAAATGATTAAAAATGTAAATGCATGATGCCGTTGTTGAAAAACAGCTATGTGAGAAAATTATGCAAAGCATGCTAGATTTGCCTTTAGAGGAAACTAAATACAAAGGGTCAACTATCAAAATGTGAGACACATCTCAACGTGGCAAAAATTCGATCAGCTCGCATAGGAGTTTCTGGATAATCTCCATTCACTAACACCGCTTATATGCTAGTCACCAAATATGGATTAACACTCTTTCTGAAAAGCGAACATAGTGCGATTATTCGAGGCATCTTCACCATAATGCTCTACACTCAGGAATCCGTTGCCGCTGCAGCGCTCATAGGTGAAAGGTCCACTCATGCTTCAGAATGAATGAAACGCCATACTGCAAATGCTAACTCCTAGGAACTGCCAGCGATAGTGCATGTTGGCAAATTTACACTCCATCAGTGCTTCTACTTAATCACCGGATTCAGATAGAGGAAAGCGCACGAAGAAGATTGATGATATAACATTTTGTGTTCGCAATTACAGGCATCAATCTGGACAAATGGGAAGCGATCGATGCATCGACGCTGATCGAATGCAGCTGAATTTCTAAAATTGGCTGGTGTACTCAGTTGAAATAAAATATTAGATTTCTCTCAGACCTAATCGCTCAACGACTACACGATACTGTAAGTGTGCATACAACTTAGAAGTTTAACAACCATTTGTGGAAGTTTGCTGTTGTGAAGTGAAACTGTGTATGTGAAATACAGTAATGACGAGGATCATGAATCCTAACGTATTGTGCTCAAAAATCGAAAACGATGTAGCCTAGGGCTTTGCCTGCTAGATTTGATACACCTAACTATTGTAAAAGTTGCTGAGAAAACACATCATTTGTAAAGAATCGGTGCTCGCGCACTACATATAAGCAAATAGCTTGACAGCATGATGCGCTTTGCACTGAGATACCAAAAAACGACGCATGTTTTCATAAGAACTTGAAAAAGAACCTAACTGACAAAGGACGCGGAAAAATATAGTCTAATATCGCAGACTATCAGTCAGTAAGCTTTCTTGAAGCCCGATTAGTGGAGCGCTCGCATAAAGTGATTGTCAGTAAACATCGTTAAATGTAAAATCGCATCGGTTCATGACGAACATCTGTTATATTTGAGTAAAGGAGGTACAGGATGCAGCGCCTCATAAGCTCAAGTTGATAAAAATGAATGATGAAACGACATCCGATTGCAAAATGATTTCAATGTAAGTTCATAATCGGATACCACGAAAACTGCGAAATGCATTCATTTGTTAGGATGCTAGATACAAACGCTACTAAAACGTTCAAGAACTTAAATTGTACACAGCTGGATAAATGAAGCAAATCTTTGGCCCCAGTAAGCCAGTAGTAACACATTCAGTGATAACGACAAACGACTAAGAACATCCCACAAATATTGAGGAACGTCACAATAATATAGATTCACTTGAGACTGCTTCGTGAGCTTACATGATTAGCAGTACATCAATACGCGTAAACAAATCAAACTCAAAAAGAAGCCGAGCAGAAAGCAACTCCAAGAGATGCATTTTTGAGTAATTACGTTGATCACAGTAGGCGGACTGCAACAACAGGAAGTCGCTTTTCCTGATGTGATTGTAAATACACTGATTTGGAGACATTGTTTAGTAGAGGTTCAAGTAAGGAAACGATGAGAGATGTGTGGACACTACGTGTGCGGTACAGAAATATGAGAGGGAAGAATGATAAATAAACAGCGAACTTTTTGAAAGGTCACTCTTCTTAAAATTCCGAATCTTTGAAAATATTTCCGTAGTCACTACTCACTAGAAAAGAGTTGAATAGTTGCGTTATGGTCTAAAACATTCATAAGTGATGATGTGAGATGCATATAATGCCATCATTCAATTCATTTTGAGGGGTATTGCAATTTTATGGAAAGCTCATTCGCTTTTTTTTCATTAAAGCGAAAAAAGCGATTGATTTGAACAACCGAATAAGAGCTCATTTCTGCAAGAAGAATGGCAAAGGCAAGTTTAAAAGAAAATAATTAGATGCTATCATATAATGCTTCTCTAAAATGTTGCGCCTATAAAATAGTGCGTTGCATTGTTGTTTGCCTGTTTTCATTCGGTACATCGCCTCCTACGAAAAAGCTAATCAGAAAACGACTGAGCAATGTTGCAAGCAAAAATATCTTTTTCTCAACCACTGAGATCACTCAAAACCGCTAACTAATCAAACTCTGAGTTTTGTTTAATGAGACCATCTGCTATTTAAAGTTAAAAAAACGTCGTTACCATCACGCATCTGCGCATCAACCATAAGAGGAAATACAGAAACCTCGGTACGGCCTAATGGAAATACAGAAACCTCGGTACGGCCTAATCGCAATTGCGCTTCAGCGAGCATCCCTGAGTTTGTCCCGCACGTTAGTATCCTTCTAAATGACAAATGCTAACGATATAGCTGCATGGCGAGGAATTCGCGCCTTGCAAAAGGATGATATTTCGAAGAAATGCTCCACTATTGGAGAGATCTCATCTCAGAAGCTTTTGCCGGTTTGCATTTAACAATTGAGGAGATGAGCCAAAAATATGGTGAAAGCAACAACTCTTGCCGTTGCAAAACGTTTCTGATCAGTCTATTTCAACCTCCTCCCGCTATTCAACATTTATGACTTCGAATATTGCGTCTTCTCCTAAAGTGGTCACTTTTATTGTATTCTCAACATATTATTCAGCGCCCTTATGTGCCCTCATCTGGCATATCTATGCATTTTAAATTGTCCCAATCATTTGCGCGCATCAATCGAGTAATATGATTCAAAAAAAAGATGACCTCAAAAAATTAATTTCAATAAGCATAACTAGAAAGAACGAGAGCGGTAAGTCGAATTATCGAAGAAAATCTCAGCACGTCGGATATTCACAATGTGGCAAAAGAACTATTACATAACAAAAACACTTAGCCGGGGCTATTTTTTCAAATATGGAAATGATTGCAGGAAGGGATTGTTTAATGGTGAAATCAGGATTTCAAATGAATTTCTTGAGTGTAATGCTTTTGATCTTTGATGCTCTTGAAGCCTGTCTTATCGCACAATTTGCCTCCGCCGGTTGATTTTTTGAGCTAATATAAGCGAATCTGATGTTTGGACAGCAGGTTTTCATGCTAGCAGTAGTTTATAGAGATGAGAATCATCCATCTAAAACGACTATCAAAGTGACGAAAATATTTCTTCAAATTTCCCATATGATTATATGGTGAAATATATCTAATGCATCGATATTGCATGTTTTATGCTGCCTCCGAATCATCTCAACCACTGTTTTTACATAAATTTTATAAACGTTCCTATCGTTTCGTTTCTACATAATACAATACACAGCTTATCTATGGTTCTCATTTGGGGATGGTGAAACAAAGCGATCTATTCATTAGGTCAGTTCATTGCATCTTAACCAAAATTCACCTAATTTAGAACGATGAGCTAATTGAACAGCGGCTCAGCTAGCATGGGATTCAGCAGAAAGAACTTGGTGCTGCTAAAACTTCGGCTCACAGATACTTGTTTTTGCGTAGTACGACTCAAAAACAGGATGTTGTGATCGCAATTGTCGATTTACGATTTGATCCGTGTCACTGATATTCAACTTAGTGGTCAGTCATTATATATTCAACAAACGCCGTGGAATAATGTTTTCAGAATAGAGCAATGTATGCAACAACAGTGACAATCAACCGAAGAACATAAATATCTTCAAGAAACGAGCGACCCTTAAATGTGTTCATGAATTTTTGCATTCATAAAAGGCGCTTTATTGTCGCGTTACATGCATACCTACATATGCATGTGTTCATCTATTCGATTGCTCCATTTTGCCGACAAGAAAACGACAGCAGTGAATTTGAATAGGCGCATTCTTTAAAAGATCGCCTCTTCTCTCTAATATTGCTCCTTACGGTCATCTCATATGCGAGCTGCTGATACATTCACCATACGTTTCGGCATTTTAAGCTTTAGACAGTCAAACACACAAGTCAAGGATAACAGTTATGAAGAAAAGAAAAGCCAAAAATTATAGGTGCGAAATATTTCGAGAAACAGCAGGTGCATGGCAAGAATAAATTCTTCACAGGAAAATCCTTCACGGAAGCTATGATGCTTGAAGATATTTGATTGCCGGAAGTGTGTATTCGATAGAGCTCCCGGTGCACTTTCACGCTTGTTTAAACTTTCCACTTCTGCCTTATAGCATACAACGTTGGCTTCTGGCTTAGGTGCAACGAGCAAGCCATTTGTGCTCTCTCAAAAGAACAATGGAAAGCTTGTAAACGCTGGCAGACTCGTATAAAACGGTCATCCTAAAAGCTGACTGAGAGGCTGAGAGGGCAAAAAAATTCAAAGAAAGAGTGAAAAACGCTCAAAGAAAGAATAAGAAATAGAGCAAAACATCAAAGTTGGCTTATGCATATCACGTATTATTGACCGGTGACTTTTCAGCAACAACCCATCGGATCTATTTATAAAGTACGATTTGCATAATTTGTCGATCGTTTTGACAACATGTAGAGTTATTCAACTTAGAAACCATTTTTTCCTCAAATTTCTCGAACTATTTAGATATCTATCGATTTGCAAGCTAACAATGGATGGTCGCGTTTGATTGGAAACTCCATAATGAGCCCGAAATCCATACAGTAATGTATCTGATAGCTAGAATGCTGTGTTAAAAGTGCAACGGTATTATTTGCGAACATAAGGCGGCCATTACTCGCTTCGAATCTATCATAGACGAGAAAATTAGTTGCACTGCATACAGGAAAAGCTCAGTTCCGATACGTACCCACAACGTCCATGGATTCATTGGGCTTACGCCGAAAAAAGACAATAAGATTAAGAGGCACCTCCCGATTGTATACATTTTTTTGCCCTCCTTTTTCCACTCTTCCACAAAAGAAACATAGCGATTCGTCCATTCCTCTGGATGAATGAAGCAAGGTGAAGCAAACATAATCGAGAAAACGTCATCGCCAAAGACCACTAATATTCCTTTACGCACGATTTCGAAGTAACGAGAGCAACATAGCCCTTTTTTCGACAGATTTTGCTGACGGCAAGCCACAACCACATCTACAAAACAGCATATAAAGCCGTCTGCACCCTACTACTCAGACAAGAAGCCGATATGCACAATCTTGGGATAAATGCTCTGTTTCAATGATTTATCCAAAACGTTGTTCTGTCGCACTGACTTCGCTAGTGTTGGCTGACGCAGCATGTGCCCTAGGGGGCAGCACCGATTGACACGTTGAACGCCGTATTGAGTGTAATTCTATAGGAAGGTACTACTGAATGTTTTCTGCATGCACTTCCTCCGCTGTGACTCTGTGCGACGATTACTTGAACATGCTCATGGAGTCTTCTTTTTGTTTGTGGAATGGGAGTCGCTTGTCAACGAAGAAACATGCTGAGTGTCTTTCGAGACACAGAAATCGGCGTGTGCGTCGAATTCAGTTGTGTTACTGTTCCTGGTGAGAACTTCTGGTGTGGTGAATTCAGCGAAGGGTTTGTTCAGGAGTAATTTGGTTGATTTTGAATACATTTGCCCATCTCGAATGTGATTCTTCGATGATTAGAAAATGCTTTCCTTCTGATGTATTCACATCGTCGCTGTGAATGCTTGTTTAATGCTAGCTACTTCTCGGCGACGATGCTGAGATATTAGACATTACCATCGAAGCTGACCTTCAATTGCGAGGCGATCTGATTTACATGCGATGTATGGATTGCTGTACCTTTGCAAGTCGTCAAACGTTGAACTATCAGAATCCCCATCCCTAAGTTATCAAAAAAATCGAGACGAAACAGGCGTATGCTTTTTCGCTCATGCCTACAAAGACTTGACCGGTAGCTGAAAATCCGTTAGTTTCCAACGCAGTGTGGAGCTAAGAACGAAACACAGAAGTCTAGCGCATTGAAGGCCTCTTGTCCTCCTGCTGAAAGTGTATATAGACAGATCCTCTTCCAGTAGTCTTTGGCTAGAACGCTTATGTCTAGACCTGAATTACCTGAAATGGGATCTAATTCTCCAATCTGCTTTACATATAAACTGAGCAATACAATAATAATGCGATGTACCAAATTCCAAAGGTAATGTGACCTCAAGGGGGCCCTTATAGAATTGATGAACGAAAAATGGTATCGGAAAAATATCGACTGTTTTGTTTATAAACGATTTCTGTATTGATTCTTTTAGCGATTCTATTAAGCTATGGCACAATTATTCTAAAGCAAAGAAAATATAAAATTTTTGCAAAAGTGGAGAAGGAATTTTTACCATAATTGAGCGCGTTTCCACCGTTTCGGCATTTACTCATCAAAGAGGATTCTAAGAGATATTTCTAGTTTCAAGTGCTACTAAAAATCATAAGTGCGGTTGCCGAATAATGATATTATCATAAGCATGCGCAATATGAGCTGATATACGATGATGTCGAAGGTATGCTCCAGTTAGTGAAATACGCTATATAATGCACGCGTGAGTAGCATGAAATATTGCGATATGCAGAATAGCATTGGCGTCACAATGAGAAAATTGCGCTGTCATCGCTTTAGTGATGACGTTCTTCCGAACACTAACTCCTAAAAGCATACACAGACTTATTACTGAAAAAATGCTAATTGGCCTATGTGAGAGTTTCCCTTTCCTGATTTATTAATCCTTTCTTGCTGAGTACAAAACGCTTCACGATTTTCTAGCAGATGATTGCTATTGACTGAACGAATTTAGATTTATAATTTCCACATTTGCAATGCTATTTCATGAGAATATTTAATATTTATAAAAGCAGCCAATTCCATTCACTCATCTAGGGGAGAAGTTGCATTCGTTTTTGAGAGATAACTCTCAACAATACCCTCTGAGTCAGAAATCTATTGAAATTGCATATACATTATGCACGCTGGCGTTCTCCGTTATAATAGAGGCATTGAACAAAATAACATAGTGCATCCTCCCATAGATCATCGGGAAACACAGCGCGGCGTAAGCATTATGCCTATATCGGGAAACACAGCGCGGCGTAAGCATTATGCCTAGGTTGACCTGAACCGGAAGCTGGCAAAACAACCTTGAGCAAGAACAAAGCGAATAATATATGATGCTTGAGTCAACATTCGACTATGTACTGATATTCTCGTGCACAGCTTAATCTGCCATTTCGTAAATATCATGTCCTAAATGCATAATATTTGCGTTATTTTATTCAGAGAGTGATGCTACCACTTACATATCTTGAGCATCAATTTTGCAGTTTTTCGTCTTGAAGACAAGATATCTCACAGTTGGCTGGCAAAAAAGCAAGACAGCCCCAGCCACTCCAGCTCCAAAGAAGGTCCAGTACCACGAGAAAGTACCAAAATGGAGTTTCTCTAAAACGAAAAAGCGAGCCCAAGAGCAAGGCTAGCTTGGACGCCAATTCCGAATCCCCCTCACAATCTCAAATGTATGCCATTCTCGGCTAGGCAAAAGTAGATATACCCTTACAATCCGCATTTCCGTCGGTTCAGAAATTGGATTCCTCACTGCTTTTTTCAACGGATTTTTTCAAAAAGTCTTCTTAATTTAAATAAGCCTCTTTGTTCAGTTTTTCAATCTTAAGTATTCTTTCAAACCTCTAAATGCCTTATGGATTCCCTTGCATAAAGCATGTATTGCACTTGAAATTGTCGCAATTGAAGTTGGGAAATGTAAGATTATCTCTGACCACTACAAAACTGTGGTTCATATAGTTTAGGAGACATGAACCGCAGAGCTCTGCGACTTCAAGAATTATGGCTCATATGGAGAGGAGTAGAGATGAAACTTTTGAAAATGCTCAGGCACATGACAACACAACCACTGCAAGATAAATCTATGAAAAAAATTAAACGTGTATGTTAGCACCCTTACGGTACATAGAATGCGACTAAGGACAAAACCGTGATCGTCAGTCCATTACGACTGCAAATGCTGCAAGATGTCTAAACAACATAGAAGTTGTAGGACAGGATTAAGTATGTGTTGCGGATGGGGTGGTGCGTACATAATTCGGCGTCCAGTTACTTGACTCCCTCTTTTAAACTGATATGGATACATTTTTTTGCACATAGCCGACATTACGCTTTTCCCTCAGCGATTGTCCAACTGCTTTTCCTTATGTAATGGAGATAGGGCCAGGGCCATGCGCGCAGAATTGGCCATTATTCCCGCCTATCGCGACTCTTTACTCGCAATTGCGCTTTACTTTGCCACCGACTCATCAATCACACCTTTCCCAAACCCCTTCCCTTCCACGATTCGAAGTCATCAGCTCCCAGCAGGCATCTTTTGGAGGCGTGGGGTTGTACATGCAATATGCACACTACCAATTTTGTACGCTGTATCTATTGGGCTCGTTCAATCACCTTTCACTAGAAGCATCCACATCACCATTGTAACCTATTTAAAAAAAGTCTCCTCGACATGGAAGTTGGTTTAGAATTCCATTCGGCAGATCCGCTTCACAATAGACGCAAGATTTTGTGATTATTGCCAGAATTTCTAGAAAGCATAATTTTTTAAATTTGCGAGTGATTTCACCGAAAATAAATCCGTTGTCTTCCGTATTTTTGAAAATCGCTGTACAAATTACACTGCATCATTAATTAATTGTGCCATCGCATGGGACGAATTTATTCACACATCACTTGCAAATAGACAGACTCTTAGCTATCTTTTTTTTAGCATTTAAAGTGATTAGCACGGTTATGTTGAAACTCATAATCAATTTGCATCAAAAATCGCTTCAGTTCAACAACTATCTAAACTTAATGTTGAAAGTTTTTCCTCATTGTGATAATAATAACACTACTATTTTAATATGAAATGTGTTTCAAATGGAAGTGTCAAGAAAAAAGTTTCAGGACGTATGTAATTTTACGAAGTACTTAGCAACATTTGAGAGAAGTAATCTCAAAATGAAACCCGCTGAATATGGCGATGGCATCGATGCATACGAATAATCAAAGGAAAGAGTCAATCTTGCAGTTAATTTGAATGAAGTTCTAGGCAACGGCAGCTCAGAAAGGCTTCGAGGAATAAAAGTTCACTGTCGTTTGATTCACTTCATAAGAGAGAAGTGCAAAGAAAACTGTTGCATACTCACTCATGTGACTGGAGGATTATTGTATGGTTTAAAATGTGTTTAAGTGATGGCGCTCACCTACCGAACCAAAGAATCATCAGACGACTAAGTTTGTATGGCTATGCTGGACAAGGATGTAGGAAGTTTTCTGAACCGCATTTGTTATCAATGCAAACGCCAAACCTTTTGAAGTGACTCATTGTGGCATTCAAAGGACTTGTTGTCACCCGTATTAGCATGTGAATGGCAAGTGGCAATTGTAGGAAAGACAGTCGCAGATTGATTAAGAAATATTGAACAGAATATGCACAGATTGAATCTTAATGCGCAACAATACTCAATTAATCTTTTTTCTAGCCAAAATGCATTAAGCAATCTAAGGCTAGCTAGACGTCTCGCCGGACAAACAAAAGAAAACAATTACCATCGCTAAAGGAATTCCCTTAATAGATAACATCTTGCAATGCATTAAATCTTCCAAAATCAATTTAAATAACACATTGGCGGCGTATGATTTCATGAACAACAGCTACTGGGAATTCATTATTCAATTCAACACCATATTCAATTCAACACCACTAATAAAACGCTATGCGTAATTCAACGAAAATTTTTCTGTATTCATTTTAGGATTACTAATGGAACAACATTTTGTTAATGCGATGCTGTTAATAACATCTTATAATTCCGCAATCGTTCTGGGCAGAAATTGTTTAGCTCATCGCAGGTCAACGCAAACACGCGTATAACGATAGACCGAATAGCTCTCAAGTACAGCTAGAATATATCATTTTACCTTTGCTCTTATTAATGACATTTGAGAGGGAACTCTCCTCATAACAAATAGACCTTTTCTTATATTGCCGAAACAACTCTCCCCTCACAACTTCGCTTTACCACTATTATTGTGCCAATCGCTTCATCGCGTGAAAACAAAGATAAATGGCTAGAACATTCCGAGGAAAACTTGTTAATAGCCATACTTTCGATTGCTTTGAGTGTTTCGTTTAATAGCCATACTTTCGATTGCTTTGAGTGTTTCGCTGGTTCAAACGCATTCTTTACAGTTTCACTCTCAGCGTGTATAGAGAATCTACTCACGGTCATGCGAGATTCCGTGCGAAACTTAGAGTTGTCGTTTTAAATTCTGAGAAAACTGTGGGCGGGCAGCGACGAAATCGCCAACAAAGCTACTATCGTCCGTTCATTGACATGGGAAATATGGAATGGGATGTCGATCATCCTTTATGAGGAATCGACGCTCATTTATTGCTTTCTCCTTTTCATTTATACTATTCTCAACAATGTGTTGCGTGCTTTTTCCTTTCATCAACATAATTCCAGGACAGCTGTTGCAATCCACAATTTTTTTTTTTTGCAATTTTGAATGCACTTCTCAAAATTGCATAGAGTTCGCATTCATGTTGCACTAATTAACTGGTTGCTTTCGGAATAAGCTAGTCACACATAATTTTCATCGCATAAGAGCTTTCAGGTCGTGCTTAGTGAGGAGTCTTTTTTTTAGCATTTAGGTGATACTTGATGAACTTTGTGGTGGTCCTATATCTTAACGGAAGCGATCGATCAGGTTGGTGGGCATGATCGGTCGTTATGAGAAAAGCATTCTGCGCTATAGACTCATGCAGCGCTGTAACCAACGGGTCTATAACAAACATCTTCCAGGTCTCGATTCATGACACCTTCGCCATGCATTTGCTGTCACTCTGTGGTTGCTTTCATATAGAACGTCATTGGCTGCTTTCGAGTCACTACCAACGTTTCATCATCAACAACTTAGTGTAAGCAGTTGTGCACAACTCCAAGTACTAGCTGCGTAGCTGCAACATTTATTGTTGCCATGATCATTTCGCTGATTTCTCAACATCTATGTAAATTTCATGTAGCCCATGGCTAACCCGATATAATTCATCGATTCGGCAAAATTCTAATTGTTATTGGTGAGGAGTTCATCAGTTGTCGTTTAGCTAAGGTTCATCTAGAAGAATGCCTATTTGAATGTGTTCATTTATCATTGATATAACCACTATTGTTCGTTTTATTTTGCCAAAAAAAAATTCTCTTTAGTTTAGAGTATATTTAGAAAATTTATGAGAAAATTGTAAGCAAAACGAGGATAGTATAGAGGAATGCGCATTCATGAATATGCTGCCATCCCGTTGAGCCACTAGTCAACACTAATTAGATGCTCTATTCTTCTCAGCAACATGTCACTCGTTTTCGGCATTTTGCGCGAAGCAATCGCAACAAGCAATCCGTATGCAATGCAATTTTGCAAAATGAGAAAAAAAATCGTCCAGGTCGATAATTTTAACACAAAAAACATTGCAATTTTATATCGCACCTCAACCTATCATTTCAGAAATTTTCTTAAGCAAGCCATGTTATCTTAAACTCTACTAAGATTCATTTACCTATACTCCACATACGAACAACCAAAATTTATCGCGGAATTGCGCTTTCGCACTAATTGAATCATTCATTATCTTCAAATAGTTCTAGATTAAATAATGCCTCAGGCATGAATGCATGCAATAAAAAGAACATTCAGAGAACGCCAAGAACTTCGAATGCTGAATCTCCCCAAAAAACTGCAATTCTAACCACATTCTAAGTTTCAAGCAATTGCATCTTCCTTCATGAAGTTCGCCGCGTTCAGCAAGTCAGATAAGCAAGCAAACATATCCTATTCATGTACTCGAAAGGACAAGTCCGGCATCTTCATATCACAGCAGTTTGCGCAGGATACAACTTACTGTCTTTAAAATCTGAATATTCGGCCAAATGAGTTTAATTGACTACCTCAATTCTCTTACAGCCAGCATGATGCCTATGTGAGTGCCATAAGCCTCATAAATCTCTGGACAAGATCTCCTAATGTGTTTCTCACTCCAGATGCTTCAACTGCAGCTAAGAGGTTTATTTAGCACGCGTACCACACTTAAAGCAATATTAGATGGGTGAATAGCATTGCTCGCCGTTTGATGGATACTATCTTCAGGATATCGCTGATCTATAACTGCTCTGCGCAGAGATGGCCATATGTTGCCGATAATAACAATTACTGGAAAACATGATGGATTGAGGGGTGCGAAAACATATATTTCTCGCATCATTTCCTGTTATTCGTACAGCCGTTATTATTTCACTACATTGTTCTTCCACCTTCGAGGCTTACGATAAAGGTGCTTTAGGGGGGAAGTGAAATGGGGTCAACTGCTTTATTTGAAGAGCAAAATGACAGTAAAACCACAGTTAGTAATAAAACAGCAGTAGTAAAATGCTTCTTAGGGAATAAAGAAAGAAAATGAGTTAGTTATGCTGTCGATGAAAATAGAAGAAAAGTGGAATAAAATGAATGCGAAGAAACATATCATTAAATAAGAATTCAAACATCAATACGTATCACTCACAATGGACATGAGTCAACAATGTAAGCGGATGAAGCATAAGACATATGAAAGAAAATGCGCACAGCGACTTCAATTGAGAGATCAGTATTGTATCGCTTGATAGACAATGTCAGCAATATTGACCAAATAGTGATCACGGCGGCACATCAACGCAGTTAAATTCCTTGCTACCATGATATTTCTTGGAAGGCTAACTGAGATCTTATGCACTCTTCACTCGTAACTATATAAAAATGCTCTTTAACCACCTTTTTAAGATGTGATTGGAAAAGGCGAACGTGATGCTCATGAGGTGAATCGAAAGTGAAAACACATTTCAATAAGATTGCTGAAGAAAACCTTTAATTGTATCATCTTCAGTTACGTCAAAAGTAATTGCATCACACCACGCAAAATCAGGTATGACCTTCCAAAGTTCTAGTACGTCCGAGCAGAAAATCTTCAAGCAAATTTTATGATGGGACTTGTAAAATTTTGGAAGCATTTTTCAAAAAGCTATAAGAATGAAAGATTTCAGAACCTTTTTTCACTATCTGAATACCTGTGCTTGAATGAGACGAGCAGGCATATCCGCAATATTCGAAAATTGGACAAGAGCATATTATGTACACCG
The DNA here is from genome assembly GCA_006503575.1 of Baylisascaris schroederi. Taxonomy (NCBI): domain Eukaryota; kingdom Metazoa; phylum Nematoda; class Chromadorea; order Rhabditida; family Ascarididae; genus Baylisascaris; species Baylisascaris schroederi. The sequence continues at coordinate 37,782 of QEWY01000957.1, read as the reverse complement.
TATGATAACATTCGAAATGCTGATGCTGCAGTGCACACAATATATAATTCACTATCTTAAAAGCCTCAGCAGCAATTTTCCAATGTACTGCACTCAGATCAATGTGTAAGTAGAGCGTTGAAATGTCCAATGAAGATTAGCGGTCAACTACCAATGAATTGCTTCATCAGCGAATCAAAGAAGCATTTAGTCAGATATTTATGCTGTAAGTTTTTATGGAGAATACAATATTTTCCCATTAAGCATCGCGTTACCCAAAAAAAGTGCACTTCCAACTGCTAACAACCCAGACTCAGAAAGCTTTTTATCGCACCTGATCATGCAGAAAAGCGCAGAGATGGACTTTTCTCACTAGCGAAAATTGATATTATGTTCGATGAAAAAGTGATAACCTTTCAAATCATTTCAAAGTAGCTTGTACACATTCTCCAAAGACGAGAAAGTTCCAAGAATGGACCAAAATTCTGCAATTTGAAATATTGCAACGACCTCGGGGAGCTTCGCCACTGAATAGAAGAGGTGCAATATTGCCGGTACTCACGCTCAATGGCCTCTGCTAACTCGTCATTCGTTTTCGGGCGATCGTTGTGAGTTAAAGCTCCGAGCGCGTTTGCGGAACACGAACGGATGTTCACGAGCAATTCCCATCGAACTTACTCTTAGACGCAAGAAAGCTCAGAGTTTTTCGCTCGCGTTCCTCTATGTAGATTTTTCAACTGTTTCTGCATGTCTCCGCAGCCTTCCAGCCGGGTCGTATTCGGTCAAACAAACTGCTGGAAAATTTCCATCTTCTTGAGTTGATATATCGTAGCTTCTAATGCGGAAAAACATTGCTGGCAATCGATGGGTACTGAACTCACTTGCGTAAATGATCATTGTAACGGTGGCTCACAAAAGATAGCTTGATTACAACGTTGCAGTACCATGAATAACTCCGACACAGCGTTTTATGATATAAACCAACTGACCTCAGAGCTTTTTTCTTCAGACCAATAGTGATTTTCAAACTGGTTCACAAGTGCAATGAAAACCGACCAATTTTCTTTTCCCTGAGGACAAAAAAGTCCTAAATTTGGATGAGTGAATCAGTTGATGATGAAATTTTGAAAATAGATAGAGAGAGTTGTAGTTCATAGAAATGGATAGCGAAAATGAAGACGAATGATTTTGCTGGATGATTTCAGCATAAAGAATTCCTTCAATCATTAGGTTTAGAATAAGCAGAAAATATCGAGAGAATCAAGTCCAGTAGAAAATTATTAATGATGTCTTTTTCCACTACTTCACGCAGGCAGCTCTCGGAAAAGACCGCCCTAGTCGCTTCTTTCGAATCAGCAGCAGCGCCTGAGACGGACTCGACAAAATCCCAATTTCAGATAACAGCTCAGGACCAATGAAAATCGTGATCACGTCTTGCCCCACACTCAAAACCCAAAACGTAAAATTTGGGATTATCGGCAATTCAGCCGCTTTGTGTTTCGCTTCTCGGCATCTGTCGTTTTTATGCTTATCCAGACATGAGCATTTGCTGCTTCCAGATAAGAGTCCGGTGGGCGTAGAACCATAGAGTTTGAACCGGGAAAGAAAACAATCCTTAGTCATTCTTTTACATTGGGTTTCCTATCAGTGTCTTAATATATTGTTGCTGTGGTAATGCCAAAATCAACGCAATTACAAACAACAACAATATATTAAGACACTGTAGGAAACCCAATGTAAAAGAATGTGTTTTAGGGAAAAACTACGGTAGATCTATGAGAATGCATATGCAATGCGAAATGGCAGATTCTCACTCATAGAATTCGAATCAGCAGCAACGCCGAGAATCCATCGGCAGTTAAATCCAAGATGGACCAGCGATAGAGCAACGCCTCACGAGCAAGATCGTCGGCGCCTTGCCGTCAAAATGTCACTTAAGGCAATATACATGTAAGTCAAAATTTCACCGTCCTAATTATTAAGCGCCGCCGAAGGGTGTCTGTGTGCAGATCAAAAAATTCACCACACTGTGCTCAAATGCCTCCGGAAACTATTAATATGTGCATCAACCGGAAACTATCGATACCTAGATCAAAAAATTCATTGCGCCCAACTACTGAACGCCAACAAGAGCTAACCGTATGCAGACCAAAACTTCACTGCCCCCTCTCTCACTCATCGAGTACCTCCGGAGACTGCGTGAAGAGCAAAAAATCTGCCACGTCCAACCCACAAGAACCGCCATGTACCACCTCCCCGTGGACAGAATGAGATACCGCACCAGTTACTGAATGCTGCTACAGCGTTTCGATAATAGACCAGGCGCGCGCCATACATGAAATCAAAGAGCAGCGCAACGGTCCAGTCTGCACCAAAGTACCCAGCGCATTCGGCATTCTTGCAACCAGAAAATGATGGATACGGCTCGAAGCAACACTCGAGGCCCGAACGTGACGGCTCCTCACACCACCTCAACAAACTGTACAAAAATCCGTCATACGTTAGGCAGGCAAAATCGGGTTACACTGCAACCCTGCTAATACGGACCGCTCGACAGACTAATCTGAGGCCGCGTAAGGTGACCAGAATTCCCTGCGGTAGCAACCCTCAGCAATCCACGCAGCTGCAGCCACATCGGCGCGACCTTTAAAGGACTGAAGTGTACCCCTTACTCACTGGACATGATCATGGCCCGTTGCTTCAACCAGCCTCATTCAATGTGAGCACGACACAGGCAAAGCTTTAACCAGCGCCGCTCTCGGTTCAGCTATTCGGACTTGAAATGAACCACCCCCTCGACCGAAACAAAAAAGTCAATAATGAAATCCCCAGTAAAACACCGAGAGTGGCGAAACAAAAGCATGACAGCAATCATACCAGAAATTTGCATGCGAAACAGCAACATACTGCAACATCAACAACAACTATCGAGAAGATTACGGAGAACCATAAAATGCAAAAATATACGCCTCATAGAAAATTGTAAAATACAGGAATATAAAACGAAAAACCATATCACCTCATCATGTGCATACTGAATAGATTCGTCCGCATAGGCAGCTCTCGGAAAAGATCGCCCTAGTCGCTTCTTTCGAATCAGCAGCAGCGCCGAGAATCCACCGTCAGTTAAATCCTATGTGGACCAGCAAAAGAGCAAGACCTTATGAAGAAGATCGTCGGCGCCTTTCCATCAAAATATATCACCCAAGTCAACACATGTATAAGTCAAACATTCACCAGTCTCACTATTAAAGGCCTATATGTGGATCAAAAAATTCACCACACCCTACTCAGACGCCTCTGGAAACTGTCAACACGTGGATCAACCGAAAACCATCGACGCGTAGATCAAAAAATTCACTGTGCCCAACTACTGAACGCCACCAAAAGCTACGCACACCTAGACCAAAACTTCACTGCCCCTCTCTCACACTTCAACTACTTCCTCAGACTGCGTGTAGAGCAAAAAATCTGCTACATAAAACTCGCGAGAACCTTAAGGCACTACCTACGCGTAGACAGAACGACGTGCCGCACCAGTTCGTCAATGCTGCTAAAGCGTTTCGATAATAGATCAAACATGCACCATACATGAAAGCGTCAACCTGTGCAAACCTCCAAACTACTTCAAAAGTCAAAGGCTAGCGCCCACGACACAGGCTACACCAAAGGCCCCAACCCATTCTGCATCTTTGCAGCCAGAAAATGATGGCTACAGTTCAACGCAAGACTGAAGGCCCGAACGTGACGGCTCCCCACACCGCCTCAACAAACCGTGAAAAAATCCGGCCTACGTTAGGTAGAAAAAACCAAGTTACACTGCAATCCCACTAACACAGACTGCTCGACAAAATAATTCGAGGCAGCGCAAGGTCACCAGAATTCCCTGCGGTAGCAATCCTCAGCAATCCGCACAGCTGCGGGCACACCGGCGTGACCTTTAAAGAAAGTGACCCCTACTGACGTGTACCCCCTACTCTCTGGACATGATCATGGCCCGTTGCTTCAACCAGGCTCATTCACTGTGAGCACGACATAGGCAAAGCTTTAACCAGCGCCGTTCTCGGCTCAGCTACTTGGATTTGAAATGAATCACTCTCACTTCCCCCCATCCCCGCCCCCCCCAAAAAAAAAGTTGTCAATGAAATCCTCAGTGAAAGACCGAGAGCGGCAAAACACAAAGCATAACAGCAACCACATCAGAATTGAAAACATTCAATAAACGTAGAATTTACGCATATGTGAATGAAAATCTTTCCGCAATGCACCCAATGCTCACTCGGTACTTGCAAGTACTAACTCATTTCACCCTTAAGAACTTGTGAACTTCGACCGAGCTCAGGCTAAGTATATCACTGTATTCGTAACATTCAAACTTCCGCATTGAAAATTTAGAGATGTACCGCATACTGCGTTAAAAGAATGAAGTTAAAAAGGTTGCTTTCACATCATCTCACTGTCATGAGAAATTTAAACACTTTTTTTACCATCATTTAGAATTGATTTTCTTTAATTTTTCTGCCTCGAACGACGAACACCTTCCTCCCTCATGTGAAGGGTGAGACGTTTTAGAAGAATTTGAAAAATTCTTACTTCTATTAATGATGTGTGATCGAAAAGGAAAGCTGTCGCTGACGAAGTGTCTGGCACCTGCAGTAAAATAGTCATTGAGTGATGGAAATGTCATCTACCACAACACAAGTCGTTAAATTGTTCTAACTCAAGTAGTTGATATCACCAAAACTTATTGCTTATTTCAACTTAGTGATAGCCGATGAAGCAGAAAATATGTTTGAATTGTCTTCAGCACCAAAACGAAGAAAATAAGGCCATTTACTGCAGTCGATAAGCGTAACCATATAAAACTCAACGATCACTGCGAAGTGCACCTTAACCGAATGGTCTGCAATTTGAATGTGCAACGGCTGCATGATTTTCATGCCCTATCGTCACACCAATATCCCGATATATAAGTAAACAAGGCCCTCATAAACTGTGCTAACTGCAAACGCAAAATTAGGGACCGATTAAGTAACTATACACATTTGAAAAGACACCTTGAAAGATGGCATGAACATCTTCGCCAGGGAAATCCACCAAATCGTACATATAATGTTCCCAGGCCCTCTTATTTCTGCAATGAGACCATAAATCCATAAGAACATGCAAATCAGCAGTGCAATTTTGTGGCACAATATGAAGAACTACTTGAATGTTAATAACGGACCCCATAGGAACCTGTGACTTATAACACTTACGACAAATGGCAAACCTCCTTCGAGGTTCACTAAATACGCGATTCTGAGTACGAAAATATCTGCTATATGAAATTTGTCGTCTATTATAGCTTATGGAATCAGCAAATGGAAGACCTGGGCACATAAGTTAAAAATGATAGCGGACGGTCCTCAGTAGATTAGATGTTGTATGGGGTCCCACATAAGCATGAAGGGCTCAATCGATATTAAAGTCGCAGGATCAATTGGCCGTCCCCTTTGAAACAGCTCCTATACTTTCTTGGCCCACCAAACCAGAAGAAAGGAGCAATAAATGTCCTGCTAATTCAGAAAACTGCTGTCGACCAAATGTTCGCAACCTTAACGTTCCTCTTTCCACACCAGTGACGAAGAAGTGACTCCCAGGAGACTACTGACTGTACATCATCACTGGTCACTGCACATCCATCTGAATGACGCACATCAATTTGAAGCGGTCATCGGATGGCTCCTTCTCAACAGAATAGAACCCTACTAGCTGTACCGACACCGTCAAGAAATTTGAACAGTTCGGCACTCACCTTATCCGTTGCTCTTTGTCGTAAGCTGCAGCGAACTAGAAGCACTCGACACATCACTGGAAAAACAGAGCACGATTCAGGATATGGGCGTAATTTTTCACCACAAGTCAGCTAAGCTACAAACTGCCAAAAATTTTGTACCTTGTACTACTTCAACTCGCAGAATTTGCAGCACTGAAAGACTACGGCAGCATAAAGGCAATAAGTTCCTCTCATAACGAATGAAAATCGAAGCCTCAAGATTTAATTACCTTTCCTCTATTTCTGAGTAATATAAAATAAAAATAAAGGCAGCAAAATTTCCATTTCTTAACTTCATCTAATACAAAATCTGTTCCAATCAGAGCCAAAGAGTCCATAGCATTAAGTATTTCTGAACCGGAATGAAAGATGTCATTAAACTGCATGAAAGGATCGTAGAAGGAAACGAAAGTAAAAGTATCGAACAATCAGAGCCTAGCAACGTGGTACAAAAATATTGTTTACGTCACCGAGGCAGAAAGCAGAGGTGATTGAAAAAAAATTTTGAGAGCTCTTAAACAACGACGATGGAAATAAATGAGATAATAAATTAAAATTGATGAAAAAGATAATTAATTAAACATTCATTACGGAAGAGATTATGCTAAAAGAAAGAAAGAAAGAAAAATATGCGCAAAAGAAGCTTAGGAAAAGAGAGAGAAAATATATGCGCAAAAGAAGCTTAGGAAAAGAGAGAGAAAATAATCTCCGAAATCCGCAGATACCTGTGGAAATTTTATAACGCTGCTGGTGAATGGTGTCGACTATTGTGCGGCAAACATGGCAAAGATTCGTGCAGCAAATCACCAAGCAAACGCTGGAAGAGATCATCTTAAAAATTCAAAGCGAATATATCGCTTCCTTATCTAATTAGTGCCTTTTTTTCGAGTAGACACACAATTACTTATGCTATGTATTTTTGATGTGTCAGCTTGTAGTGATTTAAAAAAAAATAGGGACCTGGTTCAGATAGAACTGGATAAATCAACAACAGCTGGATCCCCCCCCCCCTTACCCCTGAAAAAATGGGACGATAAGCGTCTTCTTCATATCTCGAAATAAAACGCTAATCGTTCTCTCCAACGGAGCTTAGGACCCTCAATTCCCCACAAGGACAAGGAGCGACTAAAAGAAGCAAAGAGGATGGAATCCTTTACTACAGCGAATAGTCTAGAAAGGAAATTTTCCCGCAAAAGTTATCGCCAACTGCCTTATCAATGCCCTCTAATCCCTACAGTTACTTTTTAGATCCCATTGATACATACCACGGAAGTGATGAAGCTAACCACTTAAGGAATGAGGCTCCCGCGTTTGCGACGCTTGTTTATCGCGATCGATTCCCGCATTATGCATTTTTTTCCATAACAGTGCCAGCACAGTTACTCGAAATTGACGATCAATTTCACTAAAATAAATGAGTTTCTGAATTATGCATGTTGAATTATGTGCAATGTAATCCTAACATGCACACCTCACCCAACAGTTTTGTTGCCTATAAAAACTACCACAGAATGGGTCTACACTTTTGATATATAATTCTTTTTTTTTTTAATTTGAGGCGGCGGAAACAGAGCTTAATCTGTTCAATTGCAGTAACAAAAAGGCCGGCGTTTTAACAAATAATTTCAGCTACAGCTAACAATAATTTTTGACAAATAACTAGCAGATAATTCTCACTTTCTATGGCATAACGCAATATCCGCACCCGCATGTCAATCGGCTCTCTGGGAAATTCACACAAAAACAGCAGGTTTAACTGCAAAGAAATGTCCCCTCCTTTGCCGATCTTTCTTTAAAACTGACTGCACAGTTCTAACGCGATTTCTCGGGTTCATCGATGTTTACTCCTTATTTCCGAGATTGCAACAGGCTTCATTCGCAATGGTCGATTGAGAAATGAGCGAAGAAACAATCGATGCTGAATTTTGTTACTTAAGCGAAAACAGTTTGGGCTAGTACTTCCGAGCAAATTTATAGCTGCCATTCCAAAAACCTTCAATTCAGTCGGTACAATCAATATGAAGAGGTAAAGAATGACCGACGTGGAAAATTATAAAGTAAGCAAAGAAAAAACCAACTGGTGACGACTTTCACCGCAATCAATCTAGCCAGCGAGCATTTCCACCGAGGTATTACCACCGTCTGCATAACTCAGCTGCTGCTAATATCTTCTCCACTGAACCACTTTCGTTGACAAAATTACAATCCAAATTCAAATAATCCCGGTAACCGTTTGCTTGGTTTCTGATGGAACACACAGGCTGTTCACTGCAAACTGAATGAGCATGAATTGAACAACTTTTCAAAATTAAACCTGGGACAGCGATAATTCAATTTGACCGCAGAAAAAGTTTTCTTTCCCGCATTCTTCCTAAAAAGAATTCAGCCACACAAGCTCGTTGCATGGCTCGTTTGGAAACCGCCAGACCCAAATTATTTCCTGCTCATGAAAACGCAAACAAATTTCATTTAATTGGAAAAGGTACTTCTCCTATCAGCTAGATCTAGGAGAAATTTCAAGACACTCGAAATGAAAGAATTTTGACATTTTTACCTACTCCAATACGCAGACATATTAAACTGTTCAAAGTAGAAACAAAC
>QEWY01000957.1:0-27886 GCA_006503575.1 Baylisascaris schroederi | reverse complement strand
TCAACTTTACTGAAATATTTCTATTAACTGAACTATTAGTCAGCAAGACATAAACGGAACAGCATGACATTCTACTTTATAAATGTTCGCACTGTGATTTTTCTAGCTTAATTTTGGGTCGTAATGTTACAATTTCAAGCCTGAAATATCCTGACCCATAACATGAGTGTTATTGCGCTATAAATTTATCGGACACTTGGCTGCGCAAAAACGAACCTTATTTTCTGGAGGCCTTTCGTTTCCAAATGTTTCGGTCATAGCGAAACTAATTACAGAAAAATAAGGCGACCTCTTTTTATCAAGTTCAAAAACAATTCCAATAGCTAAAAAAATAATAGCGAACTATGTCATCGAATAATCTTTCTTAGAAAGATTCGTTCGTTTCCCTCGAATGAGATATTCCACAGCTCAACTAGAGCAAAGTAAACCTAACGGTTGTGTTACAAATCTGTTTAACGTCACAAACAACCACAAACTGCGGAATATTTTTGATTCGTATATAATTCCTATGTGCACTTTCAACCACATCACAATGCATACTTCATTATCTCAACAATTTCATGCCATTGAAGTCGTGCAATGTGTAACTGAACATACCACAAAACGTGCATCTCCATTAACAAATGAGCGTCGAAAGGTTGGCCATCTTCGTACGACTGGCGCGCCTCTGCATTCGAATGGCGTCATAATAGGGGAAGCATATGTAAGAGGCGATTGGACCCACAGTAATTCAAATTCACCTAAGTGAAGCAAGAATGGCAACCCTCAGGGAAAGCGATTCGGGGGTGCTTAAATGTGGTTGAATTCAGAAAACATTCGCACTCAGCATTTTCATTTACTAATCTGCCAAGACCAAACATGCAATCTTACAGAGATCATTGAGTTCCACTGACTTACAGTCATCATTAATATCGGCATACAAATGCGGTTGAATTTTTACGAAATTCCACAAGTTTCTTAAACCAAGGAAGCTCTCCACATAAAAATAACCACGTGAAAATACCCACTGCAGCGCTCAAAAAGTTCCTTTATCGAGTGCGGAAAAGAAAATGAAACGCTACCAATCTTCTCAACTACCCTATCCATATGCCGACTTGTGTAATTTGTATAAGATAAAGGCTTCCGATAAACCTTATGAACCCTGTAAGGTTGCAAATTTTTCATAAAGACTCGGGAGGATGATGGAAGGAAGATGGATTCTACTTTGACAGAATAAATAAAATTCACCAAACGACGACTTCTTTTATGGACTCCTTTGCCTCATAAGAAGAAATCGAGAGCTTCGAAGACTAATTACGTCACGCTCGCACCCTAGTTGCTGATAAAAATTTCAAGTAACTTATCTTGCACCACATTGGTATGGTCATCTCCAACGCTGATAACTGTTCGATCGTGACCATTACGTCGATTCATCCTGACTGATCCAACGCCATCCTGACTGTTTTCGTGATCACTGGTCACAGCTCCTAAAAGGTGTAAAATATCCTATATTATCAACATGCTTCTGCTAAATCAGAGTTCTTCATGCCCGCGGTCTATTACCCCATCCAAACAGTATCATGGTTTTACCGATAATCCGCTTGGTGCGTAGCAGGGCTAAAGCGCATAGAAATTTTTGACGATATGAGAGTGTCTTAAGTGATTCACAAAGCTACTAGAGACTGCAATGCAAGATCCCCATAGTGCGAAGTCTTCAACTTTTCCTTCAGCTCAAAGTTACGTTTGCACTCTTCCGGTATAAAGTTCTATGCACTTCTCTGGTACAAAGTAAGTGTAATCGCTGGGATTAGCAGTCATCCCCACAAAGATTCCGTGGACCTCACTCTACCTTCTGTGACTAATAAGGAGTGCAAAGGAATCTAACGACGTATTTCGGGGCAACGGTGGGCAGAGATCGACGGTTCTCTGGTATCGGTGATCCAAGTGGCCAGTTCTGCTGTAGGCACAAACGAGCGGATTCCTCTCATATATTGCTCTGGTTCAAGATATACACTCAAACATTCTGGCATCTCGAACAGCATGAACACTTCCGCTAAAACTTCGCAATAACTCAATTAAGAGCCGTTCTCCTCGACATCTATATGCTCGCATTGCCCACACCTTTGACTCTTTTATGATTTAAATAACGCAGGAAATAGGAAGAACAATTGCCTCTCACTAATAAAAAACATCAGCTATAAATGAACAAATCAATGTTTCCCTATAAATCGAAAAATATGCCATCGCTTGGAAGGAAAAAATACCTGAATAAAGAAAAAAAAAACACTTACAATGGCATCTTTAATTGAACAAAGATTGGAATATTTCTCTTTCGCCATCGTCACAATATCTTTGCATTTCTTTGGTGTTTCTTTCACCTTGCCTGCCAAGAATGTGCGTCCCTTGAAATCAAAGAATGGCGGAGCTTCGACTCTCCATCAACCAATACAGAATCGGAAATAGAAGATCCTCAGAATTTGTTGACCACCACGTGGATCAACACAGATGGAATTCGATGACGATAAGTCGAATAAATAAACATTCCGGTCACTCCGAATTGGTCGAATTCCAGAGATGGACACTTAACAGGTCTGGCAAATTCAAAATGCCAACAAGAATATTTGCTCAAAACTTGCACATATTCCGAACGCTAATATGTTCTCCTGCTCCCGGAACACATGGCTACCATACTTAGTCTACCTGTTCTGAAGCCAAACAAAATATTCAAGAAATACTAGCTTCTAAAAAAAACAAAAAAAATTCATGAAGCAACAATTTGAGCGAATAAACATTAAATACATGAGCGCAGCGACAATATAAAGATCGAAACAATACAACCATTTTTTTTTGCATTGCAATGCTGAAAATGTCCAACAAAAGAAACAGTAAATGAAAACGATTCACATGCTTCTGGCACTATTTGAATGAGTGGAACATATAGAACCGACGAGAATAAACGGCGCCTGTCGCTAATGTTGGATTCGGCTGGCTGAAGATGAAACATTGTTGAAAGCAATAAATATGCATATATAATATTCGCAGGTTTCATAAATTAATATATCATTTTTTAACGAATGTTTCCTGTTGAACGAGCACCATGCATATATATATATATATATATCGCTTCACATACACATTACATATATACCATACAAGTAAACCTAATCGCGACCCACTTTCGGATATTACAGTTCCACATAGCCTCCGTTACCTAATTTTCGGTGCCAATCGTTTCAAGATATTCTATAATAATATCTTGAAACGATTCGCTTACGTTGTTTTTCACAAATTTCATCATGCCGAACGTTAGCCACACTAAAAGCCTTCAAACTACAATCACTGGGATGTCGCAAACTCAAATCTCACTTGAATTTCGTTATAAAATTGTGTGGGATTCTTCCAGCTATCTGCTCTCAGCAATAATTCAATTCCTTACTTCCCCGAAGTGGAGGTAGGCATAAGTTCCATCTCACTGAAAAATGCTGCTGTACAAACAAAATTCTGCATGGTTTCCCTTTATACCACCCTCGAATAGGCTTAATGCCTATAAGTCCAATGCTTCCACTAATTTAGTTTTCAACTGCGGCCAATTGGTTTCAATCCATAGACCATTGCTACCCTAACCTATCGGATGTCTATTCATTCGGGTTGCCGCTTTACAAACGTTTTCCTCCATGCTGTTTCTGCTTACATAACCTTGATATGATTCTCAAACCCGGAGCGCTGAAATGATTAATAAATGAATAAATAAATAAATAAACATACTGGTGCCGATCTCAACGACAAGCTGGATGCGTTCTCTCCTCATACAATCTTCATATGCTCTTCCTATGAAATCTTTACTTGATGGAGCATCGCCGAGTTGTTCTTCACTGAATAGCCAATCGCGACCCATCAACAGGCATTCTCAATTATTCCTCAAATAACAACGCTTTACAATGCTGTTTCTAAAGGAAACCGAATGCTTTTGCTGGTACATTTGTTTATCAGTGAATGCTGCTTCGCCAACATCTCTCGAAAAGAATGGTCATCTTTCGAAAGGAGTGGACAGGAAGAGGGATCACCTTCCGAAAGAAATGGGCAGGAAGATCGGTTGCTCTCAGAAGAGAGTGGTCAGCTCCTTCGGAACCGTAATAAAAAGTGGTCGAAGTCACACCTCGTAGGCGTCTTCCAAGTACCGCTTTTAGGGGAAGGATGTGCTGTTCCGCACTGTCCCACAAAAAGTTGCCTCGCATCATAAAAGCCTACACCATCATATTTAATTCACAAGTAGAATATATTCTGCATATACCATCCAGCATTCTGCATTGCACGAAACACTTTCTGTTATGCATATGGAACGTTCCATTCCATTGGTAATAACGAAAACGCCCAATAAGAAAGGCAAGACGTCAAGAAAATATTGTGGAGAAAGTGCAATGACGATACTTTGGTACGTTGGACACCGAACGCAACGATTCTTATCAGCATTCCAGTAAATGCAGAAAAAGATCAGTATACTTCGATACGATGAACGAGTTAAGTTCGCCCTCGAATCAGGAGCAGATCTGATCCATATATGGGGGGCATTTAGCCTTGCTCCACTACAGTTTTGGTAGTCCAACTAACCGGTTCCATACAAGGACCGAACAGATCCAACAGCTTACAGTACGAGGGATGCAATACAAACAACCGGATTCCTTTACGCGTAAACAGAATAATAGCATCAATGCAATGCTAGTCCTAGAAGACATGGCTATGAGTCGTAAATGAAAGGGGATGACGTTAAGAACATTATAGAGACTACTGAGGCACACTTCGAATGGGAAATCCGTCGAATTTCATAAATATTCAGAATAAAAAGTGAATAATGTCCCACATGACACCCTCCGGAACCAGCAGTACCATTCTCTATGCACTGTACGCGGAATTTTTGCTGACTATCTAGTACAACAAGGAATGTTATTCGGGAGGGGCAATCTTACCCAGAAGTGCCCCGTAACGCATACATGTGTTGGTAAATCAAAGTATTAAAAGTGCCTAATAATAGTCATTCGATATAAAAATACAAACAAACCGATTGATAAACTTTATAAACGCCACAGCAAATATTCCTTTCGTTTACCTGTTCTTGGATCATGCAAAAACATAAAGAAGCATCACCTAAGGACAGATATTAAGCAATTGAACTTGAAATGCATTAGCATATTTTTATAATCAATTATTATCTTCACGAAACAACGATCGAATCCTTTTTCCTGTCGTTTCATCATTTAATCTATACCAAAAAGAGATGACCAATGTACCTGTATTGCAACTCAAATATACATTCGAAGCTAATACGCTGCTGCGATGTCGTCCCCTGACGGGTCATGTTTTTGTGCGGTAATTCAATTTCCTCAGCTTTTCTGTCCGACTCTGCTGGTCAAGCTGCTTTCTGATATTGTCGCCTCTCCTCGACGGAATTGTCTCACAAATTTCTTACCGATTACATATTAGGTTGACTTGTTCTTCACCGCTATCTCCATAAACTACCTCTTAAATCCTTGTCGGATCCTCTCCTTCCTGCATCAAGCTACTTCCCAATCTCTTCGCTCCCTTGACGAAAACCTTCACACTCGTCGCACATCACCTAAAACGATGGCGATCAACGGCGGGGAAATGAAGCTGAAGAGAGGTTATGATACAAAAGGCACCTTCCACAGACCGTCATTCAGACGGTGTAAGTTTTCGATACCAACATCCTGCAACAGTCTTCTTTGCATACACCGCCACAACAACATCAACGAATCGACCTGCCTTAACAGTATATAAGAGTGCACAACGTTTTGGACACACGAAAATGAATCACTGTTTGAGTTATACGATAGAAATTATAGGTTTTGCAGAAGTGCATGTTATTTTACAAAAGGAGAGGAAAAGCTAGTTGACTTTTCAAAAACTTAGAAGAGTTTGTTGAATGAGGTGGGGGAAGGAAGGGGGCGGAAAAGGAGAAGGGGAAGGAGGGAAGCGAGGAGGGAGGGAGTGTAAGATATAAACGGAAGCATCGAATTTGGTTAGGTTATTTCCAAAAACAGATATACCTTATCACAGGTTTGAAAGAAACAAAATCCTCTCTTTAATCTGAAGAAAAAAAATTGCATTTATGAATAAACTAATGACTGTGGCTAACCATGAAATTAAAGTTAGCTGAGAGGAAACGGTTAGAAAAAAATATGAGAATTTTGCAACAAAATGAATGATAATAGAACATTTTTTTTTGCCATTACAAATCTTTTTCAAATCAAAATCGATGATCACTGGCGATCCATGTATTTTGTTGGCTATTTGTGGAGGCTACTTGATTTGGTTGCACATGAAAGTTGCATCAATCTGTAGAATGTGGTACGTCGAGGACGAAGAAACGATAAATGAAAATAAAAGAGCACAAGTGAAGGGTCCCCCCCCCGTTCAGCTCGTAGAGGTGCACAGAATGCACATTGGTCACTGAAAACGGAAAGCGGCTTTGAATGAATCCCTTTGGGATGTTATATTCTCACTTTAAAAAAATGAAAATAGTGGTTACGATCACAACAACAAAAAATATGAAATGCTATGTTTTAAACAATCCTCCAAAACATCATAACTAGACTCTTCTTTCATCAACCTCAATATAACATATTTTACATATTTATTTTGTTTTGTTGCCATTTAAGCGGGCGTAAAGATCTACATGGCCAAATGCAATTGAAAATTTACACGTCAAAACCTCTCCCAAATATTTTTGCCATCTTCTCTTCAAAAATGATATGAAACGAGTAAAAAACCTAGTAAAAACTTTATAAAGTAGCAACAGTACACACTAACAACTGCTAATAGTGCTCATGTTCGAAGGCTATGAACCGACGTCAACAGTGCACACTTGGAAAGTCAGTCGATTCACATAGATATTTAACTTCTAACTACCGGATAAATTTTAGAACGCATCATGAAAATACGAGATGAGTTTAAGCATTAACGTTTACACGATCACACAACTTCACTTAGGCGGAATTGGAAGTAGTATGAAGCCACATTTCTTCGTAATGAATACTTTGTTGTTTAAAGAAAGTAAAGTTAAGTGGGCATGGAAATACGATCACATTATTCACTGAGCAAATCTCCTCGGTGGACGTCCTCATAAGACCAATAGTTAACGCATGTTGTTTTCCTTCAGCCATCATAGCAACAACCTGCAAGAGTTGAATGATGAAGCTACCAATTAGTACCACTTCCGTTAACCAAGTAAACAAACTGACAGATGCTAAGCGGAAGCAACTTCTAAAACAAAGCAATAACCATTGTAAGCGATGGATGTTTTCTAATATTTACTAGTTATTAATATAATGGAAACCTTACGCGAATTGCTAGAGAGTACATAGATCGCATATTAACAAAATAAACTGCACACAAAACTACAGTAGTGGAATAATTTCAGCAGCGCAAACTTATCATTATTGTACGAGCTCTTAGAGTAGGCTTTTAGAGAAGGAACTTGGTCTAAGTGACCGGTAGAGATATTTTGGCACCCAACAGTCATCTGGAACAAGCGCTTCCTTTAAAGAAATAGAGGACAGTCTCTATTCAAATCGCACAAATCACTGGTACAATCTCATCGACGAACAGATCCTTCATGCAAACATCGCCGAGAATGAATTTCGATACACACGTTTGGTCACGCATGAACTTAATTGGCACCACCCAATGAAAAACAACCAACCGCATCCTTAGGCACATCGTCGGTCATTTTTGCTCCTGGACTCCTTGAGCCTGCACACATTATCTGAGAACCATTTAGCATAAACTTATAACACCTTTATCCACCTGTAAAATGCATGTCTGTTATCAACTTTTCCGTATGGCGCCCTGTTCTCGAGGCACGATTTACCAAAACTTTTTTATTTCCTTTTCAAATTGAAATTCGGGCTAAACTATAAGCACGAATTTACCACATAAATACATTTTTAAGTGGTTGTTTCCGAACACTACTTATTATTCGATATATTTGACGCACATCGCAACAGCAATCTACAACATTTTCTGGCACTAATTTATGGCTAACGTGCTGCCACCAATATCTCTAGAATACCCCGATTTTCTTCATCCCCATTAATTACACATCAACCGTCATTTAGCTTACAACAAATTCAGGTGTCATTTCAGTAGAACTTCTGCGTAAAATCATTCATGCTTGCAAACGCGAATAGTTCAACTGTGAACGTTACGACCTCATATTAGGCAAGAGTTTTCCGCTGAACTGCTGTAGAGGGAAAGGAACGGGAAAGGAAGAGTAGGGATAAGCAACGTCCCGGCCACAAATGTGAAAACATAGCTATGCGAGATCGAAGACAAGTGACAAAATGTGGTCACAAGTATTGTCAAGTTGGCTACGGTTGTAGGCTTGGTTCCACCAAAACTTCCCTCTTGAAGCTAGCCCGATCGTTCTCCTGTGCCGGTAGGATCATACCAGATGGACTCTGCTACTCTGTCTCATATCCCAAGGGAAAATGTGGTCATTTGACTGGTATATGGAAGAGCAATTCTAAAATGTGGCTAAAAATCAGACGTGAATAAGGCCAATTTCCAAGCTTACAGCTCCCAGCTAATCTCACTCTCATTGTATTTATCATAGCATCTCACCCTCACCTTCATCCTCGCTCAACGCTACTGCAACTTTTTTTATTGAAAACCGCATAAGCACTGTAAATTATAGAAAAAAAAAAGACATTTCCGTTAAAACTACGAAGAAATACATCATAAATAAATATTTGTGAAATAACCTTAACGAAGGATTATAGGGAATATCTCGTGGTTTCGTGAACGCTACATTGCCCTCTGCATCGGTTATTAGTTCGACACGATCTGAAAAGTAACTGTGTGAATACATCACAAAATGGCGATCACTGCCGTTATATCAAAGTACCGATCACCGTTCCCCCAAGGAAACAGGAAATAAGAGCAATATGAGTGCGAAAATATGTAAATAAAAATATAGATAGAAATTCACTTCAAATATATATTCGTTCATAGAATGTCTTGTAAAATATGTATAAAAATGGCTAGAATTGAGTGCAATAGGCTCGACAAGTAAGGGAGAACGGCTGACGGAGAATGCATGAAAAATCGTTTCGTGTTCTCCCACATTCGACAACTAAAGTGAAATTCGATGCGTACTACCTGTTCTATTCATCTCTCAACTGCCCCTCTCTATTCCCCCTACACCCATCCTTCTCCCCTCCGACCCTGAAATTTTGAACAATTTAGGGAGTGGCTGTTGATATGTTTATGTACATCTTTTTATGCAGGTTTCATTGCAAGTGTTTCCTGAGCGTTTGATGGTAACGCAACAATCCCGAAAATTCGCCTAATAAAGCAACTTTATGCGCATATTCCGCTTTCAACAACAATTACCAACGACTCGTAAAAACATGTACTATGAAACGGACACATAACCATTGAAAAGGTGGGTATAGATAATAGCAACGAAGTAAAGGTGCGATAAATAAGCATCATCAAGCGGATCATTTCCTTTGCCCTAAACCTATTTCAGGATATATGATGGAACGAGAACAGGTCCGGTATTCTACAAGTCGCCAACACTTCCATTCGAGATCTGAGATGGTGGAAGAGATCCTCCTAGTGCAACTATCAAAAATGCATAAAAAAGAAACCTTTACACTTGAGAAGTTTGAAGTTCTCTTTCTTTTGAAGGATATCGTTCATATAATTCTCCAATAATGCGAATTGCTCTTGTATCTTTGCACGAATCCCTTTCTGTAATTAAATTGAATTTTCTAAATGAATAGAAAATAACGAAGAAAACAAGAATGGATTTTAACATTTCACTAAAGAACATTAAAAAAGAGTCATTAAGTGAAGGGAACCCTCATAGATGGGTAAAGGGAATCCTCACAGATGGCATCTAAACCATCCTGCTTGTCTACGGTGGTGTAACAGTTTTCGCTCACTACCACACGCATCTATATCGAAATATATGCCCGAAAGAAATGGGTACTACTGCTACAAATAATGGCTTTAATACAGTAATATATCAACCACTGATTTCTTCAGGGTTGTAAGCTCATCTTCAATTTGAGAAATGGAAGCCACTTTGTTCGCAAAGATCGGTAGGCGCCAGTTCTATGTTCAAAAGCGCAAAATTAGGAAAGCAGGTGGGGAACGTGCCCCCGACCCATTCTTTTTCTGCTATGCCTCCCTTCACGTAAAGCAGTCGAACAGTGAGGAGCAAAATTCTATGAAAAAGCTTCTAAATTGTCCTGAGAGGATGTCATTAGGTGGTGAACGTGGGCAACTAGAACTCCCAGGACGAAATAAGAAATGCGACATCTTCAATGACTGATTGCAGTACGCAAAACTGCTTGCCGGCGATTTTTGAAGGTTTGAAGAAGCGAAACTGTCTAATCTAGAGGAACCGATGAAAGCAACGGGAGCAGAAATTTCCAGAGTAATCGAATCGAATTAAACTTTAAATATGGATGACTTCGAGGGGATATACTGACACAGCCAATACGAATCTTGTCAACGATATTCGGCACTAATGTTCTATATAACGCCCCATCAACTCGCATGGAACTCAACTAAATGAGGAAACCTTTGAAAGATGTAAACAAAATCCACTTGAGAGGCATGCGAGGTTGTTTTTATACGATCCGGAAATGTTTGCACGTATTTGCAGCTGTTTTGGGTACAGTCAGCTCCAACTTTTGCAGCTCAATTTTTCCAGTACGGTTTCTTGGAAGGTCTTTTAAGGGTTAGAGGGCAGGAAGAGGGTCAGCTATAAACTTCGGGGTTCGTAGAAACTCAGCGGCAAACAGATAGTGAACAAGTGAGGGAAAAGTATAGATATAAGGAATTTCGAAAAAAAACAAGAAAGTAGAACGTCCAGAACCTTCTCCGGCCAAATTAGTGGGTTAAGAAACTCATCATTTGTTAATGACTAAAAGAAGGACATTTTGAACAACTTTTGCTACCAAATTCCAAATCCACCGAATGGAGAAATCCCATAAACTTGTTTTTAGCTGAAAAAAGTTTATTTCTACCAAAAAAAGAGTCATAATTTTTTACACAGAAAATACATGAATTTTTATTGCAGCATTCAATCAGAAAAGTTGGAAAAATTTTAGGACAAGATGGGCGGAAATTACGACATGAATACTCATAGTGTTTCAGCGAATGAACTCGAAAGTAACTTCAAAAAAGATAGGAAAGCATATAAATAAATACCTGTGCTGAAGATTTCAACTGCTGTGTTCCAATGATATCTTCTTTTTCATCGAATATTTTAACCATTATTCCACCTGTAAGCATTATACATTAAAATGCCTTAATCCAACGTTTATCATCACCTACTAATTACTCTGAATGACCGAACACTGCTAATAAACACCCGACAAAAGCACCTTCGACTACTCTAAGGTGAGATTTTATGAGCAGTGCTCGCTGCTTCCAACAGAGATTATTTAAAGGTGGTCATATCGTGAAGAAATCGTCGGATGCAACGATCACTTTCAATACTAGCACCATGAACACTTTCATCGAGGTGGACATGAGGGAACTTTGTGCTGGAAGTGGAAAGAAGGAAGGAAATGGGTCTGTATATAAAGGAGTTTGGAATAATGCAGCTCCCTGCGGGTATTAGCACCTAACTTCTACTCAGGGCCATCTTATTCTCCTATTTCTTAATTGATGACGTTTACTGATTAAAATGAACCCTGGATTCCTCAAAATTATATAATTCCCCTCAAGTAAACTCCCTCCTCTCTGGACTACCAAAGTTGCTTCACCTATCCTTACCACAGTACAGCATAAAAACAGAGGAGACGATGGTATAATGAATCAACATATGTTCGTTACTCATTACAAAATTCAAAAAAGGTTGACCGAACGACATACAACTAGCGGAAATAAGTGCAACTTTTTAATAGTAACTGAAAACTCAACTTAATAATGCACGACGATTATATAAAAGGAGATTCACGAACACATCGAATGAAGGCATACGTTAAACGCAGCGATTGGTTAAAAAAGTCGAAGTTATAAATATTTTAGAGCACAGAAACGGGAAAGGAAAGATGAGGGTGCCAATATCTGGGGCTGACAGAGGCACAATGGGCGAGTTAGTGATCAAGAATTTTTGACGGCTCTGGAATCGAATAACCAACACACATCATGCAATTATAATTGGTAATATAATTAATGTCGCGTACATCGAACGCAGTGGTGGCATAACGGCGTAAAAAAAAAACCGAAAAAAAACATGCTCAACACCTGATATCAAGCAAATCTCATCGGGGTTCAAAACCTTGGTCTTTCGTCACTGTTATGTTTTATCGTCAAGCGAGTCATCACCGTTCTTTGCCACCAATCTCATACAAAATATCAATCGGTCTAAGAAATTAACCTAATTGCACCTCCAAATACCCGGTGTGCGAAACACCAAATCAGCTTAAGTGGTCCTCGAAATACCGGATGTGTAAATCACCTCGATTCTCTTGAAACACAAGTTCTAACACGTAAATGACGTCAGCATTCCAAGAATATGCCNTATACATCAAATAAAAAATACCTCAATCAGCAAGCTATCTGAAGAAATCTGATGAAGGGTGTGGGCGAACAGTGACAAACGCCAAAGATTGGGGGGAGGGATGGGGAAGGAGGGATTGCTCTTGGCAAGAGCCAAGATCACGGATATGGGATTGCAGCAATGACGCTACAATTCTAGCAGTCATTTTTAGCAGTCATTTACTGCATTACTCTTTCCGTATTGACTTACTTCAGTAAAATTTTTGAAATTTTTTTTTCTATATCTTTCGATACTATTTTAATGATGCAAATTGATATACTATGTAACAAAGTGATTAATATAAGATATGCTTGGGTATATTTTAGCGTTTACCCTCTGTAACATTCCCTGCAGAATGCCTCTCCGCAGCTAAAAATCTTCATGCATTCCATCCACTCCTCTGCTCATTCCGTCGATTGCCCAACCCATTTGTGATGCTTTCAACGGAGCTTTGCATGCAAATCGACCACAGCTTCCTACCGTCATGCAAATGCAGCTCCCAAACAACGGAAACATTACCGACTGCACTAATTAGCGAGATGGCGCAACGAACAAATGATAGCATATGACCATATTACGAACATACTTAGAAATTGAAGCAAAATTAACATTGCCTTCGTTTCGCTTTTCCATTGTCTTCATCCAGCACTCACCGCAATCTTTACTACAGACAGACCTTTGTCGGTAATAGGTGCAATTGCAAAATTTAATGGCACACCTATTGTCAATGAATTTTTTTCGTAATCAGAAAAGAGTTTCAACACTGCCTTGTAATCGGAATCAACTTCTCCTCTGTATTCATCCTATGTCATTTTTATACCTTCGATAATTCTTTCTACCTCTCTATGAAAGTAGGTAAAACTTAAGCACATAAATATTACCACTGAGCATGTAACATTCGAGATCATTTCATCAACTGTATATTTTTTCTTTTCTTCTTTATAAAGGCGCATTAACCAGGGTATCGCTAAGCATTTTCAAAGTATTTGATTATTATCCCTTCATTTGTCGACAATTAACCGAAATTCTTGCCTGCCTTTCACCGATTCCTATATTGAATCATTATTAATGGCTCTATGGGACAACTGAATACGACAAAAACAGAAAAACACGCTCGTGACATATGGCTGGTTTATGGATCTTATTCAATTCGCAGCCAATATCTGGCACACGCAGATTTCCAACAGTGGTCAAAGAGCCTTTGAAAATCTGATGCCCATAAAGGAAATATACAACCGAGGAGGGCACAATTAAGTTTCATACCAAAGTTCTGAGCAGTTTCACACGATTTATGTAAATCTACTATTCTGAGGAATATTTATCTATTTTTTTATGTTTCCTTTCTAATGCAACATTATTTCTTTTTGCTTGTTAGTATTTTACTGGATAAAGTGAGATATGCAATGTCGGAAGTTTTGCACGTCAATATGCAGTGACACAATACAAAGCCGGATGATGCAAAGTCGAAAGATATGCAATACAAAGCCGAATGATGCAAAGTCGAAAGATATGCAATGCAAAGCCGAGTGATGCAAAGTCAAAAGATATGCAATGCAAAGTCGAGCCATATGCAATGCAAAACTCGAAACTTAGAAAGTGAAGAATTTGATTTATGGGTGCTAAAATTAACTGCAGGCGAACTAAAAGTGCAATCGTCACGTAGAGATAAAAATATAAATGTCAAAAGGAAGCATTTCAATGTTAATTGCCAAATTGGGAACGATTTGTAATTGAAATGTTTGACTGACTCAAAATGACGCATACCGTATACGCAGTGCATGAAGCTAATAGCCATATTTATGCTGCAAAACAACGTTAGTGTTCGTCTGGATGCAATGACGTCAAAGAAGCTTTAAAATGAGCTTTGCACATAGTCGACAGCCGACTGCCAATATCCCATTGAACATTGCCAAATAACGTTCACTCATTAAGATGACGTCAAAGCAACGTTGAGGCGGCTTTTTACATTAATGACAGCCTATTACTGACATGTTAAATAGTTGACTTGCAGTTAGCGCAAAAAAAGAAATCCAACCAAACACTTGCCCATTAGTAGGCTTCTTCTAGAATTGCTTTGCATTCTATAGTTTCATCATCAGTGCCCATTATAGGGCGTCTTCTTATTTCTCAGTTTTGACGTCAATTTTGAGAGAAATTTGAATATTAGAGATTAACTGAGAAAATTTTTGGCTTGTACTTAGTAGCAAAGCTTGATAGTGAGTAGATTTGCATTCTTGTTTAATACTTTAATTTCTTTTTTATACTCATTTAGGATGTTTGTATGCTTCATTAACGTTGATATTACACAACAGCGACTATTAAATGTGCATTTAATGCATATATTGCAATTACTTTCAGCACTTCTTAGCCATGTGTACCTTATTCGTTTAAAAGCAATTTTCTTGATGCTGCAGCTTTAAGAAGGTTAGAACTCGATTTGCCTGTCTCATCGCCTGTCTTTCTTTGTCCTTGTCCTTCCTTATTGTTGTTTATAATGGCCTCAAGAAATCTTCTAGAATGTCGAAATTCAGCTTCATGCATTCATTGTTGTTTCATTAGGTGATATCTGTCACGGTTTTGTTGTCATGGGAAATAAAATTTCCCACGGGGAGATGAAATTTCCCACGTTTTTGCTACCAATGTTCTCCTGCGTCACCAGCTAGATTTCATATGTAGCGACAAGTTATTTTGAATTTTATTTCGCTAATGTTCAATCAAAGTTTGCCGGTTAGTTTGGCAAGCGAATGTAACTATTCCCTTCAAACCCCTTAACAATTACAAAGCAACGATAGTCCTAATCCGTTAACGGATGTTAGTAGTCTTTTCAGTTCCTCCAACAAACGACTCAGCGTTCTTGAACGCAAAGGCATTTATCGACTCGGGCATCTTGATGTACATCTCTATAGTTAACTATTTAAGTTAAATAATTGCACCGAATCGAGGATTTTTTAAAGTAATCAACGAATCATATGCGCAGTGCAGCCGTTTATTCATGACGATCTCTTGTTCTTTCAATACCTTTTCGTGCGATCAGAGGAAATTTGATGTTAACCTTAGGTGGCAAATGAGAGGAAAATTTCGGAGAACGGTATGAGTGGGGAAGGGGATGAGGGTAAACTGCCTAGCGATGAATTCTTGTAACGCTGAAGTTAACACTGAAAAAGGCGCAGAGTTTCTTTTTCTTCTAAGTTTAAAATATTTTTAAGCAAAATCTTTGTTTTCTTCAAGGACTGAAGTACTAGGACTACATCACCTTCGCGTCAACGTATTGGATATGCTTATATCTCCTCTTGCAGTTTCTAGAGACCGCTTGGTCGAAGAATTTTAATTTTTCCATCGCCTGAAGACTATCTACTTACTACAAATTTATAGCATTTAGTTACGCCTGATAGCAAATGCAAAAATTTCGCACAAAAAAATGTTTCGCAGAAAGTTGCTTCATCAGCAAAATTTCAGCTGTTAAAGTAATGTTGTTTGAGCAATCTGATGAAGTTGTTTCGAGAGTGTTCCTTTTCTGTTGCCATTTTTGCAACAATGCGTTTGCAATGCACATTAAGCATTGATGCAGTCTTTGTTCCATGCATGCCGATATGTTCGTTTTGCGGTGAAGGTCGAATTGCAAAGCAAAGGTTGAAGTTGCAAAGCTGAAGCTAGAGTTTTAAGGTTTGCTAGATATAATTCACACTGCAGGTTAATTTTCGATTTCGGCCATACAAAAACAATCGTAATATTAGGGGTTTGTAGGAGCATTAGGCTCAATAGAAGCATAAAAGTTATCTGCATGGAAAATATGTATATATATATATATATATATATATATATTGAAGCGAAAATATTAGGTCTGCTTAGGCTAATCTTATTTTATTAGCATAAGATGGAAAAAGTCTGAAAACAAAGTGAAAAATAGAAACTGCCCAGAATGAGTTACTAAGAGTGGAAAGAGTAAAGATGTGGGGAGGGGACTGATAAGAGATAGGTGAATTTCGTCGTCATCGCTGACACTATAAATCGGCATGGAGAGCAATGCGCTCCATTTCCGCAAGTTGGCCGCCAAATAGGAGGAGAAAACCGATTTCGCATGCCACATTTGATGGCTTTTTTATGCGTGTGCGTTAGATATGTTCTAATTTTGTGAAGCGGCTAGTACAGCGTTGAGTATTATGTTTAAAAGGCAACTCTGTATCATCTGATCATGATTTCATTCGCCTTCTGAAGTTATAGCTGAAGGTGTGATCAACGATAGATGATTTTTTTCACGGGAAAATGGGAGCGACATGACATTGAAGAACGCTTTACGTTCAGCTTGAGAAATTGTAAGGATGTATGGGAAATGCCGGCACTAAGTCTAGATGAATATCATTGGAACTGCTAATGCAGAATTCTATAGACAATTGATCGCATTAACTTACTCTATTTCAATTATATAAAAATTCATCCATTTCCCTGTATTTTGTTTTCCTTTTGACGGCTAATAATTTTGTGGGCATAACCTTAACCGAGAATATAAAATAAATTTTTATATTAGCTAAACTTATAGAAATATTGCCATCTCAGAGAAGAGTTGATAATACGGGCGAATTGCCTCGTCAAATGTAACTCCAATGGACTACAAATTATAGATTGTCATCATTCGACAAACTCACAACAACGATTACCAGTTTAAGACTATCGAAGAAATTTCTATATCGTTCATGATCACATTTTCTCTTAAAATTTCGCTATTTTTGTTGATATTTGCTGATATTTATAGCCGAATCGATATAAAAGAGAGCATTTTTAATATGGCAGAAGAAATATAATTTCAAATTCATATCAATTTGAAATGATGTTCTATTGCATGATACTACGCAATAAATAGTGAAAAATACACAAGCGCGATATATTTACCTATGTAGTTGAACACACCCATTTGCGCTTAGTGTGTGGGTGGAGAAAGCCAGGAATGCTGCACCCGCACTAAATATAGTTGTTTTCTTCCTTTTTTAACCTTTCACTTAGAAAAATTTTCCCCATAATCTGCTTTCAATTTTTCGTCATTGTTGTGTTCGTCTCTCTCGGTCTTATGTATTGCTAACATCTCCACATTCGACGACTTTCGGCCTTGTTTATATAAGAACCCAAGTGATGATGGGCATAATGCAGCAAAAATCACTTCTTTCGTTTTTGATTTTTCAATGGTATTAATTTTGTGTTGAATTTGGATAACCCCTTTTCGTAGTTTCAGGCAAACATTACATCACCATTCCCTTGGCTATACTGGAAAAAACATGATAGCAATTTTTTGCCTAGTAGTGCACACCGTATCACTCTATGGTGTGAATGGTCTAAATATAGTAACATTCTTTGTTTATATTGCCTTTGCGCTAAAAATATGGCAAGAAAAAATTATTTAAGAGAATCGGTCTCACTGAACCGGAAAAAAGGCTGCGAAGAGTTCGAAAAGTGCTGGCATCGTCGTAGCGAAACTTACTTGCCGTTTCTATAACATAATTCCCAAAGACTAGTTGATTGTTTGAATTCGTTGATATGGTTGTTGTTGACGTTGTAAATGATAATCGAAATATTCAACAATTTCACAATGACATATTATAGATGATTATTCAAACGTTATTACTCGGTGCATCGATTGCAATTTCACTTCCGTTGCCACTCGTCGATCAGAAGGTTGTTGAATTTCGTTTCCACTCCATATATTCCGTCTTACTCCTCTTCATAGCAATTATTTGCATTTCTGTGCCTATCTATACTCACAACGATAACTATAATTCACAATTAGTTACAAATCTTGAAACAAACTACTAATATTTGATTATAAAACCTAAATAAACCTTAAATATTTTTACCGCATATCATGAGTGGATCAAGGTATGATACATCACGAGGAGATCTGCACGGCAGGTGGTACATATGCATCACCAGCGGAAAAATTGCACAATTTAAATTAGTGAAGCTTCGGATAGACCCAATAAGGTTATAGGTTCTCTTAAATTTACGAGCGATTACGTTCGGCATTGGGGGTTTTTTTCTGGAAAAAGTTTATTTCTTTCCATAACGGAAAAATTTTGCTCTTTAAAACTTTTTTTTTTTTTTTATATAATTATGTATGAAGTTTTACTGAAAGATTAGGTAAAAAAACTTCTCATAAATTGAACAAATAAAAAATGATAGAACCTCTCGATGCAAAAAAAGAGATCGATAATATTCATGCCTTAAATGCATTTATTTGATATAATAAATGGAATAATATTTCTCGAGGAAGTTTTTGGACTATCATATTCGACATTAATTCACTATATTTCTCTCGATATGATATATCCGGTTTAACAGTCCCCCACTATATTTTACTAAATTCCTTCTCAAATTTCAAACTCGCCATTTGCCATAAAGTAGGTGCGCGTACAGCTGACCGAGAGTAACATAGTTTATTCGGCTGAGTTTAGCGAATGAAATTGTTGCCTCGATAAAACTGTGAAAGTGTCGTCTAAGAGACGCATTCCTTTGATAAATTAATTTTTGAGATCGAGTCGGGCATATAAGGCGAATCAATAAGAAATCAAGTTTGGCCTACGAAGATTTCAAGAGGTCACTGGCTTAAATTTTTTCTTCATCCCTTAAAAAATGCTCCTATTTTGCATTATTTATGTGGCTATTCCACGATGTCTATTATGGGTCAGACATACTGCCTGGAACTCTTTGTCTGCAACTATATTGAGCAACTCTTGCGATTCAACTTGAAAATTGTCTAAAGCAGCTCACTGAGTTTCAGTTTCATGTTAAAATTAACAACGAACATGTTATCGAATTTTTTTGATGCTGATTTGCAGTACTGCAAACAATCCCTCCTCCCCCCTCTCCCCTCCCCCCCGGACGTCCATAAATAACGCTGGAATGTTTTTTAAAACCGGAATACTGAAATAGTTCCCAGCTCAATGCAAAAAATTCACACTTTGGTTTGCTCCGTTTTTAAGTCAAAGTAGAGCACTAGCTGCGCACAACAGATGGGCTTCTAAAAGCCTGAGGCATTGACCTCAGGTGACGTTGTACCGTTCTCGGCGTCATTGTCTGCTTTTATATCGTGTTCCGGAAATGTTGTAAAGCAAACACGCGTAACTTTGTTTATTACAAATTTTTGCAAATGGCTTCGCTCTCTCCGCTGGAACCCTCTACAGCTGAGATCGATAAGCGGGATATCGAACATGCGACCTTCTAACACCACCAGATTCTATCACTTACCTCATGGAATTGCCTCGTACTAACCGCAAAAATTTCCGGTAGGAAATTGTTGAAGACCTTCGCGCAATGCATGCACACGAATAGTGTGATCTATCAACGGGGCTATTCGATGTTTGTTGCTTACTTGCCTTGTGTTGATAATACAGGTGTGTTAGACTGGTTTAATGCATTTTTTAATCCCCCCCCCCCCCCCTTATTCATGGATTCATTTGCATTTACATAGTTGCAAATGTGCAGTTAAATAAGACCAATCACTTTAGTCATATCAAAATCTAGGAGAGCGTGAATATGGCCATAAGAAAAACGAAAAAAAATCATTGAAGTTGCAGGGTTATCACTATTGAAAATTTAGAATGAAAGGTTTCGGTCAGACGTATCTTCGTCTTTGTGAATAAAATGCCATTTGTATTCATAAAGAATTCGCGTGTTCATAATGTTGGTGGCAAAATACGGCTAAAAAATTTTAGCATTTGAATAAAATTGATTATGATTTCATCTATATGTCATTTGTTTATTTAAGTTTTATATATAAAGTCATTTAAACACATTTACATCTGCAATTTTCCAATCACGATTTCGCCAGGATTGTTGACAGCTTTTTAGTCGGTTCACTTCGAAACTGTATTATTTATTTGTTTATATATATATCACTTGATCACTTGATAGGCCGGATTCTTTATTTATTTATTTCAATATCGAATTCCTGTGTAGAATGCATAGGCGATTCTTATTTCATTTGTCCAGCGAAACTATTGCGTATCGATGATACTCGCGCATCATCGATACTTCCTCGTGTTCCTTCGATACTCAAAGTTCGTGGAATGTTTAGTGAAGGCTCAATGCCTATATCATTGTTCATCCATCTATAACGTAAACAAACTTGAAATATAATAGCATTTGCGCTGGAATATTAAACGAACTTGAAGAAGAGAATTGCACTTGAGATTTCGGAATTGGCTGATTGGATGGAATTGAAATTTTGTGTTGAATAAAATTTCAAAAAGAAAGACGTAATTTTACTTATAATTATCGAATTTGTATAGAAAGACGAATTCTCAGCACTCTATTATTTGACAACTCGAAGACGGCTACATACCAAAACAGGTTTTTATAAATTTTATGTTATCTTTAAGCATCACTGACTCGTAGAATTAGCAACAAATCAGAAAATTATCATATATTATCACAAATTTTTCCGTTCTCGGTTAAAATCCCAGCAGTATCAATAATGGCCGTTGCATTAAAATCAATGATATTTGCGAATAGCCTGCAGCGAGGTAAGTATATATGCCATTACTATGACACATAAACGAGCTTTTGCAGCGTTATAACATATCTGTTGGCGAACACAGCTATGTTAAATTGAGAGGTAAATATGGGAGAGGCAGGTGATATAAGGTGAGGTATTACAATCTGCTCATGGTAACAACCGATTGCGCATATTTGCCAACAAATAACAAAATTTGCGTGAATAATGTAGTTTCGCTTTAACTGATCCCGCGTAAAAACTTCCATTGTTCTTTTGAATTCAGTCGGTATGAAATGGAAATCCCCCGAAGGAAAAAACTATGGGAAGTTTTTAATCGTCTCAGTGATGTACAATTTTATTTTTGAAATTGATGGATAAATATGAGCGTTGATAATGGAGGTTTCCATTGATGCTAGGAGTGCTTATACTCATCAAATTCCATAGACCGAGTTTTCCAGATGAAGTTCAAGTTGAAGCTCATGGATAGATATAGGTCTGATGCGTCTACGATGTCTGTGCGGATACAAATATGTGCGCACGGACACCCACATACGCAAACAAAGCCGCCATAATGCACATTGTAAATTTGAATTTCTTGAAAACGAGAAAGATAAAATAGTGAAGTATGAAGAATCAAGCAAGAAGCGTATCATCTTATTTGGTTGTTGCATGAATTATCAACGGAAAATGAAAATGCAAAATAATTTTTTCGTATTTGAATTGAGATACTCTTCCATTTAAATTTTCACAAATCTTTTCATAACTTTCGATGACGACTGAAAAAACCAAAAGTGGTTTCGGTTGAAAAAATCGATCAATACTTTAATTTTTCGCCGAAACCCGGTGGGTCGGTAAGCATTATTCCCTAAACGCGATTTCCATCCTATGCATTTATGTCTTGAAAATTAATCGAGTTGCATAGTGTCACTGATAGAGAGGCTGAAGAGATGTCAGCGTGATTTAAACGAATGCTATCGATGAACGAACACATTACTGGGTAGTACCTCATCATTATGGGATATTTATGTATTCAGTAGGCAAACTAGTGGGCGATTATGCAAAAAAAGAGAGCATAAGTGATGTCACCGTCAATCATATTCATGCATGTGCAAAAATTCTCTAAAAGGGTACTAGATGTTTCATAATTGACACCCATCTTAACTTATAAACTGCATTATGGATTGAGCTAAGTCCAATTCCCGTCGCCAACCCATATGGGATATAGAACAATAAGGCATATAATTAAAGGAACACTCATAGTGGGCGGAACCCCTAGCTGCGTCAATCATATGCGTAACAGATCCATCGTATGTGCTTAATGATGGAACGCTATGAGCAACAATCGACAATGAGATCCTCGAAGACGAAACCCGCAACACGAAATCCTCGCGCTCCGGTTTTGGTATCCTGAAGAAATTTTGGCGCATTCCTTCATCTCACTGAATTTTTCTTTTTCAAAATCTTCATGTAAAAATGCGCTACTTACCCCCGGCGAGATGGAAAGTTGCTTTAAACTGAGTACACGAATATGCCCAGAGCTTAAGCCATCGCGAAATTCTCTCTGATTAGACTTTTTTTGCAGTTTTATTTCGACGGTCACAGTTGAGAATTCACTTCTGATTTGGGATTATACAATGGTTGTGGTGATATATCCTGCTTCGTGGAATTATTTCGAATGATCGCAAGTAAGGCTGAAGTGTATTCTCAAGTTGCAGTTTCGGGAGGAATTCTTCTCGCTGAAGAAAATGAGAAAATAGGGGAACCTTGAAATGTCAAGGAAAACATCAACGGCATCACACTGAATATATTACGAATTTATCGAAATTCGGAATTTCTTATGTGGTATACGGTACCGTCCAGTAGCTTCCATTTATTCTGCTTTGCTTAAACATTCCTAATCTATTTGATCATCTTGATATCTTCGCGTTGAGCAAATCTTGAGTTCAATTATTTTCGATTTTGTCGTGGATATGTAACTACCATCAGAAGGATTTACTCGAAAATAATTCAAGCATATTAAGAAGATTATTAACGCTAGCACTTTCATATGCCGGAGACAGTCCGAATAAATTCCCATCTTCACACGATAAGAGATATTCAATCAAACATTTAAACTTCTCGAATGGTTGGAGTGCTATCACCTAATTTGGCTATAAAAAATTCTTGCTGCGAAAAAATTTACATCAGTGGAGACTTTTTAAAGTTTTATTTGTTACCTTCGTTGCAGCTGCTGCCTCAAGTTAAACACGCGGTATTACTAATAAAATTGCATCTTCTGATAAACAGCTTCCGATCAAACAAGTGTAAAACTGTCTATTGATATAAGTTTACAAAAAAAAGCCACCATTTCAGCGACGGCTTGATTACCCAAGTTTGAGGGCTACTTGTTGTAAGTTTGCCTCTATAAGAACGAATATCAGGAAACAAATGGCGTTCGTTCTACCCGTCTGGCATATATGATATGATCCCAATTGTAATCACTTCATGAACCTTCATTATGTATATTCGTAATCTATTATATTCGTAATCTGTGTCAATACATTTCGCAGTTGTTGTCCTAAAGCGTTATTGAGCGTTCATTTTGGGCAGCCGATTTGCTTTCAGATTTTTTCGCAGCCATACGGAAATCGATACGCACAATTCTTTCCCAATTTCTTTACAACATTCTAAAATGGTTTTTCTGTTTTTCCGAAAGATCTTGCAAATAATTTCTCGAATCAAATATAGCATATATTACCTCCAAAATATTATCTTCATTTCCAGTTGTTAATCTAACTCTCTAAAAAATTCTTACAGCGTATTTCAGCAAGAATTGTGTTCGAGTTTCCTGATTATTTAAAGTAAAAAAAAATTTGCAAATTATCCGCTACTAACTTCGATTCTTCGTTTTCATCTCAGGCCGGAAAACAATAACACAGGAAGAAAACATTAAAGAAAATTGATGCAGCTATCGCTCGAAGCGGTTTGGTGAACACTCAATTGGAACTCTTTTTTCTTTTGAAAGATTTTTTTCTCATAGACAGCGACATTTTTAATGATGTTTGTAGGAACGAGTTTAGCGTTTCACGATCTTCTGCTTACAATTTAAGCGGTCCTCCTAATGATCTTAATAAAAGCATTCTAATCTTATTGCTGCATCTCCCGTTGCTCCCGTTGACTCACGTGCGCACCCACCGACCGACCTCGTGCACACCTTCGGCCCACCCCGATTGTCGCTGAATTACTTCCAACAACGTGCAATTCTCAGATAAGTCGACACTGAGACAACAACATTTTCAATTATTTTGCAATGATCGAGCAGATGCACGATTGAAGCCGAGAGTGCTTATCTTCAGAAATGCACTGTTCTTGTGCCCTTTCGTTCGACGGTGCTTCTATGTGGTGCGTTCGCTATCTGGTGCAAATTTATTTTCTTTGCCTTACTGCCACTTCTAAATCTCCCTCTCCTACCTTTCCACCCACAACCTGCCCAATTGCTGTCGATAGCTTTTTTCTCTCGCTATCAATCACGCTTCCAACTGTGTGAAACTTCATCGAGCACCTGTGTGTCAGAATTTCCAAATGGAAGATGGGAATGACGACCCTGAAATTCAACGGAGAATAGCGGTGAGGAAGTTAGAAATTGAAAGAAAAAACTTTGCGGTGCTATGATCGAAGAATAGGAATGCGGATGACGATGAAACTCAATGGTAAATGATGGGGAATGAGTTGGAGTTCGAAGGAAAAGTGGACAGGGGGGACAATTGAGTTTCTGTGGTATTCGTGCTCACCTGGAATCCCAAACTGATGGTTCTTCATCAGATCTAGAACAAATTTTTAGACACGCTGACCACGAATATCACTTCGTTTTTTGGGTGCTACCATTTCTAGCTTCAAACTTGCCAAGTACCATCCATGCGGTCTCTCGGATCCGAGTCCTAGCCCAGCGAAACTTGTTCAGAAAGATTTTCACCACTTTTAGTTCCCCAGCTTCTCAGGAACACTTTGTTTCACTTCAAAAAGGCGGTAACACATTTCCCTTAAGCTATAGGATAAAAAAGCAATGCCGTCGCATTTACCTCCTGCACGCGGAAGCTGCTAAAAATGAAATCCATATCCCTGTTTAAGGCGTCTATACTCCCCTTCCCTCCCTCATGGGAAACAACTTCCGGCAAAAATTTTACATCAGCTGGTGGGACTAGTGGAGCTTGAGAGCTAGCGATCCCGAAAGCGGCTACAATCCTACCATAAATTCCTACC
The DNA here is from genome assembly GCA_006503575.1 of Baylisascaris schroederi. Classification (NCBI taxonomy): domain Eukaryota; kingdom Metazoa; phylum Nematoda; class Chromadorea; order Rhabditida; family Ascarididae; genus Baylisascaris; species Baylisascaris schroederi. Next base: position 2,606 of record QEWY01000957.1, on the reverse strand, counting down.
AAACTATCACATGTAGCCGTGTGAGAACTTGGGCTTTACGTATGACCAACTAAGTATATGAGCTCTGCGGCGATAAATTTTCTGTTGAAAAGAAGAAATTCTTAGAGGAAAGTAAAAAAAAAAAAAATTGTATATCCTGAATAAGCAATACGACACTAAACAGAAATGCAATATAACATATTAGCTGATCGTTATGGTATGATAGGATGGCCATTGCACTTATACGTATATGTGAGGAACGGCAATAACCGCCCTCTAACCTTCCAATATTAGGATTTAGTTAAGACCCAAGCTGACGAACAAACAATGTTTAAGTTATGGGACAGGAAATACTTTCATCGATTCTTCTGCTCCCTCTTCATTTCTCACTGTTTAATATTTTTCCTTTTCGGTGATGAACTTAACAAATGGAGTAACGATCGCGTAGCTGCATTATTTAGTTGTTCTGTCTATCTTCTTAAGAAAAGAAGATAGACAGAACAACTAAATAAGTTAGTTTTTACGGATGGAGGGGACCTAGAACCTCAAATGTTTTGGTCTGATTATTTAAAATTTGAAAAATTAAAAAAAAGACTCACTGCAATCGATGATAAACAATAAAAATATTACCATTCGTTGCAATTTAATTTCTGAATTTTCATAGCAAGAATCTCAACAATATTCTCCTCTTATATGGTACTCTCTATTTAAAAAAAAATAAAAAAAAAAACTTTTTTCCAACAATCGAAATTTAAATATACAAATATAACGCTAAATAAAACAATTCCACGGATATGTTTTTATTTTGCAAGAAAGATGATTGCATAATTAATATCATGAATGAAAAAAAAAATCAAAGAACCGGAAAAAAGGAAATCGGATGATTTTATTTTAAAAACTGAAAAAGTAGTGGTAATAATTCGGCGTCAAATAAGCCTTATGATAAACGCAACACGCAGCAACACACAAAACGTGAAAGTAATTGATGAATAATGCTTACTCATTTACCAAATTTCGTTTATCAACTTATGTGAGGTTAATTTTTATAAAGAAGAACCTACCTGCAAATCTGTGCAATGATCTTATATTTCAAGTTTGCTAGGCTTATTAAACCTATTATATTGGAAAAATTCACAACTTCATTGGGGAGAACAAGGATGAACAATTGAGTAGAACTTGACTAGATTGAGATAAACAATATGCGGGAGGGAAGATGGATATAGGTATAGCACAACTTATGCAAATTTCAATAAGAAAATGGAACCACAAAGAAAGGCCTTAAAAATTGCACATCTCTACTCAACAAGCACCTGCAATAATGTGCAACGCGTCGCGGCTAAAGTCAACTGAGCGTGCGCTTACGCCGTCTTTGTGGGTTAGTGAGGATGACTGGCAATAAAGCGCAATTCACGCCGACTGAATACTGCAGCATTGCATTTCGCTCAATGCAACGTTTGCATTGTACTTCGTTCATTGCAACGTTTGCACTGATTTTCATTGTGACCATTGCATTATGGCAGTTTCTTCACGAGAGAAGACTGATTTCAGGAGAACACATTGATATTTTTAAGTTTCTAATCTTATTTAAAATTTATATCAAAAAAAAATATTATTTCTGGTTTTTTTTTTTTTCTGCAGAAAGGGAAAATTTTTATCTAAGTGGTACAAATTGCGCGAAAAAATTGTGCTCCGACAACGAAATTTCACTCAAATTCCTTCTATATCGCTTTTATACTAATATATTATAAAGTTAATTGCCTATGAAGATAATAAGTTCCGGTTAAGCAGATATGTTTCTTTTCAAGAAGTGATTTATATATATACATATATATATATATATATATATACATATACGCAGCTTCCTCCTCCCGCTCCTTTCTCCCCCGTGAATTAGCTGAATGTGTAGATGAACCAACAGCGAAGATTGTGCTTGCCGCTTGCGAATACATCGAGTGCAGTTGGTACTACTATATTATATCGTATTCATCTTTAAAAGTTCCCAGGTTATCAGATTCCACAGGGATATGCTTCGAGTCTTCAAGACTCTAAAATGCCGTTATCGAAAATCGAAAGCTTCAGGCGTGATGATCACTCTCACCGGACTTTAGCATGGGACCTTCAAGTAATGGTTCAAGTACCAAATAAACTTGGTTGCACTGCATTTCATGGCAACAGAGTTCAGAGAATTCCCTTTGTCCTAGTATCCCACATTTTGGCCCAAGAGAATGCTATTCGATGTTAAAAACTCCCATTTTCAAATACCGACATTTTTGTAGTCTTCACAACTCATAGCTTTTCGATAAAAGTTTAGTGGTCATTTAGAAACTTTGGAGGAATGTACATTCTGTTTTATGATAGCACCGTACTGGTCAATTTCATCCGACTGACCGGTGCAACAAATAAGTGACTGCTTTTTAAATATACGAATATTTCATTTATGGATGCAGCACGCAAATACACAGTAACGAATATTATTGGATATGCTATTGGGTTGCACCGAATTTTTTTTCTTTTTGTTCTCGTTTTCTAGATTCAAAAATCAGTGTTATTTTTCTCTTTTAGTATTGAGGGTTACAGCAGAATTTTGGAGTTGCAGTATTTTGATGAGTCTTTTGCTGCATTTGATG
>QEWY01000951.1:154822-227571 GCA_006503575.1 Baylisascaris schroederi | reverse complement strand
AGAGTGAAAGTAACTCCCGGAAATTTGCAATATTTTGATTTGAATGGTGCACGGACGCAGGAGTAATCAGCGTGACTGTATTTGAGATTAGGATTTCTGTCACTAAGTACCGTTTCAAATAAAGCTATCAAGAATTCCTTTGATTTACCCTATCTTATATACAACGATACCTATAAACGAATGAGAAAATACTCAGTGCAATTTCCTCAACCTTCACAATGTAGACAAATTCAAACAACCACAAGAAAGCTCATTCCCTACCTTTCTTGATTCCATTGCAAAACGCCTGATACTATCACGTGCTGCTGAAGAAAAGGTCGTCATCTTTCCGATCGACCGGCTGCATGCGTTCCATGAACTGTCTGCCTGAGAATGGTTTCAGTCAATAATCTGCGAAAAAATTAAAAGAGTATATTCGATCCGCTGGAGCATTATCTTTCGCAGTCGAGGTGATCTCTCTCTCTCTCTCTCACTCCGATATGGCTAAGGAAATGTTATGCACTCTCAATGACAAAAATACAAAAACGCCATAATATTTTCTCAAATGCACACTGAAATGCATTTGCAACCACCTTGATCACAACTCATTATCTTAGAATCCTAATGCAGTATTGGGCGAATCGTAAGCAAGATCCATCAAGAAGCTAACTTCAACACTTAACAATTATACATTTTAGCAACGCTCATATTCTCAAATGACCAGGGCATAGCTGACCAGGTACATTTGACTCCAGCTTATAAATTAATCTTTATTAGAGTCAACTCCGGATTCGCATATCAACACGTTGAACTTAACCTCTATCATAGGCAACAACATATAAAAAACTACGTAGGGAAGATGCGGAGCGAGACCATGCACAATCTATCTATGACAAACTAATTTGCAAAATGAAATGATTTCACTAATGGCTCTAAATTTCGTCCTTGAAGAAGTGAGCGATATAAAAGAAAAAAGAATCCTAGAAATTTGCGATTACCATTGCTACTATTCAAACAAACTTTTTAATTCGACTTGACCTAATTCAATTAATTCAATTCCCAGCACGTTTATAACAATTCACTATCTTAAATACTTAATGCAGTAATGCAGTGAATCATAAGCGAGATCTATTTGATGACTCAATAGAATCGAAATGATTGAGTAATTAAAGTTGAAATTAGCATCACGAAGAAGTGACATTAGTAATGATAGCACAAAAAGTTCTCAGTAATCAACAAAAATATTCTATAACGACTCGATGCGCTCAACACCCAATACGTACGAACCCACACACTCACCAAATAACTCTACACACTGAACCACCGTGCAAGAATCGCTTCGAACGCCTATAGATCAAAAAATTAGAGATACTCTAGACATAAGTAAGCAATAGCAGAATTCGCTCTGCATTTTAGTGGTAGTAATGAACAATGATCCTAAAAACGATCAAACTATAAAAGAGAAAACTACTACTCAAAGAGGAAAGTTCGATACTAGCGTTTGTCAAAAATCATGTATACAACAACGAAGAGGTTGTATATCGATGAAAACAAGGAGAGAATAAAGGAAGTTTAGGAGAAGATTATTGCAGAAAGAGGAACGTAATAGGAGCAGGAGGAAACGAAAGTGAAGAAACTAGGAAATAACATAGGTATGAATGGCGGATTTTCTCTAATGGCTGACTATCAGACTGCAAATTCTGGAGCTGAGGGGGATGCACGTAAGGGAGGGAGAAAGCTGCTTGTAATGAAAAGGGAAGTACTGGTATTACTTATAATTCCTCTGCGGAAAGTTTCCTCCAAAAACATCTCTTCAGGACTCTTCAGGGTGAAATTTTGGAATTTTTTTGTTGCGTTTTATATGGAATAGATAAAAATTTTAACTTTTAATTGATGCGTATATTATATTCCACGTGAATAATTGACACCTGCACATTGCTCACCGGAATTATGCCCAGGATGGACAACTTCAATTGGATAATTATGAAGGGTCGTTTATAATTGGGCGGGCGTGTAACCTTCGCATCGCTGTGTAGCCTTTTTTATTTGAAAAACATTCCCCTTCCTGCAGTACTTTTCGCCTTTATTTCCTTCATTCTCTCCTTCTTGTTTTCATCGATATGCAACGGCTTCGTTGTTCTATACACGATTTCTGACAAGCAGTAGTATCGAAGTCTCCGCGTTGGATAGCAGTTTACTTTTTTATAGTTTGATCGTTTTCAGGATCATTGTTCATTACTGTCACTAAAATGTAGAGCGAATTCTGCTAGTACTTACTCTTATATAGAGTATCTCTAATTTTTTGATCTATGGGCGCTCGAAGCGATTCTTGCACGGTGGTTCAGTGGTACAGCTGCAATCTGGTGAGTGGGTGGGTTCGTACGTATTGGGTGATGAGCGTATCGAATCGTTATTGAATATTTTTGTCGATAATTGTGAACTTTTTACGCCATCATCTGTAGCATTGACTTTTTTGCAATGCTAAGTTGAACATTCGATTAATTCGGTTATATCAAGCCATCAAACAGATCTCCCTTACGATTCGCTGAATTAATGCATCAAGTTTTAGTGACACAAAATTGTAAAAACGTCGTGCAAATTGAATTGAATTAAATTAAATTAAAAAATTAAAATTGAATAGTGGTTATGATCATCGTGAATTTAGGATTGATTTTTCTTTTGTATCGCTGATATCCTCGAAGATGAAATTTGAGTTCATTGGTGAAATTACTTTGTTATTGAAATGACTTTGTCATATGTGGATGGGGCACGACCTCGTCACACATCTTTCCTATGTAGCTTTTTCTACTCACACAAGTCTTCCTGAGAAAAGAATCGTTTTCTCAAACTGCAGGACGCTTTCCTCTTTTCTCAGTGGTTGGGGACTAATTAATTTTCGGATCAGCAAGAATTTCTTCCATCATCAAGGATCAATCGCAATATGCTTCATAAGTTTATTCCACACTTTGCGCTCATTTCGACCATTATTTCGTCGGTAGATACAGCTTTCTTTGTCTTCCCATAGGCGGAGAGTGATTTTTGATTTCGTTGACTCAGAAAAAATTGGCACGTTTAGATGATTTTTGTTTAAGATGTTGACATAATATTGTGGGTTCAAGCTTTGAATAGTTTTTATAGGTATCTTTCATCCCCATTTTATCCACTTCTTCAGTGTTGCAGCATTGTTTCTTCGTTCCTATTACTTGAGAATGGTCTTTATAATGTTCCATCTGTTTCTTCCATTTAGACCACTAACATGACTTGGCTTCTTGCGAAGATTTTCATTTCGGAAGTTCTCAAAATTTTACTTTTATTCCCTGATTTTACATTTGTCCTTCATTGTGTTCACATTCATTTTGTGCACTATCATTCTTTTATAATTATTGAAGTTGCTTTGCAACATGTGCAAACAGTAGAATAATTAAATGGAAATTCCTTACAGTCTTATTAAATCATTTATTATGCTATACGAGGTAAAAAATCTATCAACAAACTATTATTGTTTATTTTCCACATGGCTAACCTATTGCATATTGCGCCTTCGTTGATTGTTTCTTCAAAGTTATATGCACGAGAATGCAGCCTCTTTGCCCAATATTTGTTACATTTCGCAATAAAAATTTACATTTTCTGGACTATTTTATGAGGAATGATTTTTGAGAGATTGCCGCTGATTTCTAATAGCCTCTAGCTTTAACGCTAAAATTTACTAGCCTAAAGGGAATCCTCAGAATTAAGCAATATGAGATAATTTTTGCGAGGCATTCGGCATCACTATAGATGCTATTGTTGAAGAGATATGTTACAAGATGGATTTTCTCATCGCCAAATATTGGAAAAAAAAAGAAGAGCTTACGACTATAAGTTGAATTTCTTTCACTTAACTTTATCGTTTTTCGTTTTCTTGGAATTGCCATGATTTCAAAAAGTTAGCTGAAGTTTTTTTCTTCAGCAATTTACAGTATTCCATAGTTCAAGTCGATAAGTCAAGTAAATAATAACTTCAAAGTAAAAATATTGCGTGCAGTTTGTCACGATATTTTCGACATTACTGAGTAGTTTTTCTCCCTAACAGTTAACTTGATGAATGTCATCCTGTCAACGAATAAGCTTTCATTTAGTTGAGTTTAAAGGTATTGCAATAAAACCGAAATACTTTATGGCTGCATCGATGCTAAAAAATAAAGAGATTTATGGAAGAAGGATATAAAAATTGACTGATATAATATATAAGAGCGATTTGGTTGCTTATTGGAACAAACATTGGAAAATGCTCAAAAAAAGGAGATGGAAGAAGAATAAATTTTAGGAATGCAACGTTGAAGTTTTCTACATAAGCCCAGGTTTCGCTCATTAAGACTGACTACATGACCGTGAGTATTATTTCCAGCAATAATATAAAAGAAGATTACATGCTGTTGCATTTAGCCAGTGATGAAAGATATTTCGAGAGCGCTAAAAAACATCACCCGAAAGCTTCCATTCATCAATCGATCATCTCACAGTTAAATGAAGCATGAGTAGTAAGCACATTGGAATAAAATAAATAAAGTAGATACAAAAAAATTCTACTTCCGACTTAGAAAACTGAAACCTTGCACATTTTGTTTCTTACCTGTTCACATCATTCTACCACGACGATGATCGGATAGAATGGTACTCTAACAAAAAAAATTTTTTTAGGTAGCTAGGTTGCCACCTACTGTTAGAAAAACCCCAGAAACGTCAGAAATGCGGCCATATTGGCAGAAAAACCATGCGGATAGGCGTTAGCACTTGGGGACGTCAAGGAGCATAATTGCGAGTTGTTTAAGGATTGTGATCCAAAGCATAGAGCAATAATCAAGGTCAAACATTTTGTCGCATTTATTGGCGATTCTCTTCTGTCATTGGGCACTTTTCTCGTAGTTTTTATCGATATTTTCCCAGTAGAATTGGATGTATATAACAAGAAAAGTTCAATCAAAATGTCGAAATGATACTGTTGGGATTTGATGACGTATGCAAGAGAATAGCCATTGTCACTGATTAGACGGGGATCAATGCTGTCTATCTAAAGACTCAAACATATTTGTAAATTTTCTAAATGGGGTTCATTTAAGGGCATAACGCTAAAAATATTCATATGTTAGGTGGCCGAGATCATTCTACTATCACTTGGATGGCCATCTAATTTGATAAGCAAGAATTTGGTGGTCAACTGATATTTGATGGATATTTATCTATCCTTTGCTATCAAAGCTGCATTTTTAACGACGGTCGCTATACCTGAATCTCATAATTCCACTACACTGTTTGTTTTCGTTTTTACTATTCGACTATTGTGAAACCTTGGATTTTATTTAAATGGACCATTCCGTCTATAAAAGAAATCGGTTCTTTCATAAATTCACCCGTTACACATATACATTTCCTCTATTTTTAGTTAGGTTTTTTGAAGCATCATTCCAACGCAACCGGTGGGCGTCTGTCTCTATTCACTTCTTGTATTGACGACTGCAACGAGCGCTTTTTCATTAATGAAGGTGACCGCGTGATTTCTCATCGGTCGTGCGGCGATGCTAACACTCCGTAACCACTTGTCTGCTGTATAAATTCATCTAGTACCTACATCAGTCATCTTGAATTTGATATAAGTCTCGATGGTAATATTATGTATTCCATATGGCTTCATCTATTTTATGCAGTTTTTTTCCCGCTCATTCAATATTTTAGTAGTAATTTTATAAATGGAAATATCAACATTACTAGTATTTATCGTTACTTACAGCATTGAAATGACGTCATCTAAGGTTTATTCAAGTCGGATCTATGAATGCAACAGTATATTTATGATTACATTCTGTAACTACCTCAAATCTAAGCTGTCGCGATCCATCTTCGAGATCTTTGTATATGTTCAATTGTTAAAAAAACTTCATACATGTCTCTTATTTTCTAGAATCTTAGCTTCACAATAACTCGAACATTTGTGCGTACGTTTAGGTCTTAATGAGGAGCAGGTGAAGTGGTAGGTGGCCGGGATGAGGGTTCATGAAGAGTTCTCCAAAATATTGCGAGAGTATTTTATTTAGCAATACTTGTTTTTTGAACTGCACATATGCTTGGGGTAGTAAAAAAAATTTTGGTATCTTGCTGATCGCAATGCTCGTGATTTACGCAAAACCTAAGTTGAAAAAATGCAGGCGCTTTACTTGAGACAACTGAAAGCCAGCAGAGTCAATGCCGTGTGAGAAAAAATTCGCATATTGTTGCACGACCGAACGATCTAACAAGAGCATTGATGACGGTGCATTCACTCTTCAACTCTTTGTCGTTTCCCGGAGCATGTTTCAACATCCCTACCTTTCCTCCTTCCCCTTCACCTCTCCTTCCTCTTTTTTTGCTTAGTGAGCACTTTTCAGATAGCCGTATTTGGATACTTCACATCTACATTTCCAACTACAATTGTACCTATGGTGCAACAATTACATCAATCGCCATTTGTATGCCGTCAACTCTGTTTGTTGCATATATACCTTCTCCGCCACGCCATGAACAAACTTATATAGATTTTTGCTGCAATTTATTGTAGCTCACTTCAAAATGCACGTTACCTAGACTTCAGCTTATGCCGAATAGTTTTAGTGGGAACTTCGCTTCGAAATCGTCTTTTTTCGAATAAAAGACCCGGTTTTTTTCACTTGGTGGGATCTTCAGAGAAGATCCTATCCAAAAAGAGTCTTTTTTTCCAAAGCTTTTGCAAATCCCGTGAGGATTCTTCTGTTCAAAGAAATATTTCGTCGTTCAAACAAACCATCACCTAAAGCCTATGAGCCCTAACAATGAATGTTACGAGCGGCCGACTAGACTGCTTCTCTTGACAAGCGATTTTACTCTTAAAGTTAATATTTAAGTTTCACACTAGCATCGGTGCTAATTTTTTTTACACATGCAAGTATGTACATCAACTATATTTCTTACGAATATACTTTAAATGTCGTAAAATTTAATGCGATAGCGATACGAATAGGATGAAATTTTATATGTATTGGAATTTGGCATTTTCTTCATATGCATTAGATCACTAGCTGGATAAACTAATCGATGATGGTGATGCTGACATTGATTCCTATGAACACTAAGAACTATTATATTGCAAACTTTTAATAAATATGTAATAAACCTTTATTAGTTAACGATAAGTCGAGGTGTGAATTGAGGAAATTTGTCGAAAATGCTCACCTGTTCATCGCATATTAGTGCATTGCCTCATCGTTTTTTTTTTTTTTTTGCAATGTAAACTTTGTTCTTCAGCATTATAAGTGAAGTCAACAGAATGTCATGTTGTCTGAATCTTTCTTTGCATTTTCTCATTGTTATTTCCGCATGCGCCTCAAATATTTGCATAAAAATGCTTTCTCTAACTTCGCGGTTACTGTAGAAGATCACAAAAAAAAATTGCTCCGCAGCCGATGTTCAATCATTTATTTGCATCATTGTCTTGAAATCTGTGTGCTATTATTGTAATTGTATTTGAGATGCCTTCAAAAAATTTTTTCCGTTGGATTTCCGCCAAGTTTTTTTCAATACTGTCCAATTCATTAATGGATCGTTAATTGAATGATGGGCGGATTGCAAAAAGAGGACGATGTGTGATCCCCTTCTCATCCTTTCATCATCCGAAAAGTCTGTTTTTCTGGCTTGTCGATGATTCAAAAAAAAAACCCTCTTACTATTCGTAGTGCTGAAGCAAATTAACGTAGCAGCTATGCGTTTCGTGGCGTTGAACCTTGCATTGCAACAATATACTCATCAAAAACGACGATACAATTTGCTCTCTCACTAACGTCTGCCGGAAAAATGATGTGCTGTCTCTCAAGGGAGCACATACTATAGGAAATGTATATGAAACACAAATGTCAAGTTTTTTTTTTTAAAGAAGACGTTTTGAAGCTAACGAATGTTGCATCCGATAGTGGAAGACTCAACAGATTGATGGGATATCTAAAAAAAAAGCGATTATCTTGTTATTATACTGATTTCATAGGCAGGATTTTATATAGCGGCCAATTAATGGGAAATTTCAAAGAAAGCTCATTGAACAGCTGAAAGTTAATCCAAGTTCTTGCCATGGCCACAACCGCATTGGAACCGGACTTAACTCCATGTCAACTAACGATAGGTTTAACTTCACCTGATTTAGCTCGATAAAAGGCAGTCGCGCTAGCTGCACCGGACTGAACCCATCGTATATGCCCTAGGCTAAACCTCGTTCCGACTAGGATACAGTGGAGACCGTACCAGGTTTAGCTTTGGCGTTATGGTAGCTCATATATGTGTGGGAACTGCCTCATGAGGCTGTCGGTGTTTTCTTTTTTTGCCCTCAGTTTTTGCAGCAATCTTTTAGAGAACAGCAATTTGTATGGGTCGCACTGTATAGAAGGCCCAACTGGAGGCGTTACATCGCATTAATAATATATGTTGATAAAAATAGATTGTAGAGGGATTTTTTGTTTACGTAAGGATGAGAAGGGAATAACGCACCTATCATCAATTAAATCGACACTTCATCATTCAGCGACCATTTGGGAATTTTTGTGTCAATCGAGTCTGTAAATTCGGGTATTAAGCCGACATCAAAATTTCTCAATTGTTTAACTCTATGCTTAAATGTTCCGTGAATAAAAACGCGTATTTTTAATAGTCTTTTCTTTGCTTAAACATTCCATGATAGCCTTTAATATTCTCTTTCTGCTCATTATCATTTATTCTCTTCGTTTCTTTGTGACTCTTCCAAGAAAAATAGTTTCAAAAGATATCAGTTTTATTAGTCTACGAATTAGAGATTTTTCACTGTAACTCAATGGAAGATTACTCAATGGAAGAAACAACTGCACGCCGATGACAGCAGGGGTCAGGAGAACACGAGCCCCCTTTGTGGGGTGTTCAGGGGGGAAGCTTTCTTGACCTCGATTTTAGTAGTGAAATAAAAAATATATAGTTAGTAGGTTCGTATTCTCACTTCAACCTGCGATCAACATAGGTTCTGTTTGTCTTTTCTCCCTGAACTCTCATATTTTCATTCTTTGGTACATTCTTCTTTAATGATATCTATTTCCTGGATTCATTTATTCAGTGTTTCTGCAGTTTAATAACTAGTTTCTGTGAAATTTCTATACAAATGTACTGTAATTGAGGTTTCGGAATTTTTTCTCGGCAACGAATGAACATATGGAATTTTGGTCTGGTTCTTCACTAGGACATTAAAAGCTCTATCAAACGGTATATAATTTATTATATTTCGAAACAAAAGTTGAACACCGAATCGACCGGCTAGAGTTTCTGAAATCTCTATTTTTGCAATTTGGAGGTTCTCGTTCTCGGCCGCTATTTCATGGGGCGTTAAACGGTCTTTTGAGTTGTCCTCAGCCCGCCGAGAACTCTTGAATATTATACGGAGTATTGCTTGAGGGCGAACAGAAGCAGAGAAAAAAATTCCCAGAAACCGTATTTTTTCGATCGTGAGGTCGATGATCACAGGGAAAGTTTGAGAAAATATTTTTTGTGCCCGATTTCGGTGGTTTTAGAACTCGATGAGCTGATTACGAATATATGCATGTTCTTTGCGTTGTTTATGCTTCCCGGTAAATATTCAACCCCAAATATTCGTGCACGAAAAGGTTAAGTAGTTGAGGGAGAGCCAGACACTGGCTTGAAAATGTGACTCACACTGAGAGCGTGTTAACGGGACGAGGGGTAGCGGAGAGGTTAGTGCACTGACCTCCAAGTGGAGCTTTGTGGTTCAAGGCCGGTCGTGTTCGCGTTAAAGAGTTGTCCGATTTAAGAAGCTTCTTGGGGATTTTCGTGTCAAAAAGTGATTAGCTGGGTCCTGTATGTATTGGACGGGTTCAGAGGGAGCGGACCGGTCCAGAAATTCGAGGACAATGAGTTCAGTGCTCATCTCCGCCAAATTTTTTGAATAATTGTTCGAAGTCATATGTCGGCTCTACATGGTCCAATTTCGACACGGTTTTGGATAATTGACTTGGCGTAATGCGAACAGGGTGCAAATAGTTGTCCAGTGCAGCGCAGACTGAGTATTTGCGCACAGTATCGCCTCACGTAGTGCTACGCGCAGTATGAACTGTCGAGGAACACATCTCGGCTTCGGATTAACCAATTTTGATAGTGTTTTCAGTGGTTGGCTTCGCGTGACCTGGGAGGAAGCGGATGCGTGAGAAGCTGCGCGCGCGAAGCGCAGCCGTGCGCACGCCTTCGCAGGCGCTCGCTGCCTGTCCCAACTCACATCTATGCACCAGAGTGACGGATTTCGTTCCGTTTTTTAATCATTTAAATAAGAAATGCAGACAAAAGTGGCACGCATAACTTCGTGAAATTCGTGCTAGTCCGGGTGTAGATGTTGCATTCCTAATGTGATTTGCTAGATTTGAAATTATCATACCTTTTCTCGTTCCTGTACGACTAAACCTCCTTCACTAATTATTAATCCCATTACGATAGCAATATCATATCGTGCGTTGAAATCTGTTTGAACTGCATAACTTAAATGTTTCTGTGTATACTGTAGTCCGCAGTATGTACAGATATGTGTTAAGAATTTCTCGGTAGAATTGGCATTTATAGCCATTTGCGTATTCAAATATTGTCGATTGTGTCTCTTCTTAACAAATGAATAAGTAATAGATTCTTGCCTATAAAAGTGTCTTTTATAAATCATTCCTTTTTTTCGTGTTTTCCATTCTTTAAAATGTTCCACTACGTATGAAATAATTTCCAAAAAAAATATGCCGTTATATTTCAGTTGTTATTATGAAAGATTCTCATCTAGCTATATGATTGTATACATAAATACATATATAACGGATTTTTTTGTAATGACATTTTCATCCTATCTTGCAACTGTAGATTTTTTCATTCGTACTGATTTTTTTTTGCTTTTTTTAACTAATTTGATGAGGTTCGTCATGCATTATGTTTATTTATTAGTAATTTTGGTTTTTCTCTTAAAATAGCTCATTTAATATTTTCTTTTATGCGATGACATAAGGCTTTGCATTGTATTTTTCGGTCGTAGAGGTAATCATCGATGTATTGTGCCAAACGTAATCGAAATACTTATCAAAGTTCTTGTGTTGTGGAGATATTGAAAAGTTGATTGCATTACGTCCCTTTTCCGGCCAAAAATTATTTCGGCCCACAAAATTGAAAGTTCTCAGCAAGCTGCCTCTGCACCTTTAGACTATATTGAGAAATTTCTACGACGTAAATGAAAATATTATATTGCTTGCAACTAGGTCTCTTCTATTTTATTCATTTAATTCCCAGTTCAACCATTTCGAGTTTATGAGAAGAATGGGTTAGGTATATAATTTGCAGTCATACGGATATGCGTATTTTGCATCTCTAAGGTGATGAGTTTATTGTATATTTTAGAATAGTTACGAAATTTTTCAATAGATTTCTTTCCACTAATTATTCTCACTATGATCATCGCTGGAGCTTTCTTTTTACCGTCGGAGTTTTTTTTGAATATCATCGTTGGAGTCTCATCACTGAACTTCCTCACATTTTCAGCCGCTTTTTCTGTATCGCTTTCATATTTCCATTTTATGACTTGATTTGTACGCTGTAAATTACTTTTGAAAATTTTTATTCCCATAAAATTCTATTAAAAGTGAAGAGTATTTTATCGATTCCCAAAAAAAATGTGTCAAATTTCGTCGATGATTGCCGATCGTTTAACAAATGTACAAACAAAATATGAATTATAGCACAAGTGATATTTTAGATTTAATAGATGAATTTCATCGGAAATTTTCGCTTTTTTTTTTCGTACGTCACTCAAGAATCGTTAGATCATTCAATGCAATTCACCTCTCATATTTTAGCATCGAGCTGAACATTATCGCTTTAAGAATCGCTCGTCGATTTAGTCGATATTGTTAAAATGCTGACATTTCCGTTTTAGAATGCGAACGTTATATTTTTTAAATGCATCACGTCAATTTTTCGCAGGAAGACATTATGGTGGCGTTGCGTCTATGCATTTGCATATATGGTATGTACGTGTGTGTGCGTTTGTCTGTGCATTCGCATACGTGATATGTATGTGTGCCTGTGTGCCAGTCCAACCAATTATTTCGATTTACTGAAAAATGAAAGTATATTAAGAAAATTCGATGAGTATAGTGAGCAAATGCAAAAAATTCAAAAGTTTGAATAGATCATAGATCATTCAACAAAGGGTGAGAGAATTCGACCATCTATGAGAAAAAAAAACATGATGCAAAATTAAATGGAAAAAAGGATAATGAGAGCATGAAAAAGGAGTGTGCAAAAAAAAAGGATGCAAAAAAACGTGCGCTAAACGTTGTGGCTTTTTATGCAGGCCATTAGAGCGATCGTTTCGCTTAATTTTTTGCAAAATTAATTTTGCGCTGCAGTATGGAAGTATGAGTGTGTGCAAGTCAATGAGTAAAATTCTGTAACTATAATCGATCTGAGAAATAAGCTTAAACGAAGGAACAAAATTAAACGGAATATGGAACAGCAAGATTCACTGAGGTGAGAATTCGCAAAAATATGCAAAGGAGAACAATCAGTTAATTTATCGAACGAAATTTTACCTCATTTACTTAGCAAGCACTTAGCTGTTTTATGAAACGACCGTTTAACTAATTTATTAAACGAATATTTACCTGGTTCATTGAAGTCACCTTGCATTAATGGATGTTGTTAATGCTTGAATGTTTTTTTAAATTTGTTTTTTAACAAAATAGAAGTAATACGAGTGAGAATATCATTTTAAAAAAATATTTCCTTGATTCCTTTTCTCATATTTTTACGTTTTTTTTGTAAATTTATCAGCAAGATAAATGTCATCAAGGTTGTTATGTTGACGTATATTGAGTACTTCATTCATGTCATATGCGTTCAACATCGGCGTCCAAAAATTGATAGTTTAATGCTCTCGTATTAATAAAATAAAGACGAAAAAAAGTTGAAATCAAAATTACAGCTAATTGAATTCTCTATAGCTAAAGTTCTACCACAGGTACGTACAGGTATATGTGCACTCATTTGTTTGCACACGTTATCTCATAAAAATGAGCTTTGTTGGTCGTATTGTCCTACCTTGATTATACATGTACAAGTTGGCATAACTCTTCCATACGTCAATTATTATGAGAAATCACGCATTTAATTTCATTTCTTTTAATGCATTTTTCATGAGTTGTACGCATTTAGAGGTGCACAAATTTGTGCAATTTAGCTCTGCCTACGCACGGTTACATTTGCTCCAAAAATATGCTTAACGTGAGATTTCATGAAACCGACTAGTTTCGTAAAAAATATATATATGTGTTACTTTATTATTCTAAACGAAATCATTCAATCAACTTGGTTTAGTGGTTGGGATCACAAGAAACTACATATCATTTTATCCTCTATAATGTTCTTTTTTATCATTTATTTTCCATAAGTATTTAACGGATGAAATAGTCATTTACATAACAAATGTTGCTAATGATAGATGTAATAATTTTAAATGAATGCTTGGCTAGAATATTTCTATGGATGCGATTATTTTCGGAGGTGGTGTTTCAGTTCTTTTTTTCTTGTCTTTTGCAATCACAATTGCTATTTGATTCATGCATCGCTGCTGTAAACCACATTATTTGCAATATAACGAATCTGACATTCGAAACTCATCTTTCTCTTCTTTGTTCCCTTCTTTCTCTCACCATTGAAGGTCCACTCCGCCATCAAAGTCGCTCTTATCGACTAATTGCAAAGTCACCATATCCGGCAACAGAAATGAAGCAAAGGTCCTTTTTCACGCTTCAAGGGTGAGCACTTCTTCACACAAATGTCTCCATCGAATGATTTTATCATTATTTATATTTTTGTCATTCCAAAACCTGATTGTCGTGTTCATTCACTGACTTTCTGAGTTAACTCACTGCTTAATGAATATTAAAATGCGGAATGATGAGGTCTGTTTTTGGAAATTTTATGAAATTCGTTGCCTCTTCCCCCCCGTTCTAACAACCCAATATGTCCCCTTTCTCACCTTTGCGTCATATCTCATAATACGAATGATCTTTGGCATCATTTGTGATGATTTTTTTTTCTTATTCTCATTATTTTGTAGCTCATTTATGAAGCTTTTGCAACGATTGCTTTATTTTATCTTTTCTCAAAATTTATTCCACATTGCACGCTTGATTATTCTTTGTGAATCGGAATTTATGATTTGATAATCGGAATGAAAGTATTATCACCAAAGATCGTAATGATAGTGCATTCATACATGTTACTATTTTTTATTATCGCTAATCCATTAAAAACAGCAATTTTTCATCATAAACCGCAAAAAATAAAATTTTTGCTGCCAAATAGCCACTCAAGATAATAGTAGCCTTTATTGCCGAAGTTTGAAGCATATTGGCTGCAAAAATTTCCATATTTAACAAAAAAACAGTTTTGATTTTTCAAAACGATTGTGACTTTCTATCGGCTATAACAAAAAAACTTTTAACTAGTAACTTTTCTTGGCATAGTAATATTTAATGTCATCATTCATTATATTCAAATTTATTGAGCATTTTTCATGCTTTCGTTGTATTTTACACCCGATATGTTCATTTAGCAAAGATTTTACATGACAAACATTTTCCATTGATGAGGCTAATTTCTAACAACTCTTAGCATTTATACGATTTCTTAAGGTTTTTTATAAAGAGCACTGCAAGTATATAAATAAATATTGAACTGATCCGAGTGAGTTTTGATATCAAAGTTGGATAATTTTTAATAATTTTTCAATAGTATTGGCCAGCACATATGATACATGATCAAGAAAATTTATATATTTTTATATCTGTACACTTTTATGGTTATTTTCTTCCCAAGTTTATTAAATTTTCGTTCGCATCGATTCATTTTAAATGCAGGAAAGTTAACATTTTTTTAAGATTAATAATGGGATGTATTTCAAAAATGTTCGATTTGAATCGATCGGAAATTCCCATGACTACACAGTAAATTATCTACTTCCACATTCGGTATATTTTTTGATAAGAAATCGTTCCACATTACATGTTTCTCATTACAATTTCACTGTTTTCTTCCGTTCACTGTTGCATTAAGAAAAAAATAACTCCAAACATTTTTCGATCATTTGCAATAGAAAGCCGTAAATTTGAGTGCTCCTTAGAGGGCATAAGATTTGCTGCATACTAATTTTCATCTCGCATCGAATTCATTCTTCATCAACTTAATTTTCTATTTAAATAATTGCATAATGTTCATGAAATTTCTTTAAGTAGTCAGTTAAAGGAGTATTAGAAAAATATTTAATTCACTTTCAATTTTTCGCTCTTCCAAAGCTTCCACTTTTTTTTTCAAATGTGTAAATGTTAAAAGGAACATAGAGAATAAAAATTGCAGAAAAAGCTCCGCACATTTGTTTATTCAAACTTTCATTTATTTTCTCGACTAAAATTCCTACATTCCCACTTTCCTATTTATGAACTCGTTGTTAACTTTGAAAAAATTCCGAGTCGGTTATTTGCTTCCATTCACAACTGACGAATTCATATATTACTTGGGAAAAAATTCTCTCCAATGCGCATAAAAAATTGTTTCCAACAACAGCAGATTATTTTTATTCCACATATTTCTGCTAGCTTATAAAAGAGTGAAAATTTTAAACAAACAGACAATAGAAAGACAAACAGACAGACGTTTGAATGGAAAAATTTTCAATCCGCAAGTCACACAGTGACTATGGAATGTGATCAAATTTCATTTCAAATAATAGCGAATTTGAGACCTTCATTGAGCGACATCCATAATCCGTGTTTAAATAAAGGGCGGTTTTTTTTAAAATATTGAGCTTTTTTTTGCAGTGTATCTCAGATTGTCGGTAATTCGATGCATTAATTCTACAAAGCTTTTATTCTCGGATCCCTTTCCATTTTTTTACGCTTAAATAAAAAAGTAGTTCCATATATTTTCATACTCCAATCACCGTGTTGCCTTAATGCACCATCGATGTTCGCAATGAATATTCTTAATTATCTAACCACCTTATCAATTCTCATTATCAAAACGTTCAAACGAGATTATGAAGGTTAATCTGAAGACAGTACCGGAAATGCGACCTCTCATAAAACATTTCTTTAGTAGAAATTCCATGTTTTTGAGATCCTTAGTCTAACTGTCATAATGAATTTTGTTTTGCTTACCTAGGTTTTGAGAATGGGAAGCTTACTCGTGAATAATTACCCGGTGAGTCGAGTTGATCTTGAGCAACCTCTTCTAGGCCTTTTTTACTTCAATTTGTGATCATATTAATTCCTTTTTTAGTGTTTTTCGGCTGTAAGTGATGAAATGGGTCCCTTTAGTGATGTTCTAAAAATACATAGAGATGATGATAGAAGCGCCGTTCTGTTCTCGGCAAAAGTCTCCATGAGGAATGTTTGAAATAGTGCCATACTTGTAGTGAATACTAATACTAATGTTTCCAAATTTCATTTCCTATTTTCAGTGAAAGTGCTTCGAAAGTTGTTGAAGTGATTTATGAGGTATAGTCAACAGGGCGATGGATACCATCACACTAGAATGAGCTCAAAAGCACTCAGAAAGCAATTTCTAGCCATTGCATGAATGAACATGTCTGCTAATTATTTGGCAGGACATCTTTGACGGGACAATCGGGCGTTCTAGTCATATAATTTATCTGCCAATTATCTTATTTTACTGTTTTGTTCTTTATTTTCCTTAAAAGCAGAAGAGGATCACCAGGTATGGAAAAATAGTATTCTTTCTTTTAATATATATATGGATGCATTATATCGTATTTTCCACCAATAATCTGTTCGCCTTGTTCGGAGCTCACTGCTAAATTCGAGTATGAAAGAAATCGAAATAATTGAAAAAATAGTCTTTCACTAATTAAAAAAAAAACGCATTTTGATTCTTATATATACTATCGGTGCATGAAAATGCTTCGTTGAAAAGAACGAAGCATTCAAGCAAGAATTTGTGCAATTGAGCATACGATCGATGAAACTCGTAACAAGTTGTCAAAATTGAAAAATCGCTTAGCTAAGAATTCGAAACATATCGCCGATAGACGATGAAAGGATGCGTTCTTTGAATCGGGAATTTTACATATATTTGATCGATGCGTTGTTTTCAAATTCGTATTGTCCATCTCATAGGTCTCTGTGCTCTCATTGTGAAATTCCTTCCTCTAAAAGATAGGTTTTGAAAAGAGCACTGGAATATATGTGTCTGTTCTTATTCTCTTCCTACTTTGGCCATATAACGTTTTTTTTCCATCGTTAACTCCCTCTCTCTCCTTGTCTAGTGAAACTTTTTGCTTTTAATTGTCTTATTGCTATTGATGGAACAACATAGCGACTCATTGCTTCAAGGAACTGTTGTCTTTCCGTTGTTAGGTGTATATTTCGCCGTTTTATGCAGTTGAAAGTGAAATTAATATTTCGGTTTGGTTTTTACCAATTTTTTGCGTAGAGTTGTATACCCATCTCATAATATTTCATTTATGATGAGCAATTTTTGCATAGTTTTTTTTCTATCAATTGTGACCTGATCAATGCATCAAGCGAGCCCAATAGCAGAGCTAGTATTTGCCAATAAGCAGTGCATAAAATACTGCAGCAGCTCCGCCTCTACGGTTGCTGACTAGCTGCTTTGCAGCTTGTTGGTTCTGTTTGCATATTCACATACCTGCCATCATTGTTACATCTGAGCGTGTTTCATAGATCATTCCTATCTCTTACTGTATTAAACTTGCTCAGAGACTAAGCTTCTGTTATTATAACTTTCTCTCGATTTTTTTGGCAACTTTATTGTCGCCTATGGAAGATGGCAGTATCTGCTTATTCATTTTTTAAATACGCTCCTCACTGAGTTTCCGTTTTATTATTTCTGCCGATACGTTTTTATAGCTACTTGTATTTCCTTCTGTATTTGAAGTGTACTTCGAAACAATAACTGCAAATGTGATAATATGAAAAGATGCATAAAGAGGTGGCAACTGTTCCGAAAACGGAACAGTGCAACCCTAGCAATGGTATTCTTGGAGGAACGGAATTTCCACATTCTGAGGATTATCCGCCCAAAAGCAATATCAGCTATGATAACGAACAAAATTCTGTGCATTCTACTTCACATTTAAATGTCCCAGTTTTTGCTCCTGATATCACTAGCAAATCTGATACTGTTAGCTTATCATCTAATGGTGATCAACCAACATCGTCGATGCCATCGAATCGTAGAGAATCAGCTATTAGAAGAATCTCATTAGTTGGTGTTGTACTAAAGAAGGCATCTAAGGATCTTGGACGTACGGTCAAAACGGCGGCTGATGGAGAATTACGTACTGAATTTTCGACATTCGCACACACCACATCTGCGCACGGTATTCCAATGGTCAGTTACTGAACAGTGATTTCTTTCTTTATTTATTTTTTTTGTAGAGCATTTTATCAACGTTCTTTTGAATGGTTCAGTAATTCATAGCAAAACTTTAGTATCATGGTTTCAATTTTATTTTATCGTTTTTTCATAAATTTCCATAAGAACAGATTGCAGTAGCATTTTATTGAATTATATGTCTAGTGATATTCATTGATTTGTTTGGTAGCTTCGATATGAAACGAAAGAGTTAAAAGGATATGAGGACTTTTTTTACCGCAACTAAAGATAAGTTGATTTATAAATATATTTATTGCTTAAACGATCGACACATAGAAAGAATAATTTAATTTTCGGTTTACTGCTTCTACACATTTTGGCCTACATATCTTTAGGCAGACTTGCACGCAGATATATTTTTCAGAAGGAATTCTCCATAATATACACTAAAAATTATGACCTTAGGATAACGAAAATTGGCTTCTAAATAAGGACTAGGCTCTGGTTCCATTTCTCTCAGATATGAAATATTCAGCGATTATCAACGACTGCATCTCAAAATGATTTCAGGCAGTGGTGGCAAGGCGAATGTACGTAAAAGCATTTTGGTTATGTCTCACTTTATCACTTTTCATATATTTTATCTATCAATGTACACTTGTCTTCGATAAATATCAACGCAACGATAAAATTGTTAATGTTGAGGTCAGTTAATCCAATGTAGCATGACCAGATTAAATAACGGGAACTTTTTTTTTTTTAATAATCATTCTCTACCTCGTTCCTTTCTTGTCATTTTATCTATTAGGTTTATTTAAATCATTGATTCTTCACTATATGTGCCTGTGATCCTAGCATGTATGATAGAGATAAAGTGTTATTGATTCAGTTCCGAAATTAAGAAAATTGCTTTCTGTGAAAGCGGCAAATTGAATTGGCTAAAAGTAACAAACATTTAATAATTCTTTTCATCTTTTCCGACTTCACTTTAATTTTAAAAAGTAAAGATAATTAAGTTATACTGCAGAACTTCCAAATTTTTTCAACACTATCACTTCTTCCCTTTTAGTTTATCAAAAGAGCATGTTGTTTATATGAAGAGAAAATCCTTATTTTCTGCTTTCTCATCGAATTATCAATTTCATTAAACGATGAAATATCGACTAATTACAGCCGCCAACATAGTTATGTAAAGTATTTCAAAGAGTTGCTCATTGAAAGCAAGACACTCATTATTACTGAAAAGATTTCATCCCCCTCCCCCTCCCCACCCCCCTTCCCCCACCGCCCTCAATACTCCAAATTTAATGTCCTCATTCATCGACGTTAATTCTTTTTTCCTATCGACCATGCAAAACGATGTTCCCATTCACGCATAAATGCTTATTTCAAGTTCCACTCTTCTAGCATAATCTCTCATAAAATCACGTCGGTAAAGCCTATCGAATAAATCATTTGCTCGCCACTCTAGGGCATAAGAATTGCAACTTTTGCATATTCTCTCTCATGCCTTTTCCTGTCATTTTAGTAGATGCCGATTTTTTAGAAAAATGATTTCCTTTTCGAATATTATGTTGATGAAATATGACTTTTACTTTCGAAAAAAGACGATTCGTTTGTTGACGAAGTTTTCACTATTGTTACACCCGTTAAATCTACTCTCTTAAGGATGCCCAGAATTCTTAAATCTCGAAATTTCGTTCAAAAATATATTGCTCATTTGAAATGACAAGCTTCGCTCATATATGCTGAAAAACGAATCAAATCTTTCTAAAGCGTTGAAAAAAAAAAGGAATTTGTTTTTATTAGCAAAATGTTCACGGTTCAATTATGAAGAGACGCTATGTCAAAAGTATTCGTTTTCCCCGTATCGGAAGAGAATAATTAGAAGCGGAAGAAACAATCGTGAAACTTGGAAACCTTGATCGAATCGATCGATGATTACGACAGAAATTTCAGGAATAAAATGCTATGTGGCTTCATATTTGATCCTGCCGGTAATGATTCTAGTCTCTATTGCATTCAAAATAAATACAACTTCCACCTGAGCTTTTTACTTGAATGTGCACCTGAGAGGTTTCCTAAGAAATTATGGCAATCGCATTTAAAGGGCATTCATTTTCAGCTTCAATTTGAGTCAGCACCTTTCCCAGCAATTACCGTATGCAATCTCAATCCTTTCAAGCGGCATCTTGCAAGAACAGTTCCGGAAATTAGCGAAACAGTATGTGCGCTTTTTTTTTTCTTATGAAATTGTGAGAGTAATTTTTTATATGAATATTTTTGTGGCAGAATATAGGACATATTATTTGACAATTTCGATATTCTTCTGAATATTCAAATATGTAGGCTTATTCAAAAGTTTGAAAAGGTCTTTCTTTGATAGACTTCTTCTAGAGGGGAGCGAGAAGAGGAAAGGATGTTTGGGGAGCATTTCCTCTACTAGATTTTAAGATGACGATTTATTTAATGTATTTAACGTTATACGGTACGAATATTTCTAAGAAATTTTTTTTTGCGCTGATTTTCCAAAGCGTTCACCACAATAAGGAATTGAGAGAAACAAAGAAGAGAAAGAGAAAAATATCCTTAATGGCCTATGTAGCCTATATTTTGAAGCATTTATGTGGCTTTATGGGCATCAGTCTATGTGAAAAAATAAGTTTATTATCGAAATAGACGCCGAAATTTCACTCGTTAGAGAGTTTTTCTCGTTTTATTTAGTATAATTTCAATGAATTTTTAGAAGTGATGAATTTTTTTCACAGTTCAATTATATATTTTTCGCCTCACTGAATAGCTGTTAAGAATATGTTGGCACATAATGTCTAATATCTCTATCCGAACTCGAGAGTTATGCGACAGCTGCATTTTTATTTCCTGAATTAATTTTTTTACTCGAATTGCTTGAACCTGCTGAAGTTGTGCTTACTTAAAATAGGGCAACAAAACTTTTCAGTAGTATAATTGACGCCATAAAATGGCCTACAACGTCATATTTCACATGGTTCATTGAACCTGAAATGAAGCGACAGGTGTTTCAAGATGAGAGTGCGATAATTCGCATCTTTCACTTTCATTTTTTATCTTTCAGAGCTTAAAGAAAATCATTTGTGGGAGCGGTCGGTTAGTTAAATGATGAGGTTATTATTGTTCGTATTTGCAAATTTTTTGCTACTTTATGAAATTGATTCGTCACTTGAGTGGAGCGACATCGTTGGCATATTCTGAATTTAATCTAGAGAGTAAAACAAAATTACTTTACTTGAAAACTTTGCTGATTAAGTGAAATTGTTAAAAGATCAAAGAGTTGGTGAAAAAATGCTTTAATATTACTTAACTAATGTCGTTTTCATCAGTAATGGAGGCAATTATTTTTATTTATTTTTATTTTTTTTTTTGAAATCGAGTGGCACAAACGCAATTTCGAATTATTGTCGGCTAAATGAATGTGCGAAAAAATCTATTTGACGCCTCAGTGCGGTTTAAGCTGTAATATTTTGCAGTTGGATGCATTCCATCAGGCTGTTACATATAGCAAAGATGCGGCAAATCACTATGCTTCTAATAGAAGCAGAAGGAATACGGCACAGGAACAATATCCAGGTAGAGATTGAGCGACGACTGGAAACTTTTTTATATCGCATCGCAGTTTTCTTTTACAGTGATCAATACACTGCATCCTGAGAAATTGCGATTAAGAAAACATACTGCAAGAGTGGGAGTTCGTAGATATAGTTCTTTTTTATACAGATCGCAATGAATTACAAATTAAGGGAATGTTGAGAAAAAATCGTCACAATCGTGCAACAAACGCTAAATATGAAACAGTTCGAGTGGGTCGATTGCTCACTACGCGTATTAGATTTTTTTCCACCAAAATGCAAAGCAACCCCGACGAGACATATGTTTGTTTCACAGAAGAGAGAAAACACTTTATCATGTCTACTAAAAAGAAGAAAAGGAAACATAAAGAAATACTGCTAAGCAATTCAACAAAATCTCTAGAAACACTCTTGAGGATTTTAAATATTTTTTTGCAGCGTTCTCAATTTTTGTAACTGCGTATTTTCCTTCAATAATTTTTATGATCTTGTTTCTTATAAGTGCATTTCTTTTCATTGAAATTGTTTACACATTTCTTTTAGGTGGATTTCACTATGTACAATTCGAACCGGTTCTATCTGATTGTGATTGTATAGATGAAAGTGATCGTGATTGTAAACAAAAAGATAGTGTACCAAGGAATAATTATTCGGTTTGTATATGTAATTATGATCGACAAGATTCATCGGCATGGCCATGCTTCAATGCCACGTAAGTTTATTTAAATAGATTTTTTTGCAGCAATTTTCGTCTTTTTTTACGTTTTCATCATTGCTGACCTATTCATGCGAATATAAAACATTTTTTCAATTAAGTTTTGTCAATTTGCGCCGATTAGTTGAAACGTTATGAATTCGGAAGTGCATACAATTATGCGAGAAACTTATAGTTTTTACAAGTGCCGTAATGCAAATTACTCTTTGAACGCAAAACGTTCATTGGCGAACGAATTTTGATATAAACTTCAACCATGTAAACCATCGCCTTCGAAATGATGCGAGTTCTATTCTGATCTTAGGCGATACGAGTTCAACATGCGACAACGAATGAAACAATCTATAATAACTCAATCTGCTAAAATATTTGCTAAAAATGCCGAAAGTTTACCGATTTGGATCTGGTCGCGGAACAAAATTTTCGCTCACCGTCAAACGAAGAATTTAGAAATATAGGATTGTGCAAATGAATAGGACGCTTTTTAATTGATCAGAATCTTTGAGTGCAGTTTACTCATAGCGTACTACCCAGTTTTATTAGTGGGATATATAGCGAAACTACGCTAATAATTTCCCTATCGTTGGCGCTCAACTGTAGAATTTTCCCTTTAGGCAATTTTTCTATGAGAATAACATGGACTAAGAAACATAAGGTTATACTGTTATGATTTGCGATAATAATTTGAATAATAAAATGAAACTCACTAATCCTTCCACTATTACTTTTTGAATTCATTGAAATTAAGTACTTGGATTGAATCGATTTGCCCAGATTGTAATGATATCGGATATTGTAATTTACCGGAAACCAACGGCTCTATTCTTCTGCCATGTCTTTGTCAAACGGTTCGTTTTTTCTTTGGAAATTTTATTTCTCAAGAAGCATTAGGTAAAAATGATGCATCTATTTTTGCTTATGCTGAAGGAATAAATCGACAAAACACTTGACGAAATTTTAAACGTAATTGACGTTTGAAATTCACTTTCGAAACAAATGATTTAAATGCCATCGATCAAAGTTGAGCTTTTGAGTTCTATTTTGTATCTCAAATTTTAAATGCATTGTCTGCAGTCACATCGCTATTCATCTTTAGAAAATGAATATATTGGATTGCGTCTTTATGAACTGCGCAGTCTCCAATTATTTGCGAATGCTTTTAGTAATTAACTTTCACTTTTAGTATGGTAAATATTGCCTTATCCGGCCGGATCGTTTAAAGCGAATTTGGGAATTCAGAGGTAAAGTAATTCCGGATAAATCTTCACCGTTTCGTGCGGATTTTTTGGAACAATTGAAACAATTGGGCTATGAAAATATGACCGATGAAGTAGCGATCACAACAAAAACCAAAGAAAGGTATTTTAGCGCTGATCTATTATTGCGTTCATATGAAGCGCAAATGTTCAGTTGTCGATGTGGTTGTGGGTCTTTTTATGCAATAAAAATTTAGAGAGGCGTTAGAGTATGAAGCAGGTAGAATGTAAAATTTTTTATGCAATTTATGTGCGCCAATACAATAAGACATGATATACTGTTACGCTTACAGCTGGTGTACAAATGTTCTACTAAGTTAGATTGTACAACTCGCTGACACTTTTGATGGGTTCTTTTTTCAAAATATGTCGAATAACTTCATAGCATTGTTCATGTGAGACGAATGAACACCATTCAATAATCAATCCCTTATACTAAGGCTTCTTATTGACAATGATAACGTCAAGGAATATTTTGTCATTGAAGACTTTTTGATCGTGCATGCAAATGATATGAGTTTATTTTCAAATGTGTATCTTCAGATCAACTAAAGTGAGCAAAATTGAATTTCAGCTGCTTGTTTGTGGCGATTGACGCACTCTTTATGAAAAGTGTTGCTTTTATATTTTGGCCGCTTTTCTCATTTCCGTAATTTTTTTGTCGAAATTTGCATTTCACTATTTCGGCGAAAGTTTGCGTCTGGATGATTGGCACGCTGCTAGATATCGTTACTGAAATAATAATCGTTACTGCGTCTAGATAAAATAATAATCGTCTAGATATCGTTACTGCGTCTGAAATCTGCAAATAGAACGCAAAAATAGCTAGAGTTTTTTGAATTGCGCAAGCGATGAACTTCGATTTGATTGAAAAAAGTACTAAAGGCGGCAATGATTCTGTTTTCCCACTTGATGATATTTCCCTCGAACATCGATAATCTTTCGCTGTTTTCACTTTTCATATCTATCCTATCGTGTGATTGCCTAAATATACTAGAACTTGCGGTCAACTCACCTTCCAACTTGGTGGAAATAAAAGATTTGTTGGGAGGGGGACGGAGGGAAAGGGGGGAGGAATAGTCTGCAGGTGATTTGGGAGAAGCAATATTCTAAGAACAATGACGAACGTCATAAAAGCTGCTAACTTTTAGCCATGTTAGCGATACATTTGTGCCTCGCAAATGAAGGCAGAATAAAATAATCGATCAGTAGTGGAATTTAAGCCGTGGCTAATGCAAAGTAATCCTAACTTTTGGTGATAGGCTGGATTGATTAAGATGATTGCATATGATAAGTGGAATGCATTCGTTTCAATCAAAGGATGGTGCTTACAATGGCCGGATTGCCTGTGCATAGGCGAATTGCCTTATCATACGGTAAATCGGAATTTATTCATATGTGCTCATTCAACGGTCAACAATGTGATATTATTGCTGATTTCAAACTACATGTTGATCCGGCGTTCGGTAACTGCTATACATTCAATGCCAATAAAAAGAACCCGTTGATGAGTAGCCGAGCTGGACCAAGTTATGGTTAGTGGTCACTTTTTGAAGTTCATTACTTACACTTTTGATACAATTATGAGAACATACCGTTATTCGTCTACCTATCACATTTCTATGGCATAAACGGCAAATAAAATTTCTATATAAATTCTATAAATTCATAGGCATATCTTTTTCTAGCTCACTCAGTTGAGGCCCACTGTATGGCTGATCTCATAAATCATCATCATTCGTGTTGACTAATCAATCTCAAATAGAGTTATAGAAATTTTAAGATCAAATTAGATTTTGCACTCATTTTGCAGCGGCTTTTTCTCCCATTTTAAATCGGTTGGATTGCAGGAAAATGAACCTTCTATGAAAGGTTGAAATAATTAATGTATGAAAAATACGTTTCACATATTTATTACTCAGTGATTGCTTATGAAATTGTTTACACATTCAAGTAGAGTCTAAAAATGCATATCTCGCCAATTCTCCTGGCATCATTCTGTCGATGTTTTTCTTAAATTTCGATATGTCATGTACTCCCATCATTCAGCCATCTTATTATTGCTGTAATGAAGGTTCATTGAAGTTGTGTTTGTAATGCAAGCAGATCCATCAAACTATCGCTTTTTTTATTCGCAATCTCAATATCAGTAGCACAAGATAGTTAAAGTGTTTTCGAAAATTTTCAACTATCGGAAAATTGCTTTCTTACTGCAATAGTTTTCTTTGGAGTCTGAAAGATTTGCATATGAAAAGAGTATTTAACACTGATTAAGGGTTACGATTGATGGTATTTGTGAACGCGACCGACTATCTGCCAACGACAGAGGCTACGGGCGTTCGAATTGCCATTCATGGCCAAGATGAGTATCCATTTCCGGATACATTTGGCTATAGTGCCCCAACGGGCGCAGTCTCTTCTTTTGGCCTTTCTATGGTTATTTTTCTGTTTTTTGTTTTTGCCTCTTTTGTTATTCTTTTGCGTTATGAAGAGACAGTAACATAATGAAGTGCAAACATTTCCAAAAGAGACAACTTGCAAGCTATTCCTTATACTCCTTTTTGAAAAATGCTCGATGTCATTTTATATAAAATTGACCTCAGAAGCAAGTAGGTTAGCTATGCAGCATGCTTATTTGTTTGTTATGTTTTATAGATAATAAAAGGAGAGGAACCCTTTTATGCACAAAAAACCGAACGAAAAGTGCTA
This sequence comes from Baylisascaris schroederi, assembly GCA_006503575.1. NCBI lineage: Eukaryota > Metazoa > Nematoda > Chromadorea > Rhabditida > Ascarididae > Baylisascaris > Baylisascaris schroederi. The sequence continues at coordinate 200,851 of QEWY01000951.1, read as the reverse complement.
TCATAATATCCTGTCGTCACATATTTTCATCTGATTACAATCAATAAAGTAATAAACAAAACATATATAGAGAATAGGAGATGATATGGAAAAGAGAGGGGGAGGGAGAGGTGAAAGGAAGAGGAGTCAAAATGCGAGGATAATAGTTTAGATTTTTCTCAGTTTAGGAACTTTTCCACTACTTATGGTGTATATTTCCTATCTTTGCTGTATTATATTGTCTTCTTGCGCCTACTAGGCCTTTCCACTCACTTCTTGCTTTTACCTGACGTCCACTCCATACACTTTTTACACATTAAATCACTTTTTGTCACGTGATGTTGGTATGTCACAATGCAACGCAGTAACGATGCTTTTCATTGCTGGTCTTTTACGAATGAAGAAGTAAGTCTCTCCCTTCTTTTGATTGTATTACGTATTTTCGAATAAAAATGGCCAGTTGCTCCAAAATTGCATAAAGAAAAAAAATTGCAAATGTTGTAATAAAACTCCACTAGTTAAGTGAAATATGAACCCGAGGTAATTTGCATATTTGTGGCAATGATATTTTTCAAAATTAACTAATTTGCATATTTGTGACAATGATATCTTTCAAAATTAATTGAGTGTCATTATAATATAAAACTACTGTTGTTCAAGAACTTTTAAATAATACGTTCTAATAGCGATGAGGGCATTAATTGTGATCACATAGAATGATTATTTAAATTTCTTTTTTTCCAGCGTAAAGTGAACCGTCTTGCGCAACCATATGGAGATTGCGTACCAGCTGATCGACCTCTTCCTGAGAACTACATCTACATGAATTATAAATATGAACCTGAGGTAATGTGCATATTTGTGGCAATGATATTTTTCAAAATTATTGGTGAATGATTCACCATTTGTGAAAAACTAATTTTTTTTGTATTTCTATACCTGTGTCATAACTATAACATCTTTGTTATTTCATTAATGAAGTAGAATTCATTTTAACAGAATAAATTTCACGGAGGGTTTCCTTCTTAGTTATTTCATTTCATTAAAATTTTATCAAAAAGACGAGTTAAAAAATAGTGATCGCAAGTTAGTTAATTGCTATCGAAATATGAAAAAAAGCGAAATGTGTATGATTAAGAGAGAAAGTGTGTTCGTTCGTTTTCCCTAATATATGCAAAAAAAAGCTTAATTTCAAATATATTTGTCGTGTTGTACTATAAAAAAATAATTTTTCTTTTGATATAATGGCCACGAAAATTTTTCATCAGATATACTATATAATAATGAAATTTGTGGGGATTAAAAGTTTTCTACTATTAATTTTTTATGTGCTTTTTCAGGGATGCTATAAGAGTTGTTATCAAAGTCAGATATACGATAGATGTGGTTGCGCGGATCCACGTTTTCCTGTACAGAATAGTTCCGTACGACGTTGTGATAGTTTCGATGTTTTATCAAGTAAAAAAGCATTTAGTAATTGAATTTTTTTTTCTTTAAACTCTCTCTACGGGTGACAAATTTCGCATAGCCCCTATGAAGTAATGTTATAAAGTCCAGAAAATTGATTATTCTATTGGTTTCAAAAGCAAAACGTATCGAAATTATGAGTGATACTCATATATGTTATACTCGCCAGTCTTATTTAAATCTGAATTTTCTTTTTAGAAATTGTCCAGTTTATAAATTTATTGCTTTTACTGCATTTAATTTTTACCGATGCCCGCTGAAGTAATCTTTCGAAGATTCGATAGAATTGTTCGATGGAACATTCACAAATTGCTTACTTAGTAATCAGTACATTTGTTGAAATTACTTGAATTTTATGCTTCTTTCTATACAAATAGATCTTTTTCGAGGGAATTGTCTCATCCGTGAAGGAATTCGCTTTACGAGGAATCATTCATGTCGTTGCAAACATCCATGTCAACAAGATGTTTATACAACAACCTATTCAGCAGCTAAATGGCCATCTGGCTCATTTCAAGTGGGACAATGCGGAACTGATCTCGAAAAATGCATCTCTTATTACAGGCTTGCATATAAAAATGCATATATTTTACTTCATCGAATGTACACAAACACTTATTGAATTCTCGTTGTAGTATCAATTCCATTAAATGTATTCAATTCATAGCTTCAAATTCTTTCGATTTCGGCAAAATTAGTATTTTTCTTCCTGACAGCAGTGAAAACCAAAAATAAAGAGGATATATTTCAGAGAGCGGTGAATAGTCATAACTTCACGTTGAGATAATAAATTCATAGCATTGATGGTAGCCTTCAATCATTTATTGCATATTCGATTTGATCCAATTTTGCAATATTTTTGCATAGCTGCGATATTAAATGCGTTTTTTAATCTACCCTACAAGCATTTTTGGAGATTATATTTTCAGCTATCATGCGGCAATGATTGAAATCTATTACGAGCAAATGAGTTATGAAGTATTAACCGAATCAGTTTCCTACCTCGTAAGTAATGCTTTTTTCGTTAAGATGAAAGGTTTATGGAAATTTCCTATGTGAAAAGAATTTATAGGCAATTTTCCCCGAAATAATTAATTTATGGAAAATTCCCATCTGAGATAATGAATTTGCGGAGAATTTCTTTTCTGATGTAATAAATTTTTGAAAGCTCATTTCTCTGCCTCAATAAATCTAAGGAAACTTTTACCCAAAAGATAATAAATTTATGGAAAGTTTCTTCTCAAAAGGTGATATATTTGTAAGAATGTTTATCTCCAAGGTGTGATAAATTTAAAGAATTTTTCTTCATAAATGACCGTTCAACGGCAACATATATTTTGCAGCTTTTCGTCATAACGTCCTATTCCATTCTTCAACATTCCATTAAAGTCGAGCGCTAATTGTTAGCCTATTTGCATGTTTTTTGTGGAAAAATTTAGCGCCGCTCAAATAGTGCGAAATTTGCTCCGCTCATATAGTGCAAATTATTGAATCCTTCGAAGTTTTATAAATTGTTTATACTATGCACAAACTTTTGGTGTCATCAAGAAAATCTTAATAGAATGATATAAATGAGATGCCAGCAAAATTTAAAAACTCTTCATTTCTTTGAGACTTTATCACTAATTCAAATGCTGCTTTTTATTGAAACGCTATTTTATGATTTTGAGTTTTATTTCAATGTGACTATCTTTAAAGCTAGCTCCGAGCAAAGATCGTTGTGAAGTCTTTTAATATTTTTGCATAGCTGCGATATTAAATGCGTTTTTTAATCTACCCTACAAGCATTTTTGGAGATTATATTTTCAGCTATCATGCGGCAATGATTGAAATCTATTACGAGCAAATGAGTTATGAAGTATTAACCGAATCAGTTTCCTACCTCGTAAGTAATGCTTTTTTCGTTAAGATGAAAGGTTTATGGAAATTTCCTATGTGAAAAGAATTTATAGGCAATTTTCCCCGAAATAATTAATTTATGGAAAATTCCCATCTGAGATAATGAATTTGCGGAGAATTTCTTTTCTGATGTAATAAATTTTTGAAAGCTCATTTCTCTGCCTCAATAAATCTAAGGAAACTTTTACCCAAAAGATAATAAATTTATGGAAAGTTTCTTCTCAAAAGGTGATATATTTGTAAGAATGTTTATCTCCAAGGTGTGATAAATTTAAAGAATTTTTCTTCATAAATGACCGTTCAACGGCAACATATATTTTGCAGCTTTTCGTCATAACGTCCTATTCCATTCTTCAACATTCCATTAAAGTCGAGCGCTAATTGTTAGCCTATTTGCATGTTTTTTGTGGAAAAATTTAGCGCCGCTCAAATAGTGCGAAATTTGCTCCGCTCATATAGTGCAAATTATTGAATCCTTCGAAGTTTTATAAATTGTTTATACTATGCACAAACTTTTGGTGTCATCAAGAAAATCTTAATAGAATGATATAAATGAGATGCCAGCAAAATTTAAAAACTCTTCATTTCTTTGAGACTTTATCACTAATTCAAATGCTGCTTTTTATTGAAACGCTATTTTATGATTTTGAGTTTTATTTCAATGTGACTATCTTTAAAGCTAGCTCCGAGCAAAGATCGTTGTGAAGTCTTTTATTCACTTTTTTCCATCGTTTCCATGTTATAACACCAGGACATTCAAAGATATTGTCTCTTATATGTGACAAAAGTTTCTTGTTTTTCATTCGTTGTTGCAAAACAAACTTCGTTCATAGCGCCTTCGAAAATAATCTTTTCCTTGAGAATTTGATGAGCTCACTCACAAAAATTGGTTAACAAATTTGCACCTTTAAGGTTGTGAATCTAATCTCGGATATTGGTGGTCAAGCAGGCTTATGGCTTGGTAAGAAATCAATTTTTTAAAATTTATTGATAGTGAAAATATGTAAATATAGAATTCGAGAGAACTGTTGTAAAAGAAGGCTTGTAATATGCGAAAGTTCTTTTGTCCTCAAAAATTTGTTGAATAATTTTTCAGTCATCGCTCTTTTGATAGTTCATTTTCTATGATCGACGTTGATGTGTGTAGTATTGAAGTGTTCACAAAAGCACATTGTGGGGCATATGAATGCTCCCAATAGGCAGATTCGTAGGGAATTTTCAGTTTTTGTTGCACTGTATCGAAATGATGAACATTTGATTCGTTGTATGCAAGAATGGATATTCATTGCTAATTTTGCACTCCAAATTCCTAATTTTGCACTGAAAAATGCTAATGTTGCACTGCAAACACAGCGATTGGTTAGCTATCCAAATGAAAAAGGACGTGAAAATGCAAGCAGTACTGAGAGAACTCGAACTCGAATTGCTAAAAAACAACTCATCACATCAGAAACGCTAATAATATGAGTTAGAGTTATGCTAACATCTTCCCTTTGTTGCTGCCATTCAAGTCGTTGTTTTTTATCAACTACAAAGAAAGATAAAAACTGTTTTGCAGATATCAGTTTACATTAACGACAATTTCAAGTTCTTTGAGTATCGCTTTCAACTAAGGAATCTTAGTGAAAATTTTCTGCAGCTATTTTAGCATTTCGTTTCGCAATCGTTCATCACAAAAATTCTTTAAAGTATTTGCGTTTGTTGTTAAAGTTCTCTTTTAACACAAATTATTACATTATTGAGAAAGGCGCAAGTGTCAACACCCAAACACATATGATTATTATTATAATTATTCAACACCAGGCGCAAGTGTTATCACCCTACTCGAAATGGTAATTTTCGTTTTTCGGATTCTGACAATCTATTGTCGGCGTGGCACCGATGAGGCAAAGAATAAATTCTCGAGCAAATTCAAGAGCGATAACCATCCGGTTGGTCATTTGAACTTTCTAGAGCGGCCTTCTTTTACGATTAAAATATCACTGAAAGAAGTAGCGTCGAGATGCAACGAAACAATATATATTGGATGTAGGGCATCCTGTATTACTTGAGTTGTGAAATCTGGCGTTTCCTGTATTTGTACTATAACGTCGTCATCTGGACTGCCATGTTGCTTCCAATAGACTTGCTGCTTCCAATCTGTGGAAACTGAGTAATCCCGAACAAATCTTTGGTGAAGTTGGAGCGATTTCCTTCCCTCCCCCCTCCTCCCCCCTCTCACCATCCCTCCGTGAAATATTCTATACTGTCAATGCCACAGAGACGAACAATTCAGAATGCTGATAAATGAATTCATAGAATGATTTTTTACGCTTAAAGAACTTATATTAACGATGAACAGAACACTTCCTTTAACGTGCTTATCTTTGCATATATTCTATGTCATCATCCAACCTTTTATCAGGTTTGTCCATTCCACCTATCGACCCCTGTAAAAAAGCAGACTCTACTTCCTCTTCGAAAATCCTCTATCTTTTTTTAGGATAACAACTATATCTCTATGGGGTAGCGGTGTCGTGGAGTAGTCTTTTAGCCCTATACTTGGCGTTTCAGCATTAATTAGTGCTTGAGAACTCTTCCGCCAACCTATTTTGTGCCTGCCTTATAAGATCGCAGTTGTCGCGTAACCACAAGCACTCTTTTTGGCTTTTATCCTGCTATTTCGCTTCAAATTAATGGTGTGTGAATCAACTTCAATTCAGTAAAACCTTCTTGTTCAGAGTCTCCCACCCATAAATCACCTCCCCCCCTCCCCTCTACTCACTTCATTCACGTCTTCAATAAGTCTATGAATGCGTTCTTAACGACTATCTAAATAATTCAGGGACTCGTGCACTGAAGCATGAAGCTTAATTTGAAAAGATAGTGCTCATTTCGTTTGTTATGAAGTACTCTCAGCTGAATATTTGACTTGAAGATTCCTTATGAGCATACCCAATATTGAACAAGAGATCTTGCTGCCACACTGATATTAGAAATAATTGTTGTTGGTGTCACATTCCACGCTTTAGCGATGGGAATCTCTCATCATCGAACTTAAATTCCATCTGTCACTAATATTTCAAATGCCTCTCGAGAAATTTCCTCCTCTTACAACTGCTCTCTATCAAAAATTTCAGGATTCAAAGAATAAAAAAATTGAAAGCTCTTCATGTACATTTGATAATCGGATAATATTCGAAATAACACCGCCCGACGAATCGAATAATCAACAAGTCGATGAGGATAATCAAAGCGTCGAATATCATAATAATAACCGATCAAATTCCATCAGTGAAGATCATTGTATAGTATTGCCCTAATAATCGGGTTATTTCCTCACTTGACCATTATTATGCGTTGATTTCTTTATATTTTAAGTGAATAATTTATATCCCCAACCAAGTGAATGTGCCATTAGATATGCTAATTTATTGGTACTTTTTTTGGTAATTTTTGGTATATTTGTTTTTATGCCTTCACCTCTTCCCTATCTATAAACTCAACGGCGACCAAGCACCTTATTTCAATTTTTAAGTTCTCAAAATGCATATATATAGTTCAGCGGACAGTTTCATTCTTCACATAAAAATGCTCGTATAATAGAAATATTTATTCTATATTACGTTCAAACATTTGAGTTGAATAATATACAAATTAAATATTTGCAAACTTCATGCTTAAATCAACATGTCATTCGATACGCAGAATTTTTAGTTATACCATCAGGGGGGTTTCAGTTCACAAAAAAAGTTTTTGAGAGTCAGTTTTTTTCACTCTGTGAGATAGTTATTTCCCGCATAAAGTAAATGTGGTTTATAAAACAATTAGTAAGGATTACAGTAATCTGCCGTCGCTTTCTTTTTTCGAAAAAGTTGAATGATTGTCTTCCTAATAATAAATCATAAATAACTCGCAAAAAAAAAAAAAAAAAAAAAAACACTTGTTATAAAGCACTTACTTATGATTCACAATAAAATCACCATATTTTTTTCATTTAATAAATAACGCACTTACTGAGTTTCTCGAAATTGAAATTTCATCTCGATAGAATGACGGTAGAAATTGGCTATCAATTCTGACGTTTCAAAACATCCATTAAATTTTATGGAATTCTATTAAATTCCATTTTTCAAAAACTTACTGAAACGCATATAATTCATAGCACAGTGAAAGGTGATTCAACTCATTTTTAAATGGTTAATTTTTTCGCATAAGAATAACTCAGCGCAGGATTGAATTCACATGTAAACTGGAACATCGTATGATGAGCATAAAGCTCATGAAAACTCGATGCTTGTGAAATAATAGACAGAAAAGTGAGAAAATTTTTGCTTGAAAAATAAAAAATGTTGTGAGCCACTTCCGGTTCGATTACCCAACTTTGCGGTTGTGTTTTGATGACGCTGGGCTTCAACTTTTGAAATAGGAGTAATCAACAGCGTTGCTCACCTCTGTACTTTCCGCAGATTTTAAACGCTGCCCTGACTCAACCTGTTCATTACGGTGTTTTCAATGCAACACTAGGTTGTTCATTTGTTTGCTTACTTGTTTGTTTGGTTGTATTTGTGTACGTTTTTGTTGTATGAAAATGTTGATTTATTATTTTAAATAATCGCGTAAATACGGGCATAGCACTATCTTCATCATTATGCAGCAATTTGTGCTCATTAGCAAACTGCTGAATATAATTGTTCAATGATTATCACATTTGCATAACGTGCAATCCAATAAAATATAGATTGTTTAACTTGCCAAATGAAATACTTTGGCATATGCAGTTGCAAAATTTGATTGCAGTTTCAACACTTTTGACTTACTTGCTTAATACTTTCGATTGAAATTGTGGTGAATTTACTCAGTCACTTATAAAATTCGATTGAAAATGTGGAGCATCGACTCAGAGTTACGATGTCTGTTTGAAGGCGTGAGATATTTTTGCAATGGGTTACATCTTACAGCTTTTACTGATGAACTGATAAGACAGCACTTTTTATCAGTATTAAGAGTTAGTCATAAGCGAAAAACATTGGCAACGAATATGATCATATAGATTGCAATATAAGTATAGCCCACTATGTGTATACGATAAGAAAATCAAATCTCGATTTCTTTAGCTACATCATTATAAATAACATTTTTTACAGTATATTTGAAACGTTGCCAAAAATTTTCATGGTTGGTACTTTTTAAATATTCCAATACGCCTATGCGATAAGTGGGGTGAAGAGTAGATGTGACAAATAGAGCATTTTCTATTGCTGGTCAATCCACTTTCATTATCGATTAATTGATGACAGCTCAGTCATCTGCTTCAGACAGATTAGAAAAGAACTGAGAAGGATTTCATGAAGATTTCTGAAATAAAAAAATAAAGGATTTGTTGCCGCCAACTGATATACACATTCTTTGATATTCTCTGTACTTCAATTGGATGCACGACTTTAATCTATCCGAATGTTGAAAATGTATCATAGATCTTAATGGAGGCGACAATTTCATTTCTTGATTCCATTTTGACCATCGGATCCAAATTTCGAAACAGTGGAAGAAATTTCACCACAATTCAACCCAAACTTCCCGGTCAAGATTTTTTGAAAGAAGCGGTATAAAGTTGCTGTGTGATTTGCTGTAGTGCCGATTTGATCGAATCGAGAGTTTCGTTGCGAACATTTCGAGATCGTTCCTCTTCGGTTAATCGTTCCAACAACAATGCTCGATAGCGATCAAGGGCGAAAAATTCTGCCTCTCTCTGAATGGATCCAAACTTTATTCAGCCCACTCAGGCATAAAGTCCCCTACATTCTTATTTCTGAACTTCCTCACTATGTGAGGTTGCAAAACTGGATTTGGATAGAATATTTCACAAGTGAGTTTAAAGTTGTAAGGTTCAAACTGTGAAAAAAAACGGGCGGAAATTTGATGACGGCATACAAGTGATAATGATTTGTTGAAGGCACACAATCAATTCAGCAGTCCAAAATTTAATCCGCATCCTTATCACCCTCTCGCAAGTTCGTCTGCACCACTTTGTGCCACTAAAGTCGTCCTAGGAAACTGTTCTGGAAGAAATAAAAGGATAAAAGCTCATCCTCTTCATGTGCAGAAAAAACACAATTGAAAATTTTCGTAATGCTGCCTTAGTCTGCCACGAGCGCAAAATATGAGGCATTTTTCAAAAATACCTGGGACCCTTGCCAACTAGAAACCTCAATCACCATCTAAAATGAGCGGAGCTAATCGCGAGACAGATTTCGAGCACTGATACTTTGTTAGAGAAACGGATGCAAAATTGAACTAAAAATATCTCCATCCAGGAAGCACGACTGTTAGGACTGCTTCAACTCTCTAGACAAGGAAGGCAATTTTCTAAAATTTCTGTGCTTTAATCCTGTTACTTAGGGAGGAAAATAAGTCAAGAAGAATTAGCCCACTAACAGCAAGTTGCCGAATAAGATCCGGCGATTCAGGAATTACGGTACGTTTTCCATCACGCATATATTGTAGCACATAACCGAATAGATGGCCATCACGATTAATGAATACTCGTCCTTCGTCATCTTCCTTGAAAAACAATCGAAGGAACTTTATTTGCACAGAAGAATAACGATCATGGAAAAATGGCAAATACATGAGAGAGTATGTAAAGACCATTTCCAACTACTGCGTTTCCAAGTTTCATATGAAATTTTAATTGTCGTTTTATTTGTAGAATGTCTTTTAAGGAAATTATTGCAGAAACTTTGTAGAGGTTTATAAGAAAGGCGGAAAAACGGATGAAAATCACTCAAAAACGTGCCTACCGACGTTTCTGAATTTCTTTCATCAAATCTGGACGATAAACCCGCTCTCCCTAATTTTGCGATTTGTTTCCGATTCAGTTCCTGCTCATTGCTCATTTATATACAAATGAGGTCTTAAAGTAAAGTAATAGAGAGTAAAGCTCAGCGAATAAAAACATCAAATAAATAAGAAATACCTGACCTGAATCATAGACCTCTATGACTAAAGAATTACAATTTCACGCATTTCACTCTTTTAACGGCATTGTATACAGCAAAAAGCGCTTTAAGACCTAATTTGAGAGAAAAAAGTATATATTATTAGATGAGAGATAAAAGATTTAAAAAAAAGAAATTCACAATCTAAGCAAACTTAATAATCTGCAGCAATTCTGATCTCTATATAACTCAGTTAAGGTAGATAAGTTAGCAAAGTACGAATTGCCTCATGTAAAACAAAAAGCGGAAAAAAACAAGTAAATATATATCTTACAAGGAGAATAAGGGAAGCTTGAAACTTCAGCGAGAAAGGGAATTCAGCAATTGTTCATGATGCCAAAACTGCTGGTGCTTCAAATACATCGATGGCATTTACCAATCAAAGGCGTTCATGAATTTGAAAGGAAAACGATGAACTCAAAGAGAGCAAATAAAAGATGAGTAATGAGAAACAAAGCAAAGAAAAATTAGTGAAAGCAACAGTCTCATCCTCGTGCTGAAGGAGCGAAATTATACCTATGAAAACAGATTAAAGAGCGACTTGCTGTGTCAATGTGACACCCTCAACACTATGGATCCTCAGTAATTGTGCTCCGGAATACCACTCACAACCACCAGGAGGAAGCTTACTTTACAAATTATTAATTGTAATTTGGCGATATACGCCTAATATTGGAGTAATTTGTGGTTCCGCCATCGATGTCTCTCTATCCATCTACAAAATAGTGGTGGAATGTGATTTTCAATTTTACCATCTTCTCCTTGTCACTGATCTGCCCTGTAGATCAGGAGAGAGCATTACGCTGCAGGGGTATTACAATATTACCTCTAAAAATGAAGTAGAAGTAGCGTTAGCAGAACGAAATTCAATAGAGATTTGGCGAGTACAAAACCACTATTTAAATTGCAATGTGACTGCACGATGAACTGGCTGTAACTAGTGCAGGTACAAAGTAGTGCTTCATTTACCCACTAGAAGAAATGCCTTCTGAAACACCCACCTTGTATAGGCTTTTGTCTATGTATAATGCACGTTCGTCCTGCACCTTTCAACCTATTAAGGCCATCCTTGAATGAATAGATTCAATTCGAAGGAAGCATAGGCGACACATCTTTCGTACGCTCGCTTAGTTAGTTAGAGATGGCGATTTCAATTTCAAATTTCAACCAATTAGATGCAATTTTCAAGATGGATCAATATAATCCAAGTTCAGGGCTTCTCTCAATCAAAATTGCTCATTGAGTGGCAACCACAACATGATTCATTCAGATAGAACTTGATAAAGCTATACGAAACGACACTTACAATGATATTTTGTTTGAAAACGACAATTCGACCCGAGTGAGGATCTACGCGGAACATATGCTCAAAGAACTTCGATTTACTGTTGACTAGTGTATCGTATAGTGTCGTGTAGATAGTGCCACCAACATTGAGTTGAACAAGTTCATTCGAATGATGCATTTCCGGTGCATAGCCGTCGGGTCCTATTATAGTACCAGCAGGCACTCGACTCAGGAGTGCTGCAGGAGGAGCGGAAAACGCATCATACTGACTGGCCATGCTTTGACTGAAGCCAGTCGCTCACCTAAAAAATGTGCTAAATGTGAACTCTCTTTTGTAACGATGAACTCTGACGTTCTTTTCAGTTTGTAAAGTTCACGAGATAGAGTCGAGTGCTACAAAAAGTGTGAATTTACCCTCCCCCTTCTCGATATACCTTGAACAACTTTCTCCGATTTCTGCTTCCTCTTCCTTCGACCTCTTAGAAGATGGAAGCATCAGGCTTTCCTATGGCGCGTACTATGCGTTTCCATAGACTCCCTTATCAGCACTAAGCATGGAGAAGGAGATGCGGGAGAGTAGATGGAGCTGTAAGGCGGGGGGGGGGAGGGGGGGGAATTATTCTTTGCTCATAAATCGCTTTCATATAGATGCCTATAAGCTCAACAATGATATAAATCAGTGATAAATAACAAAAATTGATAGCATAAACTTTTACATCTCATGTAATACGAAAAACCTGGAAGTTCGTCATTAATGGCATACGATGAAGTCTTTCAAACAGTTCAATTTAAGCCAAGTCTTTAAAGTATGCCGGACGAAATTCCATTGCTGTATAACAGGATTTGCGTCCTGAGGCACTCTTTGAAAAAGAAACATTCAAAAACTTCGACTGCAGGTGGCTGTCAATTCGAAATCCAACTTTCGTACAGGACTTCAAAAATTATAAACCTATCCGGCAGTCCATTTCGCTACATAGCAGAGTTTTGAAACAATTGAGAGAAAGAAGAATAAACGACACTACGATAATCCCTCAAACGATCAAGCAATTAACTGTCATTTAAGCAGTGATATGCAGAGTTCATTCAACGCATGCTCATAAAAGCATTCAACACAGCCGAATGGATGTCTCGTCAATGCTTTTCTAGGCGAATATTTTCAGGTTTAATTTAACATATCTGTTTTTGATCAAACTCTTAGAGATGGTTGGAAAGAACTTTCAAGTTCTCTCGTTCAAGAAACGAGGTCTACAGCACATTAAGTATTCAACGAAAAAAGAAATGAGCCGAGAAAAATACTTCTGAAGTCACTATTCGCCATCAATGTCAAAGGATTTTGACATCATGAGCACATCAAATAAAACCACGTTCAAAAATAGATGTATTCTTCAATTTAAACTGTCGGGAAAATACAATGAAGAAAAAACAACGCACAATATCATTATGGAGGTTATAAAAATGTAAAAACGCATGAGAATCCTCAAGCATTGAGAGGCAAAACTGAAGTGCAGCAGTAAAAAGCTTCAGTCTGAATCAATACTTAGCGGACGATGTACAGTGTCCACTTGAATACATGCAAAGCAAACATTGTTATCATTCGGTTATTGCAACCAAGTCCGCAATGCATCCGCTCACGCCTTGCTTCCGTAGGCAATTTCCACGCGGAATAGCCCACCTGGGCTATTTTCACTTCGAAAGCATAAGGAAAAACTCCTCTGATACATAACGGAATAAAAAACGCAATGAAATATATCATTTTTTGCCGAGGCCAAATGAAACGAATCGAAAGCATTTCAAAATTTCGCGTCTTCTTTGCATAGTTTGCAGTCACTGCATAAACACGCATCTTCAAACCGCATTGGGTGGGAAAGCAATGCACATTCCAATTTGATAATCTGCGCACAAAAGTTCTGCATCATGTGTTGAGTATTTAATAACTTTTCTTCTCGCGAATAGCTCTATGAAGCTTGAAAAAAAAATCAAGATTTCAAGCTGCATTGGTTAATATGCCGCCGTTCCTGTGATTCGTATGGAAGATCTAATTTCTACATTCTTTCTTGTCCTATTCACTGTCTCCTCCTGCAGTTTGCTTATTTGAACATAATCAGTGTTCACGGTGCTCTTCGCTTGCAACATCCTAGCCAACGATCGAAATGACCTACAGGGCTGTAAGGAACCTCTCCTCATCTTATTTGATAGAATGGGAACAAATTGGCGCAGATTCGTCGTCAACGGCACAAATGCCCTATTGCTGCAGCACTGCAGTTACATTGAATAACTTGGAGTTGCTGTTGCAGCTGTGTATCGGAGCATCTCATATAAGCAAAAGGTCTCCTTATCCGCTTTCTGATATCCAGTTGCTAAAAAACTGGATAAATGCTCTACCAACATTACATTTCGCAAAATTTATCGTACTCCATATCGGTCTAATTCCATCAACCGGGTAAAAATCTTTAACCTCGAATCACTGGAATATGGAGGGCTCGACCTTAACGTGACTCTTGTTCGAAAATTGTGGTAAGCTTTTCCGACAGCCTGCCTTCGAAACTATTTCAATTTGGTCCTCCCCTGGACCATGTGCGCATCAGTTTCAACCTAGAAAAGGATGTTGCAATGCAAATAATAACCTGCGCAGTTTTCAGTTTCGCCTTCTACGAGCCCACAATCTGCTTCTCGTCGATATCTTTAATGCACCCATTCGTTCAGTTTTTAAGTTAGGGATGAGTCGTTTCCATTCGATCTACAGGGCATTACTGCTCTCAAGTATTGAATATCATCGCGCTTAAATTGTAATTTCGCGAACGTTTTCCTCCTTCTTGGTGTTCACGCTCACATGCTTCTGTGCGTTTCCCATTTCGGGGCATCAGAATGAATGAAGGAATAAATAACTGAATGAAAGTAAATGAACAATAAATAAATAAAAAAATAATAAATAAACAAATAAAGAACTAAGTAAATAAGTAAATAAATAAATAAATAAATAAAATAAATAAATAAATAAATAAATAAATAAATAAAGTAGACAAATAAATGAATAAATGAATAGCGAAATAAATAGAGTTGATTATAAACCGGTCCAGCATCCGAGCCGTCGAACAGCGGTTAATTGTTTCACCAAGTCAATATTCATATTTTATAAGACTTCATACAATCGTTGCCGACTTAACGGCCTGGCTACAAAACGAATTTGCATACTCAGTAATATCTCTGCCGAGCAGCCGTTCGCCCAATTGCCCATCATTTCCGACAAGGTCTGACTAGTTTACTACTGACGGTGAAAGTGTATTGCATTTCATCAAAAATTTGCATAAAGAGAGAGTATTTAGTGATATGCAATCACCTGTTAGAAACGAGCAGAATTTGTTTAAAATTTCGATATAAAAGGCGCACAATCAGCGCTCAATATGTGCTCTGCGAGCAGTGAGATAGCTATATCTTCTTCTTCGTCTGTCGGAATGGCCTCGAACAACCCGTGGTTCAACAGCTCCAATTGGAACAACAGCAGCAACTTCAACAACAACAACTTCAACAGTAACTTCAGCAATAGCGGCTTCAATAACAACTTCAGCAACAACATGAACAACTTCAGCAGCAACTTCAGCAGCAACAACTTCAATAATAACCTCAGCAACTCACTGAACAGTCTCAGCAACAACTTGAATAACCTCAACAACCTCAATAACAATCTCAATAACCTTAACTACAACCTGAGCAGCCTCAACAATAGCCTCAGCAATCTCAACAACAGCAACTTTAACAACTTCAACAGCAGTAACTTCAGCAACTCCAACAACAACTTCAATAACAACAGTAACTTCAACAACAATAACTTTAGCAGCAATTTCAACAACTTCAGCAACAATTTTAGCAACAGCAGCAACTTTAATCGCGTAAGTGTTAGTTCATAAAGGTTTTTGGGAAGGCGATTTGCATTTATTTTAATGGCTATTTTTCTTGGCCGGGAGTTGGAGGAGCCCTGCACCTTTCCCATCCTGGTATCAGAATGGGAAACGCTTTCGGTGTCAAGCAGTTTTTAAGCGGGCTCTGTATTATCTAAATAACTAGAATACTACCCCAGAATACCAACTTTTTCAGTGTGTTGAGGAGTGGGTAGGTTTAGGGAAGGGACGATATTGCATGTGAAGTGTGCAATGAGAGTGGTTCAAGCTTCCGATTGGTGAAGGTGATAGACCGAGTGTTCCGGTCACCCTCTTTGCAAAGGGTTTACTATCTAGTTCCATTTAATGGCGTTTTGTCATCACGAAAAGGCGCCGTGTGCTGTCCCGTAAGGTTCGAGCAGTCATTGGACGAACTAATTCAGTCTCATGAGACATACAGCAGTTGTAACAGGAGCCGATGCCGTCACGAACTGTTCAGTCGGGTGGCCAGAATAGTGGTTAAGAAACCTTGACGAGAGACGATTTCCCCGCTTGTCATGAGGGCTAACCCAAGGGGGGAGGGAGGGGGGAGGGGGAGGGGGCACGGCTAAATAAAAACGAGCAGTCAGTGCGAGGCAAAAGTTTGGCTGCTTATGCAGAAAGTCTTATCCTCTAATCACACACAAGGTAGTCTTGGTGGTTAAAGAGGGTGCACTGGGCGATTCGAAGAACAGTTTTCAAACTTTGGCGCCACTGCGAGCGATAGAAAGTGCATTACGTGGACTGTTGCGATTTTAGCGGTACAGTAATGCAATTCCATTTTCAGAACTTCTAAGTGGCGAGGACCCTTTCGACCGTATATTGTTCGATCAAGGAATATTGTTGTGATGTGCAGTTATAAAAATAAAAGTTGATCTAAAGGGCTGCCTTACATGCGTTGATTGCGTGGCGTCCGCCGATATACACTATAACATTTCTGTTGCTGCGGTACCTAGTACATGCGTTGATTGCGCTGAATTTCATGTGGTAGAGGATTAATAGATTGGAAGTGTCATTCCCGTGAAGATCATGGCGAGAATTTCAGAGGTCGAGATCGTTTGTGAACTTTCAGGCGTCCCAACAAGGTCGGCTTCGTGTATTCATTAGATTCTGTCCTCCTTCTGCATTTCGAAGTAGTGCCGAGACGGGAAGGTGTGGTAAGCGGTGCACACTGCATAGCGCAAGTATGCAGGATGGCCTGGAGGTAGCAATGTGCTGCTTACGGAGTCGTAAATATGCGAATTTTTAGTCTTTCCCAAAAAATCCAGCAGAAGTTTACTGGAAACACTCGAAGTAGACATGAGAATGAACAATGGCCAATGCATTTTCGTATGGTTGCCGGAAAACTCAGTGGGCGTCTGAGCGCCAGACTCTGAGGTTTTCATACTTCTGCTCCGCTGGAGGGCGGCCATCCGCTGCAAGATGTATCCTCAGCAGTACTTCTTTCTTCAAAATCACCGCGCTTGATCACTCTCTAGTCCGGAGGTGGAGTGAAGACATATTCACGCCATTGCCTGGCAACTCTGACAACTCCGGCAACTCGTACACTTGTAATACTGCTTCATCACCATCAAAATGCGCTCTTGCAATAAGTGCCTTGTAAAACTCGTTTGTATATATATATATATAATATATATATATATATATATATATATGTAAATATATACATAAACCCAAATTCGGAAGTAATCGTTGAGATATTTGCAATTGAACATTCATTTTAATTTCTTAACAACTCGCGCACATAACATAGCGATTGTCTGCCTACTCTTGAACATGACTGCCCAGTTCGTACGTACGCATGCGCGTACATACGCACACAGACATACACACACAAATGCACGCAAAAACGCACACACACACACGCACACATGCATGCACGCACTCACACGCACACAACACACACAAGCACACACGCACAAACAAACACGCACTCACGCAGACCACGCACACACAGACCACAGACAGAGACACACACGAAGGTACAGACAAAGACGCAAACACAGACAGTGACACGGAGACACACAGGCACAGGCACGTACACAGACGCGGACACAACCACAGACACAAACACGGTTAAAAACACAGACACAGGCACAGGAGCAGACACAGATACGGAGAAAGACACAAGCGCAGAAAGAGACACAGAACAGACACAGACACAAACAGGCGCAGGCATAGACCAGACGTACCCACATAGACGAACACAGATACAGGCACACAAACAGACACAGACACAGGCACGGACACAGACACGAACACGGATAGACACACACGGACACAGACAGAGACGCAGACATAGGCCACAGACACACACTGGCACTGACGCGAATACACACAGAATGCACACAGACAAATAGACGGACACTGACGCGGACACCCGTATGGACACAGACACAGGCACACAGACTCACACACTCGCACGCATCCCACCAACACACGCGCAAACTAACTCACACACAAACACACTGCAGCGCGCAGACACGCGGCAACTAGTGCGCATACTCGTCCACTCGATTGCACAGACACCCGCATGCACACACGCGCACACGCACGCACACATATGCGTACACACACAGATACAGACACACACAGACACAGACGCACACACGCGCGTACACGCACACACATGCGCGCACACACAATCCCTCGCGTGATCTCGCACACACACTCATCTGAACGCAGGCACGCAAACGTCATCCGATCACCAATGAACTCCATGCGCGATGGGCGCACCGTCCTCGAAGTCGACAGAGGGTTTGTTCAAATGCGTAAAAGTAGAGAAGTAGACGGACGCAAAGAGTCGTAGCAATTTGTGCAATTCTCGTCTGCGTTCAGCTACCCAAAGTAAGCCTATTGCCAACATCGTTGCACAAGGAAAAAGTTTTTATGGTAAAACTTCATTATATGTAGGAGGACTTCGCCCAAATTGCCATTCAGTGCGTCTTCCCTGAGCATTTTCTCACGTCACCGCCGTATTCCACAGTCATCAAGACTGTTGTCACTAAATTCGAAGGAAGGAGTACTGTTGAAGATGCATCTCGCAGTCAGACTTCGATGAGTTCCATGGTGCTCAGATGGGATTGCGTCGAACAGTGTTTATTGTAAAGTTCAATTATGGCTGCCTTCAAATAAAATTTTGTAAAATCTTGAAGAAGGATTCAAAACTCATAGAGTTTGGACCTGTACTGTGACCGACGAAATTTGAAAAAAAAAACAAAAAGAAGATAATCAAAGATGAGGCCAATTAACATGTGTTGATAACCATGTGGCGCTGAAACTGCAAACCCTATAGGAAAAAACATTCAGAAAAATTTTAGTTGGTAGAAAGTAGAAAAAATTACTAGACAGTTTGTGACATATGAATGCAATAACAGCACAATGAATTTTTGATGCATAACTTTCATTTTGTACCTCTTTCAGGTATACAACATACATCGTAATACAAAATGATAATAGTAATACGAAATTTTTATGAAAAAAAGTCGCAAATTTTCTCCCCGTTCAATTGAATATTTCTGCTCATTCTTCTAAAGCTTTCGTCCATACAAAAGTGAACACCATTAAAATTCAATAAATTCATCGAATGATTGAAATATTTTCTCCCTAGAAACATGCTAAGGGATGAAGAGATTTTGCCAATATGCTCCTATTGCTTTTTATTACTTCATTATTTACTAGGATTACTACAAAAATAAATGATAATTTGTCAGTCGTTGATTCTATTATTTACAGCTTTTGGACAACTTGCGGACAATTTCATCATCGAATAAAAACAACGGTAAGCATTGAAATCAGTATCACAATTTTACTATTATTTATGAGACAAAAACGCAAGCAGAAAATGAATTTTTCAACCCATATTTATTATTCAGATGATGTTTTAAATTATAAAATATTTCTTCAAAAAATATAAAGCTGCTTCAATTTAAACTATCAAGTAATTCCGCCTTTTCTTTCGTACTGACCTATTTTGGTAGTGTTTTTTTAATGCAATTGGAAGGACCAAAAGATATTAACAGCTGCAGTTATGTACGCAATTCATGCAGCTCAAAAAATGATCAAAATTAGCGAGAATCTTACCGAAAACTTTACAAGAAAGTTTGAAGGAGGTTTTCCTAGAAAGGCCTTATGATCTTCGGTACCAATAACGAAAGTGATTCTTTAATGCCTCCAGCATTCTTAAAACATTATATAAGAGACCTTTTTCGAACATTGAGCACTATCCACTTCGCGGTACTAGATTTTATCTAATTATCGACTTATATTCGACTTGAAAACTCTCATTAGATATTCATATCCAACACGACAACTCTTATCGGCTAAATAATTCAATCTATTTATACGAAAATATAACGAAAGTTTTGCATTAATAATAGCAAATAGAAATTCGCTTAAGTTTCTAATGAGAAGTTGAAACTGAAAGAAGTTAAAGTTGAAAGATTTATGCTTTAAGCACTATCAACTCCGTTTTTGATGTTGAAAATGTTTTTGTTTCTTTACTATCGATTATATTTTATTGGAAAATATGCTTCGGCGTTATTCTGTTAAGTTTCTGTAGTTCATAATCATGTCGCACTATTAATAAAGAAATCAGATGAATTACTTTTACGAAAAAAATACTCCATTAAGAGGTTCGGGTTTAATTCGATCTGAGAGCAAATGCTGCTCACGACCATGGTCGGAGGTGGGACTCGGACCGCTTCGGATTTCATATTCTTCATGGGGCATATACAGAAGTCCCCAAACTGCAACGAATTAAGAACGATTACACGTGGCATATATTAGATCATTTATAACATTTTAACTGTGGCAATATTTAAAATATTTTGCCAAAAACGGTCCGATAAATAAGAGTAATGCGCTGAAGTTTCGAATTAACTTATTTCTTCGTTTATGATGGTTACTTCGTTAAATGCAATAATTGTTACGCTCAAAAATAATTCCGCTACATAAATACTAGCATTGGAGTGTATTTTCTAGATATATGCCTATTAATGGATGCCCTCTCTCCCATCCCTCTCCTCCCCTCAAAAAAAGAAAAAAAAAAGAAGTATCAATGCTATCGTCATTTCTAGAATTCTTAAGAACGCATAGAATCTTTTATGTTCTAATAATATTTTCATTACTGTGATTTCAAAAAATGATAAATTGTTTATTTTATTGTGAAGGCTTACCTTTTAGTATTTGCTGCAGCTGCGATTGGTGAACGTCTCCTCTACGTATTTGTTTTCATTCCTCCTGCTTTTGCTTTTTTATTGTGCTGAAGAAATTCCTGCTTTCCTAAGCTTATAATTTTTTGCCTCCCTTTTTTTCTGTTATTGCCTATTGACATCGAAACCACCGTTGCGAGTTATATTTTAAGAATAGAATTGATATGACGAGAGAACAGTTGAAGGACAGGAGGAGGTTAAAGGGACCTACAGTACGAAACGCTATAGGTTTCGCTAATAAATCTGCAATCCTCTCCCCCATTCAAGATCAAATGAAAAATTCGTTTTTTAATATTTGTTCTTAGCCTTCTTTTTTTGCAAGATGTTTGCAAAATGCCCTGATAAACTCAGGCAACCGCATATCTATGCACATTTGTTTGCAAAACGCACGTTAGGTCTTCAATCTTCATGGTTGTACCGACTTCTGCGATAAGCTTTGAAGCGGGAGGACGGAATGAAAGGAAGTAGAAAGGGAAAAGGGGAGCGGAAACTAGGCTGACGATGAAGGACGGGAGAGGATTCGCTGATAAAGACTGAAGTAACGTCGTGTAGAAAAAAGTAGCACCAGCCTTAGAAAAATTCGAGAAGCCTTAAAAGCAACCTAACCAATCTCATTTAAGCGTCTCGATTTCAGGACTGGTGACATCAGTTGTAACCGAGAATCATTGCAATGAGAACACGCCAGAAGGGATTCCCCTCAGTAAATAAGAAAACGCAAACAATCCATATACACACACCGCACAAAGCAATTCATCTCTGTACCAGTTGCACAAGCTTGTTATATCGACCAATTTGCTGCTGTGATCGCATACCTTACTTGTTAACACATTTCATTGGTGTCTTCTGTGTTCGCTGATGCATCAACGACCTGCATGCACTCATACAGACTATCGGCAATCATAACAGAATTCATCCTCTTTTCCCTTCTCACCCTCTCCCACCTTTCCTCTCTCTTAACTACTCACATTCTCTCTCTCAGCTGTCATATGGTTCACCTATCCGTGTCATTCGCCTGTTAGAGTGTCCTTTAAGTACATGCCGCCTAGCAATCGATTCGTGAAAACGCAACAGAGATCATAGCGAACACACCTGTGACTCAACGCTGCTCGCAGATCGGCTCCTCCACAGTGACACTCACAGCTGATTGCAATTCGTGAGATTTCAGTGTATACGATTATGTCAATTCGTAATCACGTCAGCATGTTCAAATGTTTCGTTTCCATAGTCACCAATGTAGATAAGGTACACCGCATAGACAACGAGGATCACTTCACCGACGCTATAGTCGAGCGAAATCTCTTCGGATTGCTAATATGGATTAGGGCAATGCAGTTTCCTTTGTCTTTTTTTATGCTGAATATTTGAATATGCATTCTTATTGCTAGGATAAGACTCTCAAGCTTCCGCTTGTGCAATGCAATTTTTGCATCTGTCAAAGATAGAACTAGAAATCAAAGGGAGCTTGCCACGTTTTTGATAAGCGCCTTTTAGTTTTATCGTACCAGATACCAGAAGGATGTTTAGTAAATGTTAGCCGTGTTTAATTATGCAAACAAGGAATTTAATCATGACGCGAGAAAAAAGATTAGGCAGTAGGTACGATGAAGGAAGGGAGAGAGAAGGAACGGTGGAGGAAGGTTCATTCCAAAATTGGAGGTGCATTTAAGTTTATTTCTATGAATAAGATCCAGATTTCATAAAAATAAGAGGATCCAGATTCCATGTCATCTAGAAGGAGTCGGAAACCACCTGCAGTAGAGACACCCCATCTGTCTAACCACTATCACTTTACAATATGCTATTATTATCGTAGCGAGTATGCACATATTATTCACCTAGCATCGACAACATTCACAAAACAGCTTCACTAACCCTATTGTGTCTGGGAACAGGAATAATGGCTCCAACCAGACGAGAAACGTGCCTATTCGTCGAATATGAAAAGTGCGTACGTATTGATATTGCGTTGCGTTTAGCGAAGCTGGTTAACGAGAAACGCGTTGCATATTTTGCTTTCATCGACTCACGTTTGTTCGGTTGAAGCGGCACACAGCAGAGGATGCCGCTTCACATATGGAGGCGGGTCTGTGACGTGATGGATAGATAGCGTTCCTTGGTCAACTCACCATTTACTCGTGTTAGCTAACCAACTCGTGCGATGCAACGCTCGTCACTCCAACGTTTAAAATCACTTATTTAGCCCTTTCTGTGCTGTTTGTATGTGTGTATGTATGTGTGTATGTGTGTATGTGTGTATGTATGTGTGTATGTGTGTATGTGCGTATGTGCGTATGTGCGTGTGTGCGTGCGTATGAGCATCTCTCTAAAGTGATTTTTAATTCACTGTTGGTCTTTCTTCCCATTCATATTTCAATAGTCCTGACGAAAAGAATGTCTGGAAAATTTTCCCTCAAGGTTTTTTAAAACGCCTTCTCTCGTTTTCTTTGGTTTTTTTTTCGCCATTTTTATTTTATTCTCAGTTAATCGTTCATTGCTTATCCAGTAGAGTTCGTTCTGAAGTGCATAGAACGGCGCTAATTATTGGTCTTCTTTTGAGTTGAGCCATGTAGGAAAAGATATGACTGCTTTCCAAATTCTCCATTTGACTGCGGATTCCTCTCTTCCCCTCTCCCTCAACCCCCTTCCCCCCACCCTCATCACATTCATCTATGTAAAAGTCATAGTACAATCTGAGTGTCACCTTATTTCGAAACATTAGCAGAAGCATTCTTCACTTCTTTCTTGAATCTCATTCAGGGAAACAATTTTTCTTGAATCTCATTCAGGGAAGTAATTTATGTAAAGCTTTACCGAATTCTTCAAATTTTTTCACTTAATAAAAATTGTGAGTTTAATTAACATTTTCATTGTTTTTCCTTCCAAAATTTCGAATTCCCTGAAAATATTTTTTTCTTGAAAAATTCATGCAAGTTGAGATTAATAGTGGAAAAGTTAAAGATCTAAAGAAGATTGCTCTAGCTTAGAAATGAGCAATCAGTTGTAGAAAATATTCTAAAAGTTTTACGAATAGGCAGTTTCTTAAGAGTATAACTGTATCAATATTCCATTTAGGCTTTCAAGTGTTTCGAGTCTTTCGTTTCTTACGACATTTTTTTATGTAAATACAGCAAATGCAGAAAAGGCAATCAATGTTCTTCGGGTGAATAGTAATC
This sequence comes from Baylisascaris schroederi, assembly GCA_006503575.1. NCBI lineage: Eukaryota > Metazoa > Nematoda > Chromadorea > Rhabditida > Ascarididae > Baylisascaris > Baylisascaris schroederi. The sequence goes on along the minus strand of QEWY01000951.1, from coordinate 176,939 downwards.
ACCGTTCGTTAGCAGTTGAACATTACAAAATGATCAGGCAGTTTAAATTTTTAAATCGCGGCCAAAATATCGGAATTCATTCAAGCTGTTTTGATGGAAAACAAACTTTCCTAGGTGATTCAGGCCTTAATCAAGTTTAAAATTTGAGAAGAACTGATGTCAAATTGAGAATTTTGTGGCTTTATGTCAACTCTTTACATCACTATATTGTCCTTTCTATCTTATAACGATCAACGTTAGATGCTCCTCCGAGAGTATTTACCTTACAGATGTTTGAACAGATTTTCTTTTCGTGAATGAAGTTGAAAAGTTTCAAATTTTTGGATCGTTGCATAATGTTCAACTGCTTCGAATTGACGACGGCTATTCAAATGGATAATAAATCTTACCTTGAAAGTATGCAGATTGAATTGTTGCAAAAATCTGTTATTTCAATGTTAGAAAAACGTTGATAATACATAATAGACATTTCTGAATGGGAGCGAAATTTTTCGCCCAGTGGAAACGCCCACCCATGTTCTTTTATCGAAATACGTCACGTTTCAACCGGAAATGGTCGATGAAATTTGAAATTTACAATTATGCAAAGAAATTTCAAGTTGATTTTTCATGGTGAAGAAATGTGAGTAATTCACTTCACCATTAAAGGCATGCTGTGTAGATTGGCGTAGAAATTTGAAAATAAATTTATTTATTTGCATTGTTTAAATCGTCTCAACCGATAGTTGCATCCATTTCAGTCAAAGAACGGTTAAAAGATAGAAAATAGATAGCAACTAATTGGAACGTCACTTAACGCGGGAAACTAAGGTGACACAAAGATTTAGGGAAGAGTTTTTCGATAAATTGATGAACGGGAGTGGTGGATTGTGTATTTTTAAAGCGTACCTATCATTAAAATCTATGAGGATGAGGCAGCGTTAAGAAAGTAGGCGGAAACATAAAGCTGCTGCGACGTTTTATCACATCACTTAAGCGAGAGAACGTTCGTCGAAAGTGATGCGTGCAGAGAAATTTCGTTTCGAATCACGTGGTGATGAAGTTGTTGTTGTTGCATTCAGATTCAACTATGCCTGCGGAAATTTCAGATTTAAGGCATACCTGAGGGAACTTCCATTATAAATGTGAAAATTCGGCCATTAAGCACTGATCTTTGATATATTATTAGAGTATTGGTTAGCTGTTAATGAACTTGCATAATGAGCTACTTTAAAGGTACTTTCTAGGGCATCTTTTTGCTAATCAAATACTCTCATTATTGATACTATGTTCGCACAGTTGTTTACGATAAGAGCTGATAAGAAAATGAGTTGAAAGGTGCATTTTCAGCATGAGAACGTGTTTAGTGGTACAATGATCAGATATCGATCACCTTTGCAGTGTTCAAATGTTCAGTTAAGAACTAGAATATTAATGAGTCAAGTAATTTGTTTAAAAAATAATAGCAGAAAAAATACCAAATATGATAGTGAATGGGACTGAAAGTGCGTTTCGTTGTTGAGGTACTTTCCTCGCCTCACTTTAGAAAGTTACACACATATAAGTTGAAGGGGAGGGCGAAGACGGGGGAGGGGGGAGTAAACTTGAATGAATAGCGGGCTTATTTTACCAGAGTTAGCTGAACAAATGCCTTTGAACTTAATTCTGGTACTGAAGTTATGCACACCACACTATGATTTACTTGGACGGAAAGTCACGCCTCCCTTCTCTCCCTCCCTCCTCCTTCTCTTTGTTTAGGTTGTAGTTCTCAAGTTCGGATGTGAAACAAGCGTTTAGATTTGCTGTAGTTTTGAAAGGGATTTTTCAAACCAATTTAAAGCTATATAAATATCTGATAGACTGATTCAATAGCAACTAAACAGTCACAGGAAAACGATGTTTACCGTGTATACGTCTGTTAAGAAGACCATTGGCGAGCCACACGTACAGGCATTACAATATTTTGTGCTTTTTTTCGAACCGAATTCGGCGGTCTTCTGCCATCTTTCCTCCTTCGCTAATATTTTCATCTTTCAGCGAGCCATCTTAGTAGCTCTCTTTGTGACAGTTGATTTCTTTCGGCGAACTTGTTCTTATATTGTGTCCTCGAAATTTGCATGAGTGGCAATTATTACTACAGCAGCCAGAAAATCGGAATATCAGCGAAGTAGGTGAGACAGCAGGCGACCATCCACCTCTATTCGAAAAAAGATCCACCGATACAGATGATAATCAGACGGAGGTTGCGATAAGCTTCTCTCATCAGCTGTTGAATTTTATGTGCATATGGCGTTAGTGTTGCTAACGTTTAGATAAGCTCACATAAGATGTACTTGCTTTCGATATATTCTTCTTTTTTTTCAGCAGTGATTCAGCATCACATTCGATTCTAGCCATTCCCACTGAAATGGTGCTGGACGGCATTCATTAAAAGTGACCACCTAAAGATCTTCCAACTGTAACTGAATTGAACGTTTGTTGAAAAAAAGAAAGGTTCACATCTTTCGTTTAGTGAGAATAGCAGCTGGTTTGCATGCTGTTCTTTTTTGTTAAGATTATCGTTGGCGTTAGTCCAGAAAACGAATAAGTGGGGGAACGTGCCACAAAGACAAATACAATATGTGCATTTTGCAAATCATTCGCCTAGATTGATCGATTTGCAATTCGAATATTGAAGAGATTGTTGATGTTTTGGACTGTTGAATTTGCATAGATGCTATAAAAACAAGAACTGAAAATTTTACCATTTCATTAATTTCATTCATCGTTTATTCAAAAGTTTTGCTCCATGCTGAGAAAAGCTTTTTTAATTTAAGCGAAGGAAGCATGATTATGTGAAATTTTTGTTGTTTTATTCATAAATTTCTATGTTGCATTAATGAAATGAGGGAATAAAAAAACGAATAGAATGCATTTGCAGAGATCGAGAAAACACATTAGGAACAAGAGGAGTCATCACAATGAAAATATCTTCATAACAATCTACGTGAATGATGAAAACAAGAAATCTAGAACATGAGACACTAGACATCTAGAACGTGAGACTCTTTAATCAACGAATGAACACGAAAATATTGCTAGTAAACCTAATAAACTATGAACATGATTAAGCCAACTATCGTACAATGTTAAATAAAATCCCTTCTTAAGCACAGTTTGAGAATCGCGCTCTATGGGCAGCAGAGATAAATTTGTCACTAGCTTAGGTTCATCAATTTTGCTTACTTCATCGTTCTCGTATGCATGAATTTTGTCTCTCTTTATCGCTAATGACTATGCAATAATAAATTGAAAAACAAAGCATAGAAAGTAGTGGTTGTTTTTCGATTTGAATTTAGAAAGTGATGATTTAAATTTCATTTTAGTAATAAATTTTTGAATAACAAGCTGGAATTATAGAAATTAATTTGTATGTTTCATTAATGAATACTAATCAAGATAACTTGTAAGCTTAGGCAAAAAAAGATGCAAGCAAAACTCGCATTTACTAAGGTAGAATGAGATGCGAAAAGAAACGCAACTGTTTTCCCTTCTCATGTAAATCTTAGATGTCATCTAATTACAATTTTTTCACTGCTATTGACTTCGCCCTAATTTTATTATTTAATGGAATGCAATCGTAGCGTCAATAGGTCTCTTATTTAGAGAGAGGCTAAGAAACCGATCAAATTTATTCTATTTTTATTTCGGAAAAATATTTTGAATATAAATGGGAAAACCCAAAGTATATTTGGAGATATAATTTTAAAACCCCAAATAAATCGTGCTCATTTGAGTTTGTTTTGAATTCTTGTTAAGTTGTATTCGTCATACCGCTTCGAGCGATTCATTTTCTCACCATTGATTGATTTAACGCGTCGATGATCAGTGGCCGAAATGGATCGATGATGAAATGGTTCAATTAATTGGATTTTTACAAATTTTCATTGTTTTGCAATAAAAAGTTTCAATTTCTTATAATATGAGAAGAAAATGCATGGAATTCACACGAAAAAAATCATTGCACTCAAAAGCTTTAGATAGGACTGTATTCGAGTACCATAAGTCATTAAAATCGGTTTTTCTTATACGTTTCGTTGCTTCATGAAAATGCCGATGATTCGCGCTGTTTTATATTTAAAAAAAAAAAATATTCTAGTGAACTCAATATTCGCCTCTAAGGTAAGGCGCCTCTCCGATAGTTAAAGAGTCTGTCTTCAGTAATATCGTTGCGAGGGGAATTTTTATTGCTACAACGTGCTTAAACGATGAAATTTGTTTTGTTTGTTCATTGGCAAGGAAAAAAAAACCTGGCACGAAAGGGCGGAACGCCGTTCTGTGCACTTGAGGGTTTGTTTGGTTGATGTGGCGTACGTGCTGATCGGGGGTGCGTTCTTTGCTATCTGTAGTGGGCTACGTTCGCAGATCGATGCGTCCTGTCTGGATCTATGAGCTGCCACCCTGCGCACTCTCCATCCTCCCTATTTACTTCTTCCTTACTCCTTACTTTTTAAAACTTTTTGCTCTATGTTCTAGTCAAATATAGTGTTTTCTTAACACATATTCAACAGACCATTGCTAGTGTTATAACCGTATTTGGTATTACAGTATCTTTAAGTGCGACAATTTTATTGTTGCTTTCTAACGTTGCTTCGTTGATAGAACTTCATTTGAATTATAATGTTTTATGCTGTCAAAAACTAATTCTTCTCATGCGAATTTTTATTGTTCTCATGCGATTTTTGCGCCTTTTTACATGAAATTTCATTACTATCGCACCAACTTTTATCGCTCTCACACGAATTTTTTATTGTTCTCACGCGAATGAAAGCACTCGTAGTTTATCCGCGTTACCCCTGCAAATTCGATCATTGCATAGATTGATTTTCTCTCCCGCTGTTTAGCTTACATAGCTGGAAATATTTCAGTGTGCGATATATCAATGTTTTCCATTGTCCTTTTAAAAAGGAAGAAAGACTAATTATCCGCAATTTTCAGTTGAAAGATATCTGACGCAAATTGACTCGTTGCAAATGGATATGATGTTTCAGTATGATGTTTCCTCAATTATGCTTCCGGAGGCTTAACATTCCTGGTTTTTTGAACCTAACTTTTAGTGCAACTTGCTTATAAATGACGGATTGCTAGCGTCACGTGAAGATTTCGGCTTGGGCATTATTCACGAGAAAATTGGAAAAAAAATTGGCAACATATGTGGGTCATAAATTCGATCGAGGAGTATACTGGGAAAGATGAAGATGGAAACATTTTTCAAAATTGAAGTGTTTTCGATAGGGGAGATTAAAGGGGAGGTGGGATTATATGCGATTAAATGCAGCAAATTTGTGCTGAACCTATTAAATTTTTATCACTCAAACACTGTTTGTCTTGATTAAAATATCGCCGAAGTTGAAACATATTCTTCTGATAGTATCAACGCTTTATGAAACCTTTGTGCCAAACAACATTCAGTGGAACTTTCCGAATTACTTGGTTAAAATTCTTCGACAACATTCCAGTAATTACAACTTTCAAGATTTCAAGCATATTTAATAAGAGAATACACCTCGTATCGTTATACGGACTAGAAAATGGGATATATCTAAATATTGTGAAAGAAATGGAAGGGTTTGTGTCGCCGATAATTACATCAGTTGTGCAATATTAGGTTTTTATCAGTTTAAAAAACCGTTGATTAGTGAATTTTCCCGAAATTCTTATGCAACTTTGAAACATTTCTCACCCTGCCATTAGTGCATATATGTCGTTTTCATTTTTTTGCACATTCATTCACGTTTTTTTTTTCAAAAACATGAGCTAGAATTAAATAAAAGCTACTGATTTTTTGCTGATTCGTTTATTAGAGCCCTCTTGATCGAAATATCATCGAAATCGTATTATGTTTATGTGGAAAATTTTTTGTAATAATCGTTGAAACTTCCCGTTCATCATTTATATTCTATTTCGTCAGTAGGAATTTACATTAAGAAAATTGTGTCGGTACGAACATTATTTACATCTAACTATTTAAAGCTTCCACATAGCTTGAAAATAGGCTTTCCTCTGTTTAGGAACATCTTTTCTATGAAAATTTTTTCACCTTTCATATAGGCGATCTACAAATTTGATGTTTCTGCCACTTGAATTATTTTATTGTCATTTACCTTCAAGCATATCGTCTAGCTGTTTGTTTTTTCACTGATGAGTACAAGGCGCATCAAATTGCTGCATAAACGTCACGATTCCTGAAATGATCATTTTAGATTGCGATCTAAGTTGTCGTTCATCATTCATGTCCTTATGGAGATATGATGACTATAAATTTTTCTTCCTTCAGCGTCTATCAAAGAGCGCTTTCAAAGGCGAACAGCGCAATTGCCAACTCAAAAATTTCACTGAGAAAACAAATGCTATGTTCATCGATTGTTTAGAATTCTTTCTATTCTTTAAATTGCAATATCCGTTAGATTTGAAGAGTTTACGAGCTAGGTGTAAGGTTTGAGTTTTATAAACTGATGCATATAGAAGGATTTTTCAGTGCTGCAAGAGTTCCTCATATGAGGAGATTTTGCTTCCGCCACAGGGCTGCAATCCTTTCGTACTAGAGGGTCACTCGGGCACTCGACTTTCCTGAAAGTAGAAGCAGTGATAAGTATACTTGCGACAGTCACTTCCCGAAGGAAGAAAACTGTTCGAGAATATTGCGGGAGCACGGCAGGCAAACTTGCAATTCCACAGATGACCCATCTCTCCCGCAGACGCAGAAGACGACATTTCCTTCATCGTACGAAGGCATAGGTATCCGTGGTCAGTCGGATAGGTCACCATCCTCGTAAAGGTAGCGGTAGTTGCGCCCTTACGTCCTCATAAGGGAGAGGGATTGAGTAAGGACGCTTTAGTAAGAATTACAGAAACGCAATATGCAGTGCTTCTGATCCCTGTTTTCTGATCATAACGATGAAGTCTCATGAAATAACAAAATTTCAATGATTTTGTTAGCAAAAAGAGTTTTCATTTGTTGGGAAAAATTTTTAGTTTTCCCACATAATAGAGAATTACAAACAAGTTTTATTGATGAAAGAGAGGCTGTTAGAGGAAATGAAACAGAATGCTCATTGAGTATGCTGATAGCATGTAAAGTTATTGCAACTTCTGTTTGTTTTTCCCATTTATTCTCTAGCAAATTAATCGCTTGTAGTGGAAATAATAGTAGAACAGTGCTTCAAATGCACTTTTCTATATGAGTAATTTTCACAATCGGTTTAGTCAAAAATTCGTTTCAATATTGCGCTTAATTGCTCTCTAAATAAGTCGCACTTTTAAAATTTACGAGCATCTTAAACTCTTAGTAATTATTTTGGAGGTGATTTTTCAAATAGAATTTTGCAATTACTGGCCGCCTTATCGTGCGTTCCTTGGAATCACGCATATGGGATAGAGAATTACAATGCTATGATTTTTCAAAAAGCACGCAATAAACGATTTTCTTTGTTTTGCCTACTGCGTTGCTATGATTGCACCATTGTGATCTCTATTGATTTGAAATTTTTGAAGGCAAAAATGGCAAGTGGGAAAGTACAGCAGAGTGCCAACAGATTTGCGTTTTTGCAGTTCCGTTCAACGCATCATCCGGTTTTTTTAAATTTCTCGAACATTTGCAACAATGTTTTCATATTGGAACCGATCCAGCCACTTACGCCATTTTTCTGGAGAAAAAAAATTGTTTTCTTTTCCCGTTGTAAAATCTATGCACATTTTAAGCGTTTTTAAAAATTCATAACACTTTTCGAAGTTAGTGGATAATTCATAAACTTGTATCGAAACCAGAGCCAATGTTTCATTTTTTTTTTCGAAAACAGTGTGAAATTTTTAAGCACTAATAACCGGAAGAAGAGCCCTACACGAAAGAAGGTTGCACTAATGGATTGAAATAATTAAGTAATGCGAATCAAAGAATATGCGAAAATCTTTCTAAACAGAATACTGATCCGTAAACGAAAAATGAGACATAAACGTAATGAAAAAAATTGACGCAAATGCAATATTAATGATGATGTAGGAAGATATGAAAGAAAAAATGAAGGAAAAGAAAAATTAATCCGTTGATGAAATTATCACATGTAGCGCTCGTTGTATATTACAATGAATACTGTGGATAATTAATTAAATCTGTATCGGAGAGTGAAAACATCAACAATAATCGAAAATGACTGATCAAGGCGATGAGTTAGTAACTCAGCAAAAAAAGTGACTGATGAAACTGCAATTGATCGAAATTTTTGAGATTTTTTTTTCCGCTTATATGGCGAATAGTTTATCAGTTTACTTGAAGTTTTGAAAGGGTAGAGGAATTTTTTTTTTTTCAGTCTTTCTCAACTATCGCTTCAGAGTTGCTCCTCTGATTTCTAAACGTTCCTTCAAGTTTTATCCTTATTTCCCTTAGAGTTTTTCATTCGTTTTGGCTATGCGATGATATTTTCTGATTAAATGCTTGTATTGCATAGCGATAAGATGGATTTCAACTGTTATTTTAGTGCATGTATATGCTAGATAATGCTAAACATTTTATATATGTTTTAAAATCGCATGCCGTAGTACATTGTTTGCAATAGTTGATATTCTGGACCATACAATATCTTGTGTAATAATGCTCATAAATTTATGCAGCCACGAAGATTTAATGAACGCATACGGTTGCTAGAGAAAAGTATCAAAATGAGGTTCTCGATGATGGGGTTACTATTTTTTTGGATACAATACTTGCCTGTTATTTCGAGTCCGATTATATTTTGAGTATTAGGGGAGGACCGAGGAAAGAAGGTAAAGCGAGAGGGGGGATGGAGGGAGTGGGCAATAAGTGCATCGCATTTACATCAGCAAAGTAAATTGTTACAATAGTTGATTAGTGTGGTTTCGTGTCTTTTTTTTCATTTAACTAATGCCACGGAATTTTTTTCTTATGAATTTCAACTGAAATCGGCTGAAAATTCTGGCCAAGTGAAAACCGGAAACGGTGATCTTTCACATGTAAATATTCGATGCGCTCGTTCTTTTCTTTTTATCAAGATTGGATGATGTTCGATTTTATCGTTGGAAGTTTTCAAGAGTTAAAAGATGCGAGAAAAAAAAACATTTCCAAACAGTTCAGTATGATTTTCTTCATGTGTAGCAAAATTTGCCACTTAAATCCGTGAAATTCATTTGACTTGAAAAGTTCACGAAATTTATTTTAGAAGAGCTTGTCGTTCTTAATCTTCGCTTATATTCGAACGATTTAATTAAATTCCACAAATCCTACTCAAGTATATTTTTGAAGAATTTAAGTGAAAGAAGCGTATTGCTTGCCGATTTTTTTTTCCATGTTAAGTAATGCAGATAGTATCAAAAGAAAAGGGGACAAAGTGGCTATAAAGGTATGCTTAGCTAGTCTTATCAAAATTCGAATAGCGACATTTTTATTGAATATTGCAAGAGCTTCCACATAAAGAAAGTTGGCGAAAGCTGTCGTGAGATTGGTTGGTTACAGTACACTAGTGGTCTAATTCAATTCACTTCAGCCGTCTACTGGAAAGGAACACGATGTGGCGATACAATGAGATTTGCTAAGAAAGTTAGTGATCTGTAGCTAATATTGCACGTGAATTCCTTACTTTTATACCATTCCTCACTGCCAGCATGCCATCCGAACAGTGCTTCATCTTGAAGCTAAATTTACCCACTAAACGCATTTCTTCTATGGGATGATCCGAAACAGGAGGTGTAAAACTTCATCGTGCAGCTTATTTGCGTTGTTGAATTCATATCGCTTTTATGCGTTTTTTGTGACAAATTCATCTTAATGTCTTCGCATCAATGAGTTCAACTATACGTTTATCTATAATCGGCGAATACTTTTTTTTTCTTATTGATTGTGCATTTGATAATTCATGCTATATTCATGAAAACAATTCTATTTTAAATAATGATGTGATTAGATGAATGTTTTGTTTATCTGTGTATGTCGGTGGGTGTCTGTGTTTGCGTGTGTTCTTATGAATCACCTGAAATAGTAGAGGCTAATCAAACGGCAGGGTGAGAAGATCATTCCAGAAGGGACATGCATGGTGAGGTTGGTTTCAGGAGTTAATGGCGTCGTTGGTAGCGCGAGGGGCGCCACTCGGTGATCAAGCAGGATCAATGAATATGATAGCATCAAAATTGTTATGGCAACATGGTGATGACGATGATGATGTCCAACATGCCGCTTCATCCACCTCAAGACTTAAACAACGTCAAGAGGCAATGAAACGTTTCAAACCAGGTGTGCATTAGAAATTCAATTTGACCCGATAGTTTTTCCAAACAAAAATTGTGTTGTAAAAATCGAATTTTTCAAATGTCGGTGTATTTTTTTCATCATTTTTGGCGCCTCTTCAATTTCAGTTGAACTTTTCCCAGGATTTTTGCTAAAGTTTCTAATGGTTGGCGAGGTGGTGTTTCTATCGAAATTTGTAGAATAACAACAACGAACTTTGGTAGTTTAGGTGTTCTCTCGCAATCATGCGTTCTATGTTGCGAACGATCTCACCGTTTTATTTCCCAATAAATAATTCTCACTGAGCAGTGTTCTAATGTGTCTAACACCGAGGAATATCCAAAAAATAATACTCAAATGATGTTCTTTCCATAAAAAAGTTGAGTTTTATTGGGCGGCACTCCCTCAAATTGAACTGTATTGCCGATGTCTACAATTTCGGCTCTTTTATTTCTTTTGTCACTCGAACATTTAACTTTCATATTTAAACCCGGCACCACTGATGAAATAGTTCAAAATTTCATATTTGTTTATTACAATTTCCAAATCTGAAAATCGCCAACCAATCAAATTTCATAATCTGGCATATAAAATCCAAAAAATTTTTGCCATGTTGTTCGGCGCATCAAATCAAAGAGTAGAGGTCGAATATTTTTGATCATTGAAATAGTAAATACCTCCTATGTTTTTATTCCTTTCAATATATTTCAAATTTAAATTTGAAAACTCAGTTGAAAGCCCGTTGCCCTCTTTCCTTTAGCATCACCCGCACTGGCAACGTTTATTGTTCGGCTAAGCAATCGTCGACATCAGGCGATGGAAGATTGGGAAATGATGAAGCGTTTCAATCTTTAGAGCCTGAGTCAAAGAATTCGAACTTGCTGAACCTATATGCCTGTAGAGGGTGACGCTGCGAGCGATTGAATTCCCGATTAGACTAGGCATTGCGTGAAGGCTATGGTATTTATGACGTTGCTCTCATCTGTTGTGACTTCCGCGAAGGGACCCATGCTCACTTTCGGATAAACGCTTAAGTGCCGGGACGGAAGAGAATTCGGTGTGTGAGACGGAGGTGTGTCATTTAGCGATAGTGGATGAACTTCGCCGTTAACATGCTTCTCAGTATTTCGTTGTTTCAAATGTTCATTTGTATCGGGGAGTGAAGCTTTGTAAATGAAGGCATTGAGAGGAGAACCTAGTTCGTCAAATTCATCTGAGCAAATTTTGCAAAATTTCCGCCCTCCTCTTCAATTTGAAGTTTTCTTCCACAATGCGATTGCTTCTACTTTCTTTTTTGAGGTGCTAGTTCTGTTTAGTAAGCACTAAGCAAAAATTTGCGTACAGATACCAGAGAAAAATACGCATAAAATTTCTGTAGTGTTTAGTGATGTTGAACTAATCGTTAAAAGTGTAGTAGACTGCTTTCCTGCACTTTGCAGTTGCATATTATTTTATTGAAGTTGTGTTATAATTGCGGTCTGCGCACCTGTCTTCAATACGCGCCTGTGATGATACGTCGGTGTTGCCATCCGATTCAAGCTTATATGAGGACTATGCTAGCATTGCATTTGCACATTGTTATTGGTATCTCGTTTCAAAAAACGATCCAAGGCCCGTGACTGTTAATAAACGGCACTGCAATTTTGCGAATGTTGGCCGGGATATAAATTTCCACTACTGTTGGGATGCCATAGTTGAAGCTGAATTGGATTGCTTGAAATCAACCGTGAGTTGATTCTGTTATTACTACGAACGCTGATTGAAGAGGAAAGAAAAATTCTCTTTCTTCAATTCTATCGCAGATTTCTTCAACCGATCAAAGTTTAATTCTGCCGCTTTTTTTGTTGAGCTTTTTTTGTTGTTATTCAGAACTTTTCGTAATCGTTTTTCTTTTCGTTGCCTATTTGCATAAGTTTCTTTCGGCACTAACTCCACAAAAAAGCTCAATTCTTCTCCAAAAAAATTCGCTCTTCAATTTGGTTTCTTCATGTATCACTCGTGCGCAGAACATGCATTGATTTGCACGTTGAAATGACGTCATCAAGTTTTATCGGTTCGAACGAATCATATTTAAGCGGTCGGAGCTCTCGTTTTCTTCTGCACAACGTTCACTTTTTTCCATCGTTTGCCGAATCATCGACACAAACCAATCGCTTGCAGTTATGTGCTCAATTTGTGCTTTCGAATTACAATTTGGTTTGTTGAGCAAGACGTTGGCCAATTTAAGTTGCTAACAGGAAAGATTTTATGCATCTGATGCAATTTCATCACGCTGTTATCGCCCACTTAATCGGCTTGTACCAATGGCCTTAGCGAACATGACTGAAAGATGTCTTAAGCCGTTCTTCCCCGTGGGTTCATAGGCAGCCGAAGGAATGAAACAGTTCCATCCTGGGGAACTAAATGCGCACCCGCGGGTATGTATTCGTTGATCGACGCGGGTGCAGCTGATGTGAAACCGCTATTACAGTAATTCCAGTATACACTAACTTTGCATACGAAAATGCTCGATTTTGCGAAGATCCACCAGTTTCTTTGTTTATTCAAGAATTTAGGCTTGATTGTCGGCGTCCATTTTGATTCATATATAGATTGTGTGAGGCGTAACGAATTGACTCGTTATAATGAAGTCGGGGGCTAATTCGCCGTTATAGAAGATAGCTTAATGTAAAGCACTCATGTAGGAGATAATGTTCGATGGAAGACCAGTACTCATACTTTGTGCTTGATGGTTGCATGCTCGACTGAGAGTACACCACACACTATTGCCAGTCCAGGAGAAATCGGTCAACCGACCCCCTAACAGCAAGGAAGGCCAGTTTCGTTAGCTGAAGCGCAAAGCAGTCAAAATGCATTGCAACGCATCAAAAGCATGCAGACACGTTGCCTAGACAAGAAAGTGCAGCTTTGATTAAGATTAGCGTACTGCTAGAATCCATCGCTTGTGAATAGTAGCTTAGAAGTAGTTTTGAATCTGCGCTTTCAAACGTAGTTTGCGCTTTCTGTTGTGAGGTGTAAATTGCGTCAGAAATACTGGCAAAAAATTCATGCATTTAATCGGCTGATCAATTGCAGGTTCTTATGCTTTAGAAAGGCAATTCACCCATATAAGTCATCACTGAAAAGCTCACATGGAAGAGTAAAATCCTCGTGATTGAAGTGAGCGAGAATATGTTCATCCTGAAAATGATTGCAATTGTAACCAAAATATGTTGAACAAAAAGTTGCGTCAAGTCAGTCGAGTTTGCCAGCGCACACTCGAAGAACCTGGTTGAAAAGCTCAACGACCGTACGCAGAAAGTGGCTGCAAACGATAAAAGGGTGAACAACGATGGCGCGGACGTTGCAAAACAGTTCTTGCAGATATTCTTTTGAGAGCCAACATTTTAATTGGAACGCTGTGACTGCACATATTTTCATCATTCCAAGCGTGACGCTTTTAATGGACAGTGTAACGGGAAGTGAACGCTGAGAAAGTGAACAATAAGGTTAACGAGATAGGCTTCCTTCTATAGATGTTAAGTGATTAGAGTCTGTTCGTGTTGAAAGTGGAAGAAACAACGACATGCATATTTATGATGTCGCCGTCTGAACACGTCAAGAATGATTTTGAAAGTGGATTGCAAAGTGCTGCTGTCTGAAATGAGCACAACGAATTTGTCTCGCTTGTTGTATGTTGCTTTAAAGCAGTTACAAGAACACTTTTTTTGCTATAGGCATGAGCCGATTGCTAAGTTCATTGGACTCATTGAGAGTCTAGTACGGCAATGAATGCAATCAACGGAACTAAAGCTGTCGAGAAATTTTCTGGCTGCTGTTTTATAAAGAGACTTCACTGGCATTTAATAGTGGCTTTCATCTCGCATTGTTGTGATGATTTTCAACCACTCTTTTTGTTTGCAATTAAAGTTCAGTAAAGACTAGTTTTATGCTTCGTCGAAATTTAACTTCCAAAAACAGCGAATGATGCAATTTGAAGGTAATGGTCGTTTCGGCTCCATCAAATATTTCACCATGGAACCTGGGTAATGAAAACCTCTCCCAACTTGCACTCTCTGCAAGCGATTTGGACATTCCAAAAGGGTTTGTTTTTGAAAACAGCAGTATGCTGACTAAACAGCAATATGCTGACTATCTTGACTGAGGGACGCCATGAGCACCTATGAAACCAGTGTGGATAATACATACGACTTAAACATTTGTCCGCTTGTTTCAAATTGCAATGGTCAAATTGGTGAAATTCTGATTTTGCTACGAAATCGAATGACGTTCATTTTAATTAAGGGGACCGAGTACTTGGTAGGTAAGAATAACCGATAAGCGTTGCTTTCACGAGGAGCACAGGATGCATCTATTCGGTTTGATTCTGAACGCTCAGTGGGATAGAAAAACCGCCTCCCGTGTCTCACGCTGGTGACTCACGTTATCGCATTACTATAGGTTGTGTGATGCAGTCAAATTCTCTCTCGGGCAGCGATCGCCGCAGTGTTCGTCATAGATTCGAATCCTTGCTAATTTTTTTGACGGAAACACCTACCCAACTAAAATTTTGTGAAAGATAGTACTTCCTCGTGATGGCGTACAAGAATGCTTTGCAAAAGCTCCGATTTTGGCTCCTGCAGTAGTCTGCAGTATTCCTTTGCAAAAGGTCGGATTGCTTTGCAGTGAAACATCGAACTAATTGTTTCCTCAATTCCTACATATTACTTTGTAATTGTACTTCATATTCCTGACTTATTGTCTAAATTTAAAAGAAGGTGCTTACTTTTCCATGATGTATTGAAAACGGAAGTAAATTTGTTAAAGCTGTTTGCGCTTGGAGGGCCTCGCGTGACTTCGCACGTCCATCCGACGAATATATAAAATTTATGCGAAAATAATTTTTGCATTTAGTTATGAAATATTCATTCGTAAAAGCATCGAGCGTACACTATTCACTGTCATCGTAGCGAAAGAACAAAAACAATGTGCAGGCCGTAGCCAGTGAAATAATGACTTTTTGTGAATCTTTTCAAATCTGCATCTCCAAGGCATATCTTGGTGATGCCATTTTTATGCACGGATGCGTTTGGGTGTCTGTATGTCTATCTGGAAGTTTCAACTCCTGGAATATATTGAAATTCAGGCAGTTTCTGGACTGTATTGAGCGAGGAGATTTTTGTGCACTACACATTGGATCAAGCCCGTGTCCTCAGCAGATAACCGAAAATGACAATGATTAAATATGGCTGGCATATTGGATTTTTGCAGAATAAACTTGTCTAGGTGGCACTTGTTGATCGGTTTTTTAGTTAACCTGATCGATTCTATTTGGCATTTGTTCGTGTTACCAATACAGTACTTTATTAAAAAGCCTTTCAGAGAATGTAAGGCCAGACGTTTGAAATTTAAGTAAAGCAGTTTGTTATCATGAATAACTCCATCATAAAAATGCAAGCAATAGAGTCCATTTATAAAACGTCACAGGAAACGAATGATGCGGTAGAGGCAGTGGTGTGCCGATGGATGCTTCTAAAACAGCAAAAGAAGCAATATCAAACGAGAATAGACATTTGAAGGTCGAATGCATTTGCAATTTCCAAAGCAAATAAACTTACTAGTGGAGTGAATGTTTGTTGATTCGGGATTTTCTTCTATTTCAAAGCATTGAAATCGTGCTAATACTGCAACGCTGACGTATTTTTTTCTTCAGCGGAATGGCTTTCACTAACGAAAAAAGGCTGACTATAAGGGATCGCTGCTCATATAAACTGGTCATTTGCATTTTGCAGTGGTCACTTTTATTAATTTGTGTGAAATTTGAATACACCTCTATAAAGTTCGGTTCAGCTGGCACTCTAAATTATTGGCATCTAATAACCTAGAAAGTCCAAATGATCTGCACATTCAAAATGCGCAGACATTGCAGCAATAGTATATGGTTAACGATGATTGAATTCTGCTTAAATATTCACGTTCTTATGAAAAAATGTTTTATCGATCTACTTATACCGAATATCCACATTTTCCTGTTAATCATGGTAGTTGTTCTCGTTCGTTATCGATTGAAAATGACTATTTAGGTGAGCCTTGTGTTGTGTGCGGGGATGCTGCCTCAGGGATCCATTATGGTGTCTCATCGTGCAATGGATGTAAAACATTCTTCAGAAGGGTTATTATTGAGGTTAGTTCTATCACTTACACAACTTTTTTGTTCCATTCAACATTTTCCAGTTAAATTTTTTTCTATTCATTCCTATCTTTTCAGTTCTATCCTCTTGTTCTACTCTCTTCTGTTTTCTCATCCACATCGCAGTATGTATTATTGCTAAACTTTCAAATAAATTAATTAATAAAGACTGAAATTATTGCAGTATTAACGGGAAGATTGTTATGCGCTTAGGTAAATTTAAATAATCCTCCTCATATTTTTTTGAAACTCAACAATTGAGTTTCATTTGAGAGGATTTATATCGAAGTGATTTTTCCAGAACATTCCTAATGCAACAAAATTTTCTTTCAATTCCATTAAGTCTGAGAGCATATGGGTTTAAGTTACTTCACATCGAATTCTTTCGTTCAGAGCTAAACAGAAAAAACTTTTTTACTCATTTGGTCTAAATGTTGCGGATCTTTTGCTTTCTAATTTTAATATTTCATACTACTCTTGCTATCTCCATTCATCTCAGCTCTAAAATACTGAACGAGCGTTTCATTTCCTTTTTATAGTGCATTCAGGTTTTCTGCGCTCGTTTAAATGCACAATATAATTATGATAATTTCGAAGAATTGTACTGTCATTGTTCGATTGCGTTATGCAAATTTGGACCATGTTCACATCAACTAAATCGCTTTAGTCGCATTACAATTCGTCAACATGGTGCTTCATCAAATCGAAGTGCTTAAAAGAAATCTCAACGCTTTCGTTACGTCTCTTGCGCTCGAAGACGTCCCAAGTGTCCGTTTGGCGCATAAATTTCTTGATGGATTCGTTAAAGAATTTCTGCATTTTAAAACTGTCGAAAGTATTTGTTGCTTAAAGCTGTTCTCTAGTTTTTTTTTCCTATGCTCGCATGCGGAATTCTTTTTTAAGTCTCAATTTTTAATTTTACATTATTGATGCAATATCTTTTTTTCATTGCTTTATACATTAGGGTATTTTTTGTTGCACCCTTACTACATAAAATCACTCAAAATACACTACGAATCATATGGTCATGCTAGCAATCAGTCAGCATTTCTCGAATTTACGTTCTACGCTTTCGAGAAAACAGAAAGCGCCAGGCCGGTACCATGTAAGGGAAAAGTAAAATGGAGCAGAAAAAAAAAACGTAAGGAGCTGAAAGCAACGATTCACAAATTAAAGTTGCTATATTGATGCGGTGTGGGATTGATCGAATTTCATATGTGGTTTCTGTCTCTGCGGTGGATCTGACATGTATACCTTTCCGAAATCCAATCATTTTATTCCATTTTGCATTTCCATTCCATATCTATATCTCTTCACTCCTAATATCTGCGCGATGATGTAGGAGAAATTTGCTTCAAAGGGTTTGATAAATGAACCATCAAACCAATAGCTGGTATGGACTATGTTGATAATACTGGAAAAACTGAAAAATCAACTACTAAAGGACCTTTTTTAAAGCGCTTTTACTGGTTTCCTTCGCAAAAATCCATCATTCCAATTTGTGATACAGCAACTTTGGGAACCAATAACGCCATAGCAAGAAAGAGTGTTTTGTGCACCATAGAATGGATGATCTCGTGCGCACCACTCACATTGAATCTGTTATACCATACTTCACGTTCATCCATCAACTTCACTAACGTAATTGATATTTAACAGTGCTGAAGAATTTGACATGTGCCTTAGGTCAGATTTATTTTCATTTAGTATTGTTCGAACCACAAAAAAAGACGAAATTTTTGCAGATAGCTTGCACGGCCGGTCGAACAGATTAAAATGCATAGAGGCAATATTGTGCACTTTTTATTTTTATTTTATCACGAACTTGTGGAGTTGATTAGTCAGACAAGCGAATTACAAAAATATATATTGTACACAATCCTCTAGTGCGTTTCTTCATTTGTTTTCAGTTAACGCTGAGTAGGAAGATCATTCATTATATGTCAGTTAAAATGGTTGAATCTTCATTCTGCTTTGTTTACTTGTGTTTTCCAATCATTTTTATCTCCTTTCAGAATCCTTCCCGAGAGATAATAGCAATATGCTTTTTCGGTATAAATCTCACTTCTGAAAAAAGCAAAACAAGATGCGCAAATATCACGCTAGAAACACCATAAACCAATGTGTGATGGTCTGAAAGTCTATCAGATGTCATTGAAATAGTTGTTATCCTGCAAGATTATGGAATGCATCAATTCACATGAATGTCGATATATGGGTCATCTGGAAATGTAGACGCTAATTCTGAGAATAGCGCGCTTGTCAATGCACTCACAACAAGCCTTCTGGTTACCTTTTGCACTGTTATGTTATTACAACAACCTACAAGCAATTTTAGAATCGGACATATTCATGCAAGCAGAGCGGTGATTGCCCAATAGATAAGGATATGCGATGCTCATGTCGTCATTGTCGTTTCAAAAAATGTCTTCGAGTGGGAATGGACCGGACAGGTTGGAGGATGTTTCATAATTTATTATTCCTTATGTATGCTTGTCAGCACTGCTGGAACGGCTCTTACTTTACGATGGTGCCGTTGGAAATAGTTTTGCTCTAATTTAGATGTTGCTATGGTGGGGAGTTACAAGTTGGGGGTGGTTGGAGTGTATGGTTATTGATGATGCTCGACTTTGATCTCGTTTCTTGACCCTCCCTAGTCTTGAAGAGTACTAGCCATCAGGTTGAGTTTGAAGCTGCGACCGTTTTGACGTGTGAAGGGTCTCAGCTGAGTAGTGAAGCTCGTATAATATGAGCATGTAGTACCATGCGACGTTAAGCAGCACACACTGATTAGCAAGCAAAACCGCTGCCTATCTATATGTTCGGTTACGACCCCAAAGGTATGGGGGACGGTATTCCACGTGAAGGAAAGATCGCTTCAAGATCAGCATAGATGTGAGCAAAACAACTTGTTACAAAAAATCAGGATCACTGAGATCACAAAAACTCATTTTATCATCATAAATCATTCGTTAAAAGTAGCTGTTAATTTGAACCCATTGTCGAAACACGGTTGGCTTTGTAGTGAACAAAATATGTTGCAGGCTCGTTATTTAGACGACAGAAAAGAAAACACAAAGATCATCGATTTATTAGGAGA
This sequence comes from Baylisascaris schroederi, assembly GCA_006503575.1. Taxonomy (NCBI): domain Eukaryota; kingdom Metazoa; phylum Nematoda; class Chromadorea; order Rhabditida; family Ascarididae; genus Baylisascaris; species Baylisascaris schroederi. The sequence goes on along the minus strand of QEWY01000951.1, from coordinate 157,418 downwards.
AACAAAAAAGAGGGTTAAGGAGAGAAGATGCACGTAGAATAGGAATTACAAGCAGGACGCGCCTGTTAAAACACTAACAATATCAGAGTAGTGAACGTGAGTTAAGGTGGTGATTACTAGTATGTTAAGGTGAGTTAAGGTGATACGAAGCAATGAAATATAAGATACATTAGGAATCTAGCGTCCAAATGGCGATAATTAAGTAGATTATGAAAATGCTTGATATAGCATCACATGAATCTTAACAAAAAACGAGCTACTGGACGAGCATCCATGCCATATCGTACGACTAGCTTCTTCGAAAATTCACCAATAAGCCAATTCGTAAAGTGTATGAGCTCAGGAACGTCTGCAGCGAGATGTTTCCAAATACGGCCAATAACTCCGTTTCTGAATTCTTTACTGCTGCTGGTTTCGTGTTTATTACCGAAATATCTCTGTTGTGCTCGAAACTGCTCGAGACATACAGCAGCGAATAAAAGAGGAAGCTGATGAAAAGCAAATTGGCTTGACGTGGTGCGGGCTCGCAATTTGTGCACTTTTTCTTCAAATAAGCCTCATAAATTTCTTGGTTGGCATGTTCTAAGTTTGACTAATAGGCTTGGGATCACTTTCCAACATTGCGATCACCCGGCATCTCAGACTCGGGTAATTAAACTTTTACGTACTTTTCAACGATAATACGAAACGACAGCTTAAGATGTAACCAAACACACGAATAACACAAATCAATAAAGCGAGATCTGATGTGGCTGAATGGAGCCGGATTTAACATTTCACTGGTATAGTTAACAGTACAGTTTTGGCATAAGATAAGTGAGCATCAATACAAATAACAAGCAGAGAGGACGGGTTGAATAAAGGAGACAAACTCCAGCTTTGGGCCGATGACAAACGAGAGACGCAAAACGGTGGCGTCTGCACTTGAACCGCAACTAAGCGATGAATGAAACAGTGTGGCTGATGTAGCATTAAATTGACGATCATGATGTCGTGAGTTGCTACTTCGAAACACATTTATCTCTCTAGCAGAAACTTGCTCGTTTTTCTTTGCAAGAGGCTTTGGTAGTGATCGATAAGACAACAAATCGCTTATCGTGACCAGTTGGGCAGAATAACAATTGGAATGAAGGCATTCTCACACCTTTTTTTGCTTGAAGCTGTTTTGTATTTTCTTGGTTGGTATTTTCCAAATCGATCAATCTTCTGCAAACAAAATTTTCAGAATTAAATGTCGAACGAAGAAGAAAGCGGAAATCGGCAAACGTTGAACGGACAGAAGAGGAGATCGTTAAAATCGAAGATCCATGTATTGCAAATTTACTTGACTTAGAGGAGAAATTCCTAGTGATGCTCACATCGACAAGTGCTCCTATACATTCGACTATCGATGAAGCGCTCTCAAATCCGAAAAGTACATTCGATGACTTCCCTAAGGTGTGTTTCTTTCAATTCCATACTCATTTCTTTTGTCATGTATTTTTTCCATTTGCTTTCCGACAGTGTGGAATTGACTTTCTGGCGCCTAAAAGCTTACCAGAGATCTTATAACAATACAAAATTGCATAAAATAAGTGCTCTCAATTGATCAAGTGCTGCCTGTACTGAATTAAGTAGATTATGAAAATGCTTGATATAGCATCACATGAATCTTAACAAAAAACGAGCTACTGGACGAGCATCCATGCCATATCGTACGACTAGCTTCTTCGAAAATTCACCAATAAGCCAATTCGTAAAGTGTATGAGCTCAGGAACGTCTGCAGCGAGATGTTTCCAAATACGGCCAATAACTCCGTTTCTGAATTCTTTACTGCTGCTGGTTTCGTGTTTATTACCGAAATATCTCTGTTGTGCTCGAAACTGCTCGAGACATACAGCAGCGAATAAAAGAGGAAGCTGATGAAAAGCAAATTGGCTTGACGTGGTGCGGGCTCGCAATTTGTGCACTTTTTCTTCAAATAAGCCTCATAAATTTCTTGGTTGGCATGTTCTAAGTTTGACTAATAGGCTTGGGATCACTTTCCAACATTGCGATCACCCGGCATCTCAGACTCGGGTAATTAAACTTTTACGTACTTTTCAACGATAATACGAAACGACAGCTTAAGATGTAACCAAACACACGAATAACACAAATCAATAAAGCGAGATCTGATGTGGCTGAATGGAGCCGGATTTAACATTTCACTGGTATAGTTAACAGTACAGTTTTGGCATAAGATAAGTGAGCATCAATACAAATAACAAGCAGAGAGGACGGGTTGAATAAAGGAGACAAACTCCAGCTTTGGGCCGATGACAAACGAGAGACGCAAAACGGTGGCGTCTGCACTTGAACCGCAACTAAGCGATGAATGAAACAGTGTGGCTGATGTAGCATTAAATTGACGATCATGATGTCGTGAGTTGCTACTTCGAAACACATTTATCTCTCTAGCAGAAACTTGCTCGTTTTTCTTTGCAAGAGGCTTTGGTAGTGATCGATAAGACAACAAATCGCTTATCGTGACCAGTTGGGCAGAATAACAATTGGAATGAAGGCATTCTCACACCTTTTTTTGCTTGAAGCTGTTTTGTATTTTCTTGGTTGGTA
>QEWY01000951.1:119749-148642 GCA_006503575.1 Baylisascaris schroederi | reverse complement strand
TTCAAGTTCGTTTTTTTTGCTGTCTTATTTTTGTGCGCATTCTTCAAACCACGGTGAGGAGTAGGCAGAGGGAGCGATGTTTTACTTCAGTGTAAAAACTCCATAACCTGCGGCTCCGGTTTAAACAGTGCTAGTTTCGTTTTGATTTCTTTGACTGTCAACATATTTCTGGAAAATCTCAACGATCATTGATGTGTCTGGAGTATAATGATAGTGGAGTAGAGAAATATAGAATGAATCACACGTGGAAAATAGGGAAATAAGAAAAATAGACAACTGAGAGTCGTGCAGTAATATTGCCAATGTTTTTAAGTATGGAATGGAGAAAGTCGAAATTGAAAAGTGCAGCAGTACTTTTGTTTTGTTATACTAACCGCATGTGATTCGTCTCCTTTTCCTATGTCTCAAAAACACCGACAATATTTACTAATTAATGCAAATCGATCTAGAGATATCTTTAATCAGGTCGTCCAATTATTGGCCATTGATTGGGACTGTAATTTTTTCAGATGAGACTGGTTATGAAGATTTTCTGAAACAGCTAGCTATACATAGAAGAGTTGAATGAAACTGTCTCTTTAGAGACAGTAGAGAGTAATATGACGATTATTGCTTGCCCATCCAAGGTGGTTGTCATTCTAGAAGCAATTCATAGTTGGATTTCCTCAGATTTGTGTGGAATTCTGTGATATTCTAAACTCGCTTAATTAAAACTGCACCATATATAGAGCTCAATCTAAATTTATGCTTAGGAAAATCTTGCGGAACAATTTTCAAAGTTTATTCTGGAATAGCGCCCGCCAGTTTCCTAGATTGTGTTCGATTCAACGAAATGATAGTCGAATGAAAATTTCCATAGATGAAGGTGGTCGACAATTTCCCGCTAAGCAATATCGTGAGCATCTGCATAGGAAATCTCGAAGAAAAATCGGATGATCGTAGGATTGATGGGTAATTATATTTGTGCAAAAGGAATAAATTTGATGCTGCAAATAAATGTTTTAAAGCGGGTACTAAGCGGTTAATCGCTCTATTCACACCTATTATAGTTAATAGCATTTTAATATGGCATATAAATTTAAGAAAGTGGCCGCATTCAAGCGTGAAACGTTGTGCACGATTGAAACGTTCAATTTAATGTCACCACATCCACTAACAATGGAAATATCGAAGAAATATCCAGATGTGTCGTTCTTTTAAGCTCAATTTATTATTCAAATAATTTTGTATATATTTCTATGATCTTCTATTGTACAAATGAAGAAAGGAAAAACATTTATGTGTATATTTTTTATCTATTGTGTGATATTGTTGGCAATAATTTACTTTCGTTGTTTAATGTTTCTTTGAGAATTTTTTTTTTCACACAATGACCAAAATGCTTTCAGATTTCTATTGTTTATGTGAATTTGCATAAAATTCTTTAAAGATTTTTTTTTGCAACATTCTTATGCATACTCTTTGCACAATATTTGAAATTGGTAATGATCATATTATAAATAAGTCATCTTAAGTTACGAAGAGATTCGTCTCTTCTTAACACCTCCTTCGCACAAAGATTTCATTCAAATTATATCGGACGAATCTTTTTCTTTGCATAAACTGTGCATACTGTCATCACCAGTGAATTGTCTGGGAAAAACACCTATCTATGCTGTTCGGTGTGTTGCGGTGATATCTGGTATATGATAGCGTACCATTCGATCATAACTCTGGGAATAAACACCTTTTGCTAGTTAAGGATATAAAACTCGTTTCCTATCGTTTCCTAGAAGTATATCATATTTGCTCATGCAAGCATTTTCGATAATGAACATTCGTACCGTAAGAAGAACGAACTTATCACGTTAACCAATTTTCTCGCATGAACACCAAGCGCTACCTTCAAGGCTTATATGAAACTCATCGGTTCTTAGAGAGAAGCATTTCCAAGCGAGGAGTTCGTACGCTCATATTCTAACTCGCTAAGATAATAACCGAAGACCATTCATGCGGATATTCGCCTCTTAAACATTTGAAGTGTTCATATATTGGATTCGACAAATGAGTGAGTTTAAACTCGACAAGTTGGCATTTTCACATATTGTGCACTTTCCTCTTTGATTAACGTCGAAGCATTTGAAATGAACATTTCGGCGTCATCAGAAATAAATGAAATCCTTCTGAGGAGGAAACCGGAAGGCAGTGAGGCGTTCGAGTGCAATTATTTGTGCTGAACTACGTACATATTGAATCATGAGTTTTTTATGTTCCGGAACTTCTCGCTAATATCATTCAGAAAACACAGAGAAATGAGAAAGTCGGAGGGGATGCAGAAAAAAGGTGAGAATCAAAGGAAATGTTCACAGTTATGAACGGCGGGGTATCAAGTGTGTTCAATACTCTTCCAGCTAGTGTGCCCGCATATGACAGCAATGCAGGCATCAAGAGAAAGAAATTCAACGGTTACGTCACTGATTGCATGGTGTTTGGCGTGTTTTACAAGCGAAAAAAAGCACGCTTGGACGTTGCCAGCATTGCTGTTGATAATATGGCTCTCATCACCGCGCCCAACAATTAGCCATTAAGGAGTGCAAAGATGTATGTAGACCTCTCTCATGAGCGAAAGGAGGGAGGCGGGAAAAGTTGGCAACACGCCAAAAGTACAAATTTTAAAAATTCGAAGAGCAAAAGAACGTCGAAAATCTCACTTTCTTTGCTTTTTATTTGCTTTTTGTTGTTTTTTTTATTTCTTTTCCAAAAACATATGTGACTTCAGCAATAATAAAATTCAAAAACCTCTGGATAAGGGTGAAAGAGAGGTAAAAAAAGATTGTGCATTAAGATATTAAAGAAGTGATAATGATGAAGATTTGAACGAACATTTGGAAGTGAACTATTAGAATCAATGTGTTTGTTGCACTCAGATGAAAGAGATAGATATACTTAAGGTACATTTAAATAGAGAGAATTAAGCGAAAAGAATAGCAAATCACATGAATAGTAAACGGTTATAAATCAGTGGAAACTGAGTAAAAAGTGAGCTTTGATCTAATCGGGTATAACCGAATAGAGAAAAGACGTCAATGATGAATGCTCATTTTGGGAAGAGAAATTAACTTAATATTGCTTATAATGTTGTTAATATAACAATAAATAATAAATGCAGTAGCATAAGTGGATTTCGGCACGTAAATAACGATACATGAAACCAAGATATCTTAAAATGTTAAATTCGAATTGCGGCAAATCCATTGAATTCCTTAATTTTCAGCATCATCATCGCTTAGAAGACGACGTCTTATTTCAGTAGTGAATAGATTGTAGCAATTCGTCAATGATTGGCGTAGAAACTATAAATAGTCAGTGATTCAAGCAGTCGACGAGAAATTACTAGAGAAATTGTAAAAAAAATGATTTTTTTCAAGTGAATATGAAAATATAACATATTTTGTAAGCGCTGATATCACAGTTGAAATTCTATAAACGTCCATATACTTAACTCTGATAAACATCAAATCTCACAGAGCTCATTTAGCTAATATAATGTTGAATTTACTTAAAATCATAAATAAAGACAGTTGAGGAAACGGAAAAAATGTAATTTAGAAGAGATTTAAATTGAATATTTACAAGCATTCGTTAAACATTCGTTAGTAAGTTGAAAAATTAGTCGATTGATCCACCAAGTTAATTCTACTGGAATTTGCATATAGTATAAATATCCACGACTTCGACAAAATCTATCATTTTTCATCATTTAAGATTTGCAGAAAAAACAAGAAAAACTCGGTTTTCCTCAGTTTTGTGCAGTTTTCCTCTATTAAATTTCTTATTCTAATCTCTCATCAGCAATAAACAGATAAACTATTAAGTCAAATCAAACAAAAAAGAGCGAAAACGCACCGGTATGAAGAATGGTAAAATAATCGCAAGTATGATCCAATAAATAGTAACCGTGAAAAAGGCACTTAAAATGAGCAATGCACATGGGAAGCTTCGATAGTCGAAATTGTAGAAAGCCTCTACGCCATATAGATGCGCACTGACTGTTTATTCAAAAACAATTAATTAGCACATCAATCCAGCTAAATGAGAAGAAAAGAAAAAACATTACGCCTAGAAGTTTTCGAAATTTCTCAATTTCACTTTAAAATTTCAATACTATTGAAAAGATAAACTTCTTTTTTCATTTCATCCGCCAATGCAATATTTTTTGAATGAACTCTCAAGGAATATGGAAATAAAGTTCACGCATTAAAAATTATTTTCAACATCATCACTTAAGAAACTTAGCTACAGTTCGATACAAAATTCAACAAACATTTCCAGCCATTATTAAGAAATAAAAAATTATTTCAAAAAAAGCAAAATGAAGTAACTGCTTTCATACCTAATTCGAGATTTAATTGCGCTTCATCAACGAGTCACTTTCAGTGATAAGAATTTGAATGGTTTTTACATTATTCTCTCAATACACTTTAACGTTACTTCAACTTTATCGGCGAATAAATACGCAAAGCTTTTTTAATTTAAAGACGCTGATGCTATAATCACGGATTAGAGACAATATTATCGCTCTTGAGATTGCGCAACCGTAATTTCAATGCCTTTTTTTTAAATGAAAAGCAAGCACTATCACAAATGCGAAAATCTAGCTGAATACTCTACTAAGGAATAACGCCATATGTATGCTTCATAAGTATGTTGTGGCAAAGATTCGTGGCGCATATTGTGCTGAACTGATTGAAATAATTTCAGAATAAAAAAAGGCGGATTTTCCTACAGATGTATGAACTATTAGAGGAATTATTAGTATGCAGTGGAAATGATAATTTTGATAAGTTTTACTCAGATTGAAATGATAAGGAGCGTAAAGATTTAACCTACCATAAATGAAACATGAGAAAATTATCACATCCAACGCAACATTGAGAAGCGTTACTAAATCGGCATTATAATGGAAACCGAATTTTATCGTCAAAACGATACGAAAAGCAGTCGCAATCGCAATCATGGATCCACCTTTGCCGATCTCTTCGTTTCCATAGCAATTAAAAAAGATTTGTGAGCCAAGTGAGAATGCAAAAAATATTGCATAGGTGATAGTAATGAAAACTGCAAAATATCAACATTTTTTTATAAGTTTTCTGATATTATAAGCAAGGGATACTACTCATTAATGTAGAGCTTGTTTAAAACTCTACTTCTAATAGTTCCGTTTTTGCAGACAGAAACACTGTCAATTTTACAGAATTCATTCAGAGGTGGCTGAGTTATAGCTGCATTATAGTACGATGGACAGGGGATACGCGCGCATAGTGCGAGGCGACAAGCCCAACTCGTTGCATGTGCATTTGCCTCAATCGGTGGCTTCGTAATGAGTAACGAGGACGTTCGATGCACTAATTAGTATGAATGGTGGCATGCGGAGGATTTGCACCTTTCTCCCCTCCTCACTTGCCAACCACATCATTATATTATCACTTTCCGGCAGCTGGGTATATTATTTTGGAATCGTAGAATAACTCCTTTATAGAATGCACCTGTCGTATTAACTGGCAAGTAATTTTTCTTCATTAAGCCTCGCCGTTCTAAACGTCAAAATCATAAATTTCTATCAATTCCGTCTCTCATCAATTGGACAAAGTTTCGATAACTCACTATATTCGACTCTATTCACATGGACCTAACATCCTCATTGTTCGGTTATCCTGTACTTAATTTGATATGAACAATAGATGAATTTATATTTGAAAAACAAGATATGCATTCTTATAAACTTTTATGTATTCCACTGAAAAATCATCAATGCTTTCAATGCAGTAACGGATTTATGCGATGCTCTAATGACTCCGGGACTGATTCAGGCGAAATTTCGATGCAACCAAAAATTGTATAGCAAACGATGATCCACAAAGCAGACGATGATTGAAAAATTTACGTTATTTTAGAAAATACTGTTAATTTAGTATGTGGAACTTTTCCGATTTTTGAACTCTTCAATTCACCAAGCACTTTATACGAATATCTTTGATACTGGAAAAGTCGTCAACAAAATCACAGAAGCGTATAATTCATTTGCATATTAATATAAGCAAGGAAATGCTTCAATAGGGCAATGCGCAATGTGCGTTTTTTTAACGAAACATCTCAATGGCCCTCGAAGTATCCCTGAAGAGGCGTTCCAAAATGAAAGTATTGCCTGAAGTTGTAAACGAGACCACTCCACAGCTTCCTTCGTGAGATCAAGTTTGATGACCTGTGCTCAGTAGCAACAAAGGTCATAGATATTTGAAAATTTTAGAGAAGTCCAAAATAGGCTCTGTGTAATAAAATACTTCGATTAGAGTCTGCGCATCTGATTCGCTTGGGCGATTTCCACACTAAAGGTCAGGTTCCTCATCTTACAAATCGACCTCACCTACCGACTTGACAAATAGACCGGAAAAAAACTTCCATCACCATAAACATTCCAACCTTGGTTCTTCATTAAGTGCACAAACCTAAAAAGTTATAAAAATGTGAATGTAATATTTCGGACCCCGGCTCAGAATGAGCAAGATTGGTTCGTTGTAGTTGGAGCCAATGGTTCTCACGCTCAAATATGAGGACATGTTGAGCACAAAAAAGTGCGTAAGAAAAAGCAGTTCTCTTTCGAATGCATATTCATTTCTAGACTGATCACTGAAACAGATGAAGTTCCCTCCTCCCTCTCTTCCCTTGCCTACAAAAGACTCGCTTGCGAAAGAGAATGATAATATGGTCGCATGGATCTCTCATCGTACAACCTATTAAGAACGATTAGCTAATCTGACATAGTTGCATTGCAAAGTTGAGCCTTAAAAAACAGAAAAAAAAACAAGAGCAGAATTCAGTGCATTCAATTTTCTGGAAAGAAATTTTTAGGCCGTTGATGTCAACAACTGTTCAGCAATACTAGCCAATCACTCCAAACAAAGTTAAAGATGAATGAAAATGACTGATTTTGACAAAAACAGAGGATTCCACTCACGTAGTGCCACGAATAAACATTTGACGAGGCAGTTCAAATGTGATCGCAAATAGTATGGTAAATGAACTATCGCTTCTCCTTGTCCTGAAATTGCATTGCCACTTTTATAATCACTTAGCAAAGATGAACTTTCCATTGGAAACTATGCGTTGCTGTGATATAGCACACTTACGTTAGTCGAATATTAGTGCATTGTGAGGTTTATTGGTAATCTTTAGTGAAGATATCACTGTTATAGGCACAAATTTGTTTATCGTTCTGCAAATTTGCGGACATTATACTCGGATTTTTATGTATTCCGAGTGATGCTAGCAATTCATGATCACGTGAACGGCTGTAAATAACTGATAAAATTTCCATTGAAATTCCTATTAATTTTGAATAAAAAAATTGTTGGGATCGTTAAATCTTTCACATATATATAACATTTGAATCGATGGCATATGCTCTACGAGTAAATGGTACATCCACGAACAACTCAAGAATATTTGTGACGTAGTAAATACCACAGAAGTGATAGCATTCATTGTCAAATATTCGAATATGAGAGGCACCAAACACTTGTAACGTTGAGGGTGATTTCTCGAAAAAAATGTTTTTTTTCCTGGGACTGACCATCCTGGAATTTTTCGCAGTGAAATTTGTTGGTAAACGGAAAAAATTATCTAATAATTAAGGAAAATCCTTGTACAACAATTATTTTGCCTATGATGCATTCGGTCATAATTTTGAAGAAAAAGGAAACTAAAACGATTGCCATCTAAAATACAGACCGACTTTAATTTCTCATGAGTAACATTACTGTTTCATTATGCTCCAAATTTGTCATGATTTGAAAATTTTACAACTATCGCGTCGCAAAATTATACAACCTTCTTACACAAAGTTGGATTCCATTAACGTTAATATAATTGGTTCATTTCATGTTGCTTTATAGTATATAAATGCTTCAATTGCTCGTAAGAAAAACGCGAAGAAGACGTTATACTTTTCGGAACGACCCCTTCATATGAGCTATCTTTTCTGTTCTTTTCGCCGACAACATGAACAGCTACATAAGCCGGTGGTGGTTCTGCTTGAATTTCCATCGACATGTTACTATGCGCGCCTGTTGAAGCTATAATAACCTGAAACTGAAACAGTCAAAAATCCTAGTGAGACAAACATTATTGTAGTCATGGAATGGCTGCTTTGATATCATTTATTTTATTCGAATCAATCCGCTTTAGACATTTATGGGCAACTCACTCAACATATTTGCACTCAATACTCTCTCTCCCTATATATATATATATTATATATATATATATTCGAATCAATCCGCCTTAGACACTTATGGGCAACTTACTCAACATATTTGCACTCAATACTCTCATATAAGCATCTTAGTGTACATACATAAGCAGAGATATGGCGAAGTAAACGTCGACTAAACATTTAGATAGCAAGTGCAGGCGATGCTAACACAAGCCTTCCGGCACAGGAATAAAAGCGCAAAATTGTGCGTAAACGTTCTTAAAGAGCTCAGGTGCTTATATCATTGCCATACGAACGCCGGAATGCGTTAGATTCTTTCCAGCCTAACAGTGTGATGGCACTCAACCGGAGCACCCTTCTTCCACTCAATTTTAGCATTGCTTGCACATCGAAATGATAAAAACAAAAAAAAATCACACAGCATTTGTCACTTATCAGTAACGATTATGTGCACCGCCGACATATAGATCCACAATCTTCTTGTTGGACCCTGCAAACTTTCATTGAGATTAATCTAGTGTTGGCATTCAAATGCATCTGAAATTTCACACCTCCGGAGGGATTCTCTCGATGACCAACAGTACTTGATGCGTATTTCACCAATAAACACTGTACACCTCAAAGGCGCGCCCAACCTGCCAAGTTTTTTAAAATAAAGTACCCGATCAACCGAATGCTTCAGGTGATTGGCTAGAAAACAACTTTTGTGCCAGCCCGACTCCTTACTTGGCGTTCATCCGGCTTGCAAGCTCACTGTTTGTAAATGTGCTGCTGAACGAAAAATTCACCACCCTCTAAAAATTCGTTGTTTTAATTCAATATTAGAGTTAAACAAAAAACTCCTCAATTCCATAATCCTATAAATAGCAGCGCGAATAACCTCATCCCGTAATGTGCTAGTGGATACTCTTCCTCATCCTACGATACTACTCAACAGATTCCACGGCTCGTATAGAGTCTCCGATGAAGCATCAGCTTTTTGTGATGCGATGTGTAGAAAATGAAAGCCCAACCGGCGGTGCGGCTTGCTGAACCAGCATTCGAACACGTCTGGAATCTGCGCTCCACTTTCTACCTCTGTTCCATTGTTATATCAAAAGAAGCAAGAGAATCACCCAATGCGTCGATGCTTTGTTGACTAGTCGATCGTCTTTCGGTTGTTAGGTGGTCTCAGTGGTGAAAGATAAGCGAAGTGGTGACGCTGACGAGAGCGCTGATGATATTGATGTATCGAATCTAGACTGGATGCTGCGTCAGTACTATAGCGTGTGAACGTGTATGGGAGCAAAGACCTCGAAGACTAATCTGGCGCAAATGTTCGAACAGTGATGTAATGCAGCATGACTAGCTTCTTTCGTCGCGAAATGTCAGTTGAACGCCAGAAAACTCTGGAAGTTTCTATGGATACGAATGAGCAATAAGTCAGTTGTTGTTTCCAGTTAGCCTGATGCTCGCAGAGTGGCTCCACATGACAAGAATGTGTATAGACGTGCCATGCCATGTTTGCTAGACGAGATGGATGTTGGTGTATAGCTCTTGGCCATTTTCCGTGTGAATGTCATTCAGAAGGATAGAAACCACCTCATAAAAACTGTTCCTCCAATTGTCATGACGCGGAGCAATCTCTGTGTCACTTTCGTTTGCTGAAGTTGTCAAAGGAATATAGTTGTTCGTCTTTCAGCAACGGTGAGCTACAAAAACGTCTTCAATTACCGATCGAGGTGAGGAAACCTAGAGAAGCCAATCCCAAGCAAACTCACCACATATCGGAATGAAATTATTAAGCGATCAGAAAGACTCATTGGTACTGCTAGTGCAGGAATGTCAGCAGACGCCCATTCACCAATAAATGTTGAAAATTTATTGTCGAACGAAATTCCAGAACGAATCTGCCCTTCGGGACTCCAGCCTATCCCTACCATATCTTTTTCTCTCAATCAAACAGTGATTTTTTTTCCGATTTTGGTACAAAGCAATGGAACTCGATGAGCTGATTACGAATATATGCATACTCTTTGCATTCTTTCCATTTTCCGAGGAATTTCGGATGCTAAACTTTTGTGTACGAAAACAGTTCGTAATTAAGACAGAGGCAGACACTGGTTTGAGTATCTCATTCGCACTGAGACATCACTATGCAATTGTACACGTGGCCGAGTGGTTAATGCGGTGGACTGTGCGTACGTTCTGTAGTGTTCAGTGAATGCGTAATTGACTCTGCGAAGGCAGAGTACTTTGTAAACCTTTTTAAAGACGATAACTGTGTGATGCCTTCTTTCGAAGCTCAAACAATATTAGTTCTGAGGATGTTCGCAATAATATTGTTACAAAATATCGTCCACTCTTAATGGCATATCTTCTTTTGTATTGAGGCGGATCTCTCATGCTGTTTGTTTATTCGTTGTCGTTTTTTTACGTCATCTCTTAAAACCTCTTCGACTCTTTCTGTGGAAGATTACAACAGTTCCTCCCTCACTGCTCAAGAAACCGCATGCCAACCTGATTTCCGATTAAATATTTATTTTGTGTGCAAATCCACAGTCGTCACTGACCAGGATTTGCTTCACAATCATTTCGTTTGAAATAATTTTTTTAAAGCGACCTTAAAACTTCGCCTAAGCAGAAGTACATTTGTTCATAATGAACGACGATTAAAGTAAATAAACAAAAACCACAATAATATCACTCGACATCGCATAAACTCATAGATACATCATGAAATATTTCAATATCGAATGAAATGAAAGCTTTCCTTCTAAAAAAATGAATTTTAAAAGGAAGAGCGCTCAGCGATTGGTCCCGTCATAACGAATTCTGCGCTAGGCAATCGTATCTACGCTTTGACGATATATTACTGTTGAACACTTACTTACTATTATTTCATTACAGTAAATTTCCACTGTTGTAATGAAGTTTTGTTACTTCATAAAAATTTCATTTAAAGATTCCACTATTTGATTATTGATTTGCTTTTAAATTAGAAACTTCAGAATGAACTTGGCATAACATTTAAATATAATAAAGCAAAAAAAGTTGCAATGAATTGTTGTGGAAAAATCTCATGCGAAAAAAAAATTCCAGTTTATCCGCTGAAATTTTAAATTTATAAACGATTATGTTGTTGAGAGCATAATTCTTTTACTTACCATCAGAAAAACTTCCCAAAAATTATTTTCAAATCATAAAGATAATCTGAAACGATCGATATGAAAATAGCTTCATAAAGCCAAATTAGTACTTAGTTAACAACTCTCTACTAGAATCGTTCGCCATCTAAGCTCAATAATTTAACTCATTAAGACTTTTCTAAAACAATTCTCATTTATGAGAGCCATAAAAAAACTTCTTAGCCCAATGGTAAAATTCTTAATTTCTTTAAGCAAAATTTCAACTTTATTTCGGCTATATTTTGCATAAAAATAAACTCATATACTCATGAAAATTTTTTCGGATGAGAACTTTCAAGATGACTCACAGAGTATATCAACTACTTCATAATGCAATTAATCGTCAAATAAATCAGATTTATTTCGCCTTTCGTGCAAATTTATCGTGTCTTAGCCACCATTGATCCCAATTATTGCCAACGTCACGTTTATGTGTGGGAAATTCGACCAACGGATCTGGATGAACGTTTTCAATATCAATACCACCTCGTTGCACTTTGACATGCTCTTCGCCATCCCACCATGGATACCAAACCGAATAGTCAAAATTTCGAAATGGTACACCGAATTTTACTGTGCCTGAAATAGTTGATTGACTTTTTAAAATATTCCCCTCAAAAAATGCATCTCTTAGATGATTGTTTATGTTAGCGCAAAAGCACGAATCACATAATGAATTACAAAATTATGTAGCTTCTCATTATAATAATCCTCAAATTAAAAAAAAAAAAGATTCAATACGCATTCAGAAAAGAGATTTTAAAACGTTCAAAAATAAATATCAAAAATTGATCTGAAATTTGATCCAATAAATAAATAAATTTTTGAATTACTCATTGCCATTTTACATTTATTTCGTACTAACGAATATAAATATTTGAGTATATATGAATTAATAACGCATTTTTTGAAAATTATAATATTACAAGTGAGAAAGAATTTCAATATCTTTAAAAACAATGATGGTAAAGGTTTTTCATGTCTTCAAATCTCCCTAATTTCTATCGTCTATCAACTCCTAATCTCTTCTTAGATTTTCCAAAAAAAATATTTCACATCGTTGTCTTGAATAATCACTTCGAGCATATAAATAATCTTTGCTAACCATATTCCTTAGCTTTGAGAAGTTGTGCCTTCAATTGATTATATTGTTCAATACATAATCCTGATCTCTTCAACGGAATTGGTTGATCAGTACCCGATGCAAGAAATTGCTCAATTAAGGCAGGATTCTATAAAAAAAATTTTTTGTTAAAAAATATCGTCTACGCAAACTTACTAAGACATCATCATCAACCGTATCAATATGAACGCCTAAAACGGTAATATAGAGCAATGAAACAACTATAAGGAGAATATTTCTTCAAACAATATTAGTTCTGAGGATGTTCGCAATAATATTGTTACAAAATATCGTCCACTCTTAATGGCATATCTTCTTTTGTATTGAGGCGGATCTCTCATGCTGTTTGTTTATTCGTTGTCGTTTTTTTACGTCATCTCTTAAAACCTCTTCGACTCTTTCTGTGGAAGATTACAACAGTTCCTCCCTCACTGCTCAAGAAACCGCATGCCAACCTGATTTCCGATTAAATATTTATTTTGTGTGCAAATCCACAGTCGTCACTGACCAGGATTTGCTTCACAATCATTTCGTTTGAAATAATTTTTTTAAAGCGACCTTAAAACTTCGCCTAAGCAGAAGTACATTTGTTCATAATGAACGACGATTAAAGTAAATAAACAAAAACCACAATAATATCACTCGACATCGCATAAACTCATAGATACATCATGAAATATTTCAATATCGAATGAAATGAAAGCTTTCCTTCTAAAAAAATGAATTTTAAAAGGAAGAGCGCTCAGCGATTGGTCCCGTCATAACGAATTCTGCGCTAGGCAATCGTATCTACGCTTTGACGATATATTACTGTTGAACACTTACTTACTATTATTTCATTACAGTAAATTTCCACTGTTGTAATGAAGTTTTGTTACTTCATAAAAATTTCATTTAAAGATTCCACTATTTGATTATTGATTTGCTTTTAAATTAGAAACTTCAGAATGAACTTGGCATAACATTTAAATATAATAAAGCAAAAAAAGTTGCAATGAATTGTTGTGGAAAAATCTCATGCGAAAAAAAAATTCCAGTTTATCCGCTGAAATTTTAAATTTATAAACGATTATGTTGTTGAGAGCATAATTCTTTTACTTACCATCAGAAAAACTTCCCAAAAATTATTTTCAAATCATAAAGATAATCTGAAACGATCGATATGAAAATAGCTTCATAAAGCCAAATTAGTACTTAGTTAACAACTCTCTACTAGAATCGTTCGCCATCTAAGCTCAATAATTTAACTCATTAAGACTTTTCTAAAACAATTCTCATTTATGAGAGCCATAAAAAAACTTCTTAGCCCAATGGTAAAATTCTTAATTTCTTTAAGCAAAATTTCAACTTTATTTCGGCTATATTTTGCATAAAAATAAACTCATATACTCATGAAAATTTTTTCGGATGAGAACTTTCAAGATGACTCACAGAGTATATCAACTACTTCATAATGCAATTAATCGTCAAATAAATCAGATTTATTTCGCCTTTCGTGCAAATTTATCGTGTCTTAGCCACCATTGATCCCAATTATTGCCAACGTCACGTTTATGTGTGGGAAATTCGACCAACGGATCTGGATGAACGTTTTCAATATCAATACCACCTCGTTGCACTTTGACATGCTCTTCGCCATCCCACCATGGATACCAAACCGAATAGTCAAAATTTCGAAATGGTACACCGAATTTTACTGTGCCTGAAATAGTTGATTGACTTTTTAAAATATTCCCCTCAAAAAATGCATCTCTTAGATGATTGTTTATGTTAGCGCAAAAGCACGAATCACATAATGAATTACAAAATTATGTAGCTTCTCATTATAATAATCCTCAAATTAAAAAAAAAAAAGATTCAATACGCATTCAGAAAAGAGATTTTAAAACGTTCAAAAATAAATATCAAAAATTGATCTGAAATTTGATCCAATAAATAAATAAATTTTTGAATTACTCATTGCCATTTTACATTTATTTCGTACTAACGAATATAAATATTTGAGTATATATGAATTAATAACGCATTTTTTGAAAATTATAATATTACAAGTGAGAAAGAATTTCAATATCTTTAAAAACAATGATGGTAAAGGTTTTTCATGTCTTCAAATCTCCCTAATTTCTATCGTCTATCAACTCCTAATCTCTTCTTAGATTTTCCAAAAAAAATATTTCACATCGTTGTCTTGAATAATCACTTCGAGCATATAAATAATCTTTGCTAACCATATTCCTTAGCTTTGAGAAGTTGTGCCTTCAATTGATTATATTGTTCAATACATAATCCTGATCTCTTCAACGGAATTGGTTGATCAGTACCCGATGCAAGAAATTGCTCAATTAAGGCAGGATTCTATAAAAAAAATTTTTTGTTAAAAAATATCGTCTACGCAAACTTACTAAGACATCATCATCAACCGTATCAATATGAACGCCTAAAACGGTAATATAGAGCAATGAAACAACTATAAGGAGAATATTTCTTCATAAATGATTTACATGCATTACATCAATTTCTTTAATAGTTCTTGTGTCCGTACATTAGAATACAAATCTATCATACCGCATATTACTGATGAAAAGTTGAAATAACAATACAAGATGATTCATCAGAGATGAAGGGAAATTTTTCATTTACCTCAAAAACCTTTCACTATCGATAGTAACTAACAGACAGTGTCAGCACATATGGAGGATATCGATAGAGTGATAAGATCATCGAATTTGAAGACTTTATTACCCTGTCTAAATTTCTATCTGATAAATGCACTATCAACATGCAGGAAATACGTGAAAATGTAATCTACTGCCTTCCTTTCCCCGAAGAAATCCGTGCTCAGATATCTCTCTAATGGTCAACCTTCACCCTTTCCTCTTTATGTAGCGTCACTTCGCAATGAAATAAAATGTA
Organism: Baylisascaris schroederi; assembly: GCA_006503575.1. Lineage (NCBI taxonomy): Eukaryota > Metazoa > Nematoda > Chromadorea > Rhabditida > Ascarididae > Baylisascaris > Baylisascaris schroederi. The sequence continues at coordinate 133,188 of QEWY01000951.1, read as the reverse complement.
TTTGATAACACTTTTGCATGAAACCTAACAGAAACCTCTCCGACAAGTACTGTAAAACAAACTCCAACATACCCGATAATCAAAGAATAAATATTCATCTCGGCATATTGGACATGCGTTATTCACATTAAATTTGCCCTCTTTATCGATGCAATAGAGACGAGGTCTTGGCTGCAGGATAGCTTGTCCCTTATGGTTACGCTTATACCAATGATAAATCGGTAACCCTTTATACGCGTCCTCATATGCTAAATAACTGCCTTATTAGCATATGTTAACTCACGGTGCTCAAATATATGTCGTGCAATGACATCGACTGATCAGTAGGAAATAACTGACAACAATAACTTCTACGGAAATATCTTCTTTTCCATAGATGAGAAGAATAAAAACTGTTTTTTTCAAACATAGAACTTAAAGTGAGCCCAATCATCTATAGAAATTTTCAGCGGTACGCATAGAATTCATTACGGGTGCCAAACGATATATCAACTACAACAAGCATTAGTCTAGATTTTTAAGAAACATTCGCAACCACAGCTCGAGTTCTTCAGCAGTTTAGACGAGCATAACGGAAAAAATAAGACACCACTGACATTCAGCGATGATAATGAAACGTCAAAACGTAGCGAAGGTTTGAAAGTTTCGTAACAAAAAGTTGAATAAACGAAAAGATAGCTCTACCTTATATATGCGGTAGAAATGAAAAAGAAGGAAAGATAAAAAAAACTGAAGAGTTCGCGAGAGGGAAGGTTGGTGAGGTTGGATAATTCGACAGCCGTTAATCTGTGGTTTTAGAGAGTTTGTGAGGTGGGCTTCTCTCAACTTAGGGATTAGTGTGACTTTACCCCGAGCAAGTATTTTGACGACAATGTTAGTAGTCTCAAGGTTGTGGACCTCGGCAACATGCTTGGCCACTGGGCATGGAGCATATGATCGAGACAGTAGTGATGACATGCTTAACACGTGCTCTCTAATGTGCTGTTGCAGGAATGGGCCCGTTTCGCCAATATAAAAAGAATCGCATGCACAACAACGAATGGAATAGACAAGATCTTTCATTCAACAGTCATCTGGATTGTTAGTGGGACAAATAACACACTTAGATGGGTTGTAGCATAGACGATCATGCAGTCAATTGCGGATAAGAAGTCATCGGAGTGTGGGAGGGAGGTAACATTTAGTTCCAGAAGTCGGTGCTTATTGAGGAGGGGGGAAAATTCGTCAGTAAAACTGTCACATATGTAGGGAATGGAAAGGGAAATTTGGGCATTACGCTCGTGTTGAGTACGACGTCTCCGATGTCCAAGAGCTGTGCAGATGTTGTTGTTTGTGGTTGGATGAGAAGTTAAGACGGTAACCATTGGTGGCAAGAATGGATTAGGCGCTGTGAAGAGAATTTTCATGCTGCCGTGGTCTATATTAAAGCTGAAGGTTATGGCTCAAAGAGCCGAAGCGTCAGCATAAATTACCATTCCATCTCTACTCGACGCATTACATGGTCATAACCAAAAAATATTGTACTATTACGGAACGAATTCCATTAATCTTATTTTTAAAAGACCGTTAATAAATCACTACTCAAAATAACTGGTGCCTCGAAAACTATAATTTTGTTATTAACAACAGAAAACTAGCAATCAACCTCAATAGGATTTCTTCAGTGATTACCACAATAGTAGTAAGGAAGGCAACAAATCTGTAGAGGAATAAAAAAGAAATAATTCAAGGGAGCCAGAATGTAACCAAAATGGCTTTTGCAAAAATTCGCCACTATTTAAATGCTAGGAATTTTACTTTATTTAATTAAATTTAAGCTGTAATTTTTCATACTTTCTTTATTGTGTGAATGAATATTATTTTTTAAACTGATTTTAAGCAAAAAATCTCCGGTTTTTAATTCCGGTTTTGAATATCCTATAGAAATTCAACATCTGAATGCAAGTAGCGAAGTGAATTTGACATGAAGAATAAAAAACAATCCATTAAGGTCTATGAAGGCAATAATCTGATGCATTCAATTGAACTAGTACTTATTTTCACCTTTGCTTTTCATATAGGCGATCTGCTCCTGGATAGAATGGATCGGTTTATAGAGTCCTTTCTTCTTTTCAATATGATTGAATGCGAATCCTATCGCCTCAATGACGTCTTCTTTGTGTTCTGCATGGCAAAGTCGAGTGCCGAGCCGTATAGGATAATCTGTGGCCAACAAGCCCGACGCTGTAGGCGATAAACGGCATAGACGTAAACCCACCTGTACGCTATACGTCACATGCTTCATCGTAGATGGCAACATATTTGTTGCTACAAAACTGAAAAATCATTGATCGACGTGCCACTTGGATCAACAATTTCTGACATAGCCAACCTATTCAGCGATACTTTCAATAAATAAAGCAACAATTCAATGCGAATGCATTAGCCTTATTTTCACCTTTGCTTTTCATATAGGCGATCTGCTCCTGGATAGAATGGATCGGTTTATAGAGTCCTTTCTTCTTTTCAATATGATTGAATGCGAATCCTATCGCCTCAATGACGTCTTCTTTGTGTTCTGCATGGCAAAGTCGAGTGCCGAGCCGCATAGGAAAATCTGTGGCCAACAAGCCCGACGCTGTAGGCGATAAACGGCATAGACGTAAACCCACCTGTACGCTATACGTCACATGCTTCATCGTAGATGGCAACATATTTGTTGCTACAAAACTGAAAAATCATTGATCGACGTGCCACTTGGATCAACAATTTCTGACATAGCCAACCTATTCAGCGATACTTTCAATAAATAAAGCAACAATTCAATGCGAATGCATTAGCCAGCAAATTATATCATTTTTTAATGCAAAATGTATGCAAATAACGCCGACATCGATAAATAATTTCACCATGATGAACGAAATAATTCAATAAATCACCACAATTTTCGAATTAAAATTAAAGGATGAGAGGAAATATTCGAGGACTATAAAAAATATTCCCTCTTTATGTCCAATTAATAGCTATCAAAGGGTAAAGCTATTTCTATTTAAAACATAAAAACAACAATATGAAGTAAAAGAAAAAACAAAACGGATACCCTGGACTAATACATAACGAGCGATCCCATTAACTCCTTTCCTTTTCCTAATCTATACAAGAACCGATCACTGCTTTTAAAGGAATATAGCCAACTGCAATGGTATAGACCATTCAACGCAACAAAAAGAAATGAATCCTCATACTTAATATGTACACGTTTATTGAAATACAAACATAATTTCACTCAAACAACAATCAAGCAGTGAAATCTTTCATTATAGGGACAACAATTTAGAGTAGCTCCTAGAAATTTTATCTTATAGGAGGAATTTATGGGGCATATCGATATGGTGTACAAAGCATTAACAATGCTTTGTTCATAACTCTACAGTAACTGCTACTCCATTACTTTAAAATACGCCGAAACTTGAACAACAACATTTCACTAGATTTCTACTGTGTTCATGATCAAGCCAAACATCCCTTCAAAGTTCCGCCCAAATTGTCACAATCGACGAGATCTACATAAATTCGCCGTAGAACAGTTAAAAAAAAACCTAACGAAAACGAACGAAAAACGACACAGTGAAAAAAAAATTCATAAAAATCAATAACTGTAAAATTGTCAACAATTTCACTCGCAAAAAAAGACGCAACAATACATCATAGAATCCTCACTATTTGGTTGCCAAATTTTTATGAACATTTTAGGGCCACAAAATTTGCGAAAGAAAAAAAGATAATCTAACAACACTGAACTTAAATGTCATAAAATATAGATTCCACATTGAAATTGTGAATCTTCATCAATGTTTATTATTGGTTGCATTATCGATAATGATGGTGTGGGAACACTGGACATTGAAAAATGAAATGCATGAAGAACATATCAATATTACCAATGCATGAAAATTTTTTTGTAAATAAAGAATTGGGAATTGGCATTGTCTCAATGCCCTCATCGCATACTGCCCACCCGTTTTGGAAAACTTCACTCTCACATGGTCTCGTCATCTGATTTCTGATATTAGTTTACTACAAACTATAGAGAAGCGCTTCATCTTTATTACTTTTCATAAAACCTATTGTGGTCCACATATCAGCCAATTTATATTACCAGGCTAAAAATTTCTAACCTAGAAGCATTGGAACGTCACAGATTAACGTTTGACTTGATTCTTTGTTATAAAATTGCGTTCGTTAGAAATATTTCAGTTTGCCCCGCCCCGTCGACGGTTTAAGCTCGTCAGAGCATGTCGCAGTACAAACAGTGTTCTGCGTCGTTCCCAGTCTCACGCTGTACGAGTATGGAATCTACTTTCAGCCGCGCTTTATGAGTTGCGGTTGAATTGCACCCATTCCTTCAGCTTTTTAAGGTGCGGTTGAATCACTTTCATCCATACACTACTGCTGCTCCTGTGTATTAAATGTCTACTCGTCTACATTATACTTTTACGAAAGATGCTCATCGCTGTTCATATTCACATACTTTTTTATGTTTTTCCATTTCGAGACCTTGAAATAGATAAATAAATAAAAATTCCTCGCAGAGTGATCTCATATTCGCAAATGCGCTCAGCCACAACCCATCGTTTTCCTCGAAAATAAACCTTCGAAACTCATTTATAACTTTTTTTCGAATCACTTACTTTCGACGAGATATAACTTAGCCTTTTATCAAACGTTTAAATAAAAATTTTCCCACCCCACCAATATTATACTCAGTGCTATAAAATGCCTTAAATTAGACAAACTCATAACTGGGATAATCCTCTCGCTTCCTCTCCACCTTCTCTACTATGAAGATTGGAATCAATACAATAAAGTAATATTATCGCGGGATTTCAAGGTGATTTGCAAGTTCAACAAGAATTTCCTCAGTTCTTTTCCTCCAGTTCCTCACATCTTTTGACACCTCTTGCCAACGCTCTCCGTGCCTTGGTTCTGCTTGCATACACTTCTTCTTCACATGTTCTTGTTCATCCTGCAATTAGCACAAATATCCACTTCCATTAACAAGAGCACATTAAAGACGAAAATATGAGATAATTTCTGCCCCCTCTTTTACTTTATAAACTGTTGAATGATTGAATGTTATAACGATGAACGATATTCAGCGTGGTACTTTTGTAGAAAATAAAATTATGGATCGGTACGAGAATATAACATATAAGAAGAATAGAAGGAAACAAGAGAAACTGTAAACAGCAGTTGGAAAATTTATTTTCAACGTTGTCGGAATTATCAACAGCTTTTTTTTATTTCGAATGCGAGCATATTAAACGCATCAACGATCCTTTATCACAAAAAGATAAACTACATAAAGAAAGAAATGGGTACCACTACCACAGATGCCTATTTGAAAGCTCCCTGTCGCGACTATAACGCAAATGCAAAGGAAACAAAGAAGTTGCTGATAGACCGATCAGCAACACATTTCATAAAGATACAAATTTTCTCATTCAACTGGCGCACAAAAAAGTGGCTGGCCGTAAGTTACCGCTGGCGTCAACGAGCACGGTACATAAACGCACCCCATAGGTTCGGCAACTGTTAAACCACGACTTCCACCGTTGAAATATGATTTCGTTCTTTACGGTTGTATCTTGTCGTGTATACAATGTAGCTCACTTTTTTCTCTTAACTTTTTTTTAAGCGTCAACGTTTGCTGCGTTGACGCCGTCGCTGTTGGGGTAAGATGTTCCTGCGTTTGTTATGTGCGTGTTCACCGTCGTTTTAAATGTCTAAGTATTTAAATAGAGGTTTAAGTACTCAAGTTTGAAATGTGGTGCACAAGGCAGCAACAAAGTGCAAACAAGAGGTGTGTGCACGGCGGTGGTGAGTATATTTCCATCAAATTCTTTAAATTCTGACAAAATATCTGCAACCGTGATGAGCAACTTACTTAGCTAATATGATACGAAAAGCTTGTTTAATCAGTGAAATACAATTGTTTATCCTTCCTATCGAACCAAATCACCTAATTTTTCTCAAGAAATCTAGCTGCATCGCTACTTGATGGGTTTGATTGAAATTGCAAGTCACCCAACCACATTACGCTAAACTGTAACGATGGGATGAAATTAAATAACCATAAAATACTCACCTGAGTACCATGAAGTAATTCGAATTTGTAGAAGTAAGCCCATGCGTCCCCAAAGTCAGGATCAATTTTAACGGTTCGCTGGAACCATTCTCTGGCCTTTTTTACTTTCCGTTCTGTCCAGAATAGTTTCGATACGGCGAGTAGCACATCTGCGTCATGCTCACATTTCTTTAATGCATCAACCGATTTCGTACGACGACCATGCCGTTCCTCCATAAATATTGCCTCTGCCCAAAGGCGACCTTAACGTAATTTAATTTTAGCTTCAATTTTAGCGCTATTAATGCATTACGTCAACGTTACAATATTCAATTAGCTTATTGAAGACTTTTTTAAAAAAATCTTTTTAGTTCAATAAATCAATTAATATGGAAAAAGCGCACAGTTTTGTCGAAAACCCATACTGTAATCTTGAGTTTATTGTCAAAATCGAAAAATCTATTCACCAGAAGTAATAAATCTGTAAAATGAGTATAAAAATTCATGAAACTTAAATAAAACAATATACGCCAAAAACGAATCCGTCTAAATATAAAACGAAACAAAACAAATAAATCGTTGCTGAATTAACGCATATCCTTAGATCATGTTGATTACTACGATTTTGCTAATAGCTTTAATGACAGCCGAAATATTGCTTCAATAGATCGAGCAAAAACCTTATAAAGTTTGAAGCATTTCAAGTATTAGGCATTTTACGTAATGCTTATATAATATGAACCATGAGACTGAAGTTTTCTTCAATAAGATCAATCAACACAAATTCTTTAAGTAAACAGTAGTTAGAAGGCAGATTTATGAAAGGAAAAAAAATTGGAGAAAGAAAACAAGAGTGAAGATCAATAACGCACATACCGGAATGTTCGCATTCATGCAATGCTCTAGCAAGGCGTTCATGCGCAAGTTCTTTGAGACCAGCTCTTGCTTCAATTCTTATCGACTCAAGCCTAAACATTGAACACTATTAGCAATCGAAATCGCTCGTAAGGCGTGATATTCCTAAGTTCTTAATAAAGCTGCTAAAAAATTCACCAATTTCTTTGCCGGAAAAAAGTGTATGGGTAATTTCCCCATCGATAAGTAAGTATAAGAGCAAAATGAACAATCAAAAATTGAAAATCATTTTTCACGCAAGTGGATGTCAACTTTGCACTAATAAAACAGTTGAAAAATCGAATAAACACGAAAGCCTATGAAATTATTTGTCTCTGAGATCGCCCATCATCGAAAACATTCATTACGTATTCATATAAATATACAAATAGAAAGAAGTACAAAAAAGTATAAGAAAACGCTAAGTACTACCCATCTCTACAACAAAAAAACGACCCATTCATTAAATTCACCTCAATTTCGGATTGAAAATTTAGTGTACTTTACTACGATAGTATGACCTTTTGCAAATATAAACTAGTTTGCTAGTCCTAATTGGAAAATAAACAATCAGCTGAACGACTTTGGCAACGTTTCCACACTTCACTCCCCAAGACAGTGCAAAAAAAAAAACAAACATCAGCCACTCGACATTAACCGGAAAAACTAAAAAAAAACTGAGGTACCATAATTCAGGATTTTTTGGATTTTGCAATCGTGCTCGCTCCAGATCCGAACGAGCCTTTATTATCTGCTTTTGTGATTCTTCTAGTCGACTCAACCAAATCCACAGTGGAATACTCGATGGACATCTTTTCACCTGTAATATACAAATAACTCAATTAAGTTTGTATTTATTTAAGAACAAGCCTGAAAACCTACCCAAATAAACACAACAATATGGATATGCCGAATGCTATGGGGAGCGAGGATCACTTGCAATTATCATTCTGCAGCAAAAAAAAATGTGCGAAATGTTTCATCTTCAAGAAATGTTCCCGACCGATAATTTCCTCCCCGTAATAACCGACTCTATCTCTCTACCCCAGCAATGAGTAGAACAAAATTCAAATTCTCAACGGCACCACATAGAATGTTCCTTTATAAAGGAAGAACTGATTACCCATCAAAATTTCTATGCTGAATTTAGTCTGGAAATGATCGATACGCAGCACAAGACGGAGATTTAAGAGAATACCCCTTCACAGTAATATCGTCGTGCCTCGTTGAAGCTGTCTTCCTGCGATAATATTTGCCCCATCATAAGATAAAGTTTTGCAGTGTCCGGATAGCGATCGAGAGCATCTAACAGCAGCTTCTTTGCGGCAATCAAATCTCCAAGACACCATTCAAGCCTAAATAAGAGCACTTAAAACATTACTGTTAATGATGGAATCTACAACAAAATCACTGATCTCACTTGGATCATCTGAAAAATTAGTTTGCACAAACTACTAAACTTTCACATTTACCATATATTGTATGCAAAATCAATCACTTCCAAAAAATTGAAACCAAACAGCCACATGTTCGATAAAGCGTATTACTACGAGTCCATGAGTGTCAAGCAATACAACCTTATCATCGCGTTCTTCATTATAGACATTGGCATAAATGTGAGCCTAGCACAAAAAGCAAATGCTTTCGCCATCCTTTGCTATGTTCCAAGAACATAGCCTATTAACGACGACCATAATCAAAAATTCTTGAAGCATATTACGAAGAGTAGACGAATTGTGACCACTCTAGGACCTTTCAATTGAGCATAAATAACTTCAGTGATTAGACTGATGTGATATGCTTTCTCGTTTCGATTTTACAAATTTTGACTAATGAATTTTGCGCATAATGATGACACTCAAAAATTAAATTATTAGTTTCTATCAAATATGCATATAAAATATCGAATTGATCCTTCGTAATAAATATGTTTGGTACTATGTTCAAGCCGTCCAAATACTAATTCTATTTCTTAGTGGTATTTCCCATTCAAAACTCACCTTTTTCTTATACGATATCTCTTGAAAACCTAGTTTTCTAAAAGCAGCTTCATCAAAACAACATGAACACAACTTATAATTCTTCTCTCATCTCCTTAATGCCCTTCTCAATCATTAATAACATTCAAACGTAATATGTAATAAAGTGATTTACCTTACTGATTTAAGGAATATACGCGGTGATGGTGCTATCTCACGTGCTTTTTCGAGAAGTTTCCGAGCACGTTGATATTCATTATTTTCAGATTCCAACTTAACTGCCGCCATCCAAATCTCTTCTGAGTTCGGATTATTCTACAAATGATTATACTGTTTAAAACCAAATAATACTGCAGAAATATAATGTTCACATTGATTTGCTCTGACTTCCCTCCCAATCGGTAAACATGCAATATGCAAGCGGTTCTCGCAAACAGCGAGCATCCCTCTGAAAAATGTGCAAGAGAGAGGGAAATAGAGGAAAAAATACACTCGAATACGTATCTCACTATGGATTGGTGTCCTTCAATATTGCAATTCGGCAGAATGTGTTGCTAAATGGATAGTGTCCTGATGAACGACCACGCTGCGACTCATTTTGCATAAATCGACCTCAGTGATATCTATTCTTCTCTGCCCTATTATGATGCGCCTTTCCCTTGGTTCTCTGGCTGCGTGTTTCAAATCCGCTTGCTGTTATGTGCGCTGACCGGGATATTTTGATGGTTTTTCGATTAGTTCATCTCAGTGGGCCGGTTCATTAAACTCCTCTCCGTCAATTCGTTTCGCCTCGTCCACACGTCAAGGGCATATCAGATAGAGGTGGAAAAGGTCAAAGGTATGAATTTATGAGGAATTGACATCCTACTCATCGAAACCAACATGCAACGACTCTAAAATTAGAGAGGTAAAAACTCATCTTTGGCGAATATTGGAGCAGGGGAAAGTAAAGGAAAGGGGAGAAGAGTAGAATAAGAAAAATACTCAAATCTGTCTCATGTCAAAAAACTAAATGAAATAAGAATTGCGTAAATATCCCCAATTTCGAGTTTCGTCATACAGCAAGCAAACCTTCGAATAAAACTTTGAATTTCACCAATATTACAACTTATAGCTCTAAGCTATAAGATTAGCAAAGGTAACTGAAACGAATAAAAATTGTTAGTTGGATCTCTTCTAATCTTAATGAACATTTTCATAAATACCTGGAAAGCTCTAGCGAGTATCTCACGAGATGATTTCACATCACCTGTCATCCATTTACTCTTCGCATACATTAACCACAATGTTTCCGCTTTAGGACACTTTTCAACTGCATTCTGTAGTAAATCATCGTAACTTTCCCTGAAATCGAACATGTTCTCATAGAAACGTTTTTAATATCATACGTATTTTAAATGCGAGGAAAGAGATCATTTACAACTAGNATAGTTAAATGAGTTAATAAAATAAATAAATAAATAAGAATAGACCTGCAGCATTCGACTGCTCTTGTCAAAAGGATTCTAGCATCATCAGGTTCTTCGAGTTCGATAGCCGCTTTCCATAGACGTACCGATGTGGGTATTTGCTCAAGTGCTTTGCGGAATACTTTCCGTTTACCTTTCACATCCTCTTCTACATCGGCGGCTTTCATCCAAATCCGTACCGAATTTGGCAATGATCGAACCGCATTTGCCACTACAAATCCCATTTCTCATTCAATAATTTAAAGTCGCCTTTTTCTTTATAATATTCCTTTTGTGCAAAAATATTATGTACCTAAATTAAATACTAGGCACTAAGTCACTTCTTATTTAAGCAATGTTTTCATTTAACAGATTCGAGGAAATACAGTAATAGCCATGATGGACCTTTTCTTTACATAGAACATAAGAGATAAAATGCTAGAAATCATGAATACGGTCACTACATACTTGCCTTGATTACGGTCATGAGGATATGATAGTATAACAATAAAAGATATTCAAATATATGGTGGAGCGAGAAGAATGCAGTGATACAAGCTTTATATTGAACTACTTTCCCTCTCTTTTCTGAAAATATGCAACGGAATGGAGATCCCAAAAAGAAATCATGACAGCAAACAGAAAAATACTTAACCGCTCTCTTCCATCCTATTTTTTCGGTCGTTTGTATAGTGGTTCGAAAATGTGGCAGCATATTATGTCGTTAAGTGGTGTGGATAGAGTGAAGACGAAAGCCCATAAATAGGCAATAACAATGCCTCCGTTAACTACGGATGTTCAAAGAGTTTAAGACCGCTGCATCAATACACATTGAAATCGATGCGTCTCCTATATTGCAATAGTAATGAAATAAGCGAAGATGCACCGATCGATTTAGCAGTTTCAGGGGGATGAAGTCGTACTGCTTCTAGCCAAAGATCCTCACTCTTCGGATTACGATCACAACCCTCCATTATGAGATTCCTCGCCAATTGCAATTTGCCCACTACTTCCTCCAAACGCGCTGATGCTATCCAAGCTGCAAAATATCGCATCAACTATATTCGTCGTTTACAATCCCTTTGTGTCATTAATACTTCCTCGAGTATCCGATGATTTAAGATGACAACAGCATAAACCCTAGAAACAAGAAACGAGAAAATAAGGTCTATATACAAACGATCAGAGATCAACAAAGCAGGGAAAACTTGGTGCCTTATATCGAAGCCATAAAATACTTCTTTAGACCCATCCCCTCTCCTCTAAGAGTGTAGAATTGCCCAATTGCAGCTATATGCTATAAAAATGACCCTTATCTTACAAAATAATTGCTATTAATAACGATATATTTGAAAAAGTCTTTAGTAAAAGATGATAGAAGAAAGCATCGGTGGATGCTCGCAATATTTAAACAACATAAAATTGTAATAACTTCCCACCAAATTTATATTTTATCACTATACACTTTCAGTACAACTAAAATGCGATTATGGAAATGAAATCCAACAACAGCACGCATGTCACATCACTCAATTACCGCATTGTCTCCATCTTATTATTTATCATTTACTTTATTACTTATTATTTATCTCATCTTATCTTATTTATCTATTTCAGTTAACACAGCATTCATTACGAATACATGTCTCTTCATATAAAAAACACTTTAACGTGCTGCAGCACTAAACATCTAACTAAGAAGAGAAGAGAGAAAATTCATGTCAGTTAAAGCTATAATTTCCCCATCAAAAATGAAGCATAAAAAATCACCAGTAATAATAAAATATTTTTGTTCAATCGCCAGAATTTATAAATCAGTCGCCCGCCCGCACTGCTTAGTAAAAAAAAAAAAAAACTTGCCAGGAGGATGCCTTGGATTCGTTTCACGTACAGATTTCAATAGAAGTCGTGCTTTCTTAATATCGTTTATATCCCCTCCGTATTGTGGTATCATCGATTGCAGATCTGTGAGATAACCTTTTGGATCGACTACAGTTTGACCGGTTACCGAATCAGACACCTTAAACATAGGAAAATATTCACTTATTGCATAATTCAGTTGGCGAAAAAAAGCGCCTTGCTAATAGTAGAAAATTCAATGAAGAAAGCAACTAGAATACTTCAGTAGCATTGCTACTATCCCCTGATTGCGTTTCCACTTCAAAAGTCATTACACCTTGAATGTTCTTAGCTGTCATATTTCCTATCACTTATTTAAAAATTAGCCAACTCTTTCCCTCTCGAAACGTTGAAGATGCGATGTTTGAATGGAAATTCACTAATGACTAACACCTCAGGCGTGCTCAACTAAGTGGCTCATGCTTACTTTTATTTCGTATATCAAAAATCAGCGAATCAAATGAGCAAACCAATTTCTTGATAGAATATACCACAATATTTCTTCGCTATGCAAATGAACACTGTGAATAAAAAGGCAAAAATGTGCAAAAACCTGATTTAATTTAATGTCCATTATCGCATTTCTAGCTTGTCCAATTTTGCGTAAATCCAAATCTGCATTCGACGACGTTCCCATATTGATACCAGTTTTCCACCCGGGTGTCAAAAGACCCGAGTTAATACCACTAAGTGTGCTCATGAAACCGCCTCCAAATGTCGACATCATTCCTCCAAGCGTTGAAGTTAGTCCTGATCCCATCGGTGTTAAGAGTCCCGATTGTACTCGTGCATCCATCTGTGTACCCACTTGACCATAATTCATAGCCGATGCCAGCACAGAATCCGGTACTGGTGTCAATCTGAAATACATATGCAAATTAACTGCTGGAAAATATCAGAAGTATAGCTGCAGTCGAAGATCATCACCGAATTCCCACACAGGCTTCATCTTATTTTTCTATCAGTTTTCAAGTCGATTCACTAGGTTCCGAATGTTCCATAGTCGTTTAAAGAAGCCGAAAAAAGTTGCATACATTTTACAGTCAGCTGAAATTTCACTATAGATTAGTTGATTGAACTTCACAAAAAAAAAGCAATGTTTCTAGCAAGTTT
>QEWY01000951.1:106632-119561 GCA_006503575.1 Baylisascaris schroederi | reverse complement strand
ATTTCAAACTAATGCATCGGACGAGAATTTCGAAACCAATATTAAAAAAGTGGTCATAAATATAAAAAAAACATTGATATCCCTTGAGACTCAATCATAACACTTAAAAAAATATTTCTTCACCTTAGTGTAAAACCATATAATATTATCATATAGCAGCATTCCATTCCTCTGTTAATTTCTTTAATAATGTAATAATAACAATAATAATAACATTCATGAAGTTCAGAGCTTTATAGGCTTCATAAATGCTTAACAGATTTTGCAACAGAGTTTCCAGGACGAAATGCGCTATTAGCAATCGAAAAGGAAATTCAAAACGATGACTTACTTTTCTGCTCGTGGATTCCGTTTAGCTTTATTTCTTGCGTCACCTACTTCTGGAATCGCTGACCACTCCGCTTCGGTTACATTCGAGAGTTGTCGTTTCAGATCAGAGAATTCCTGTTGAATTTTCGGCCGCTCTTTGCGATATTTTTCTATTGCTTCTTTATATTTCTTTTCCCTGTGCAGAAAAGGATCATCATTTCAGCTCAATTAAAACAGCAATTCAACTCGAATTAAGTATGCAAAATTCAAGAAAATTGATCGAATTAAACGCGGATAAACGCAGTCACATATTACGCAACTACATTCATGAACGCTATAACTTCAAGTAATAAGATGCCAATATCCCATTAAATTTTCTGTGCCCAAAAATTAGTTTCGAGGAAATTCGAAGATCATAATAAACAGCCTGATAGCTTATTCATTTGTTACATTTACTAGAATTATATTTGCTTTATTTTGAAACGTTAAATAGGTCAAAGCTTAACATACACAATTTAACAATTACATCTATATTTGCATAAGCACCTTCAAGCGGTAATATACTGACCGAAGGCAATCGAACCTAGCTCAAGGGAAAACTCTACAATAGGCATGACAATAAACAATAACAGCATACATAAGAATAAATTCCATATAGTTAAACGATGCAAAACTTTTTTTTTTTCAAAACTATTTTCTGCATCAAGTTTTGCTCACCTCATCGTAGTTTGCATCATTTAGATCCTCATTGTCATCCTTTTTATCGTCATCGTCCTCACGCGGTTTCTTTGTTGGACCAGCCGGTGGTAATTCGGGCATATCGGTGCTATCTCTTGCTGGTCCAATATCCGATCGAGTTGTGAAACCAGTTGCACCACGACCAACACCGGCCACATAACCGGCCGGTGCCGGCATACCCATGAAATGCTTTTTTCGCTTATTCACCAACGAACCAGGAATTGTCACTGTCGTCATTCTGTGTGCCTAAAACAAATATTTTCAACAATATGCTTATATGAGACTAATAAATATTACGCGGATCGAATATTTCAATATTTGCTGATAAATCTTTCGGTTGTATTAATAAAAAGAAGACAGGATCACCTAAAAACATATTTTAATTATACTGCATTAATGATTACTAAATGTCCTAAGCATGAACTTACGACTGTAAGTGCATCTAAATTGCTGAATGAAACATCCACTAACACGCCTATATACGCGCCTTGTCAAGTTTGATATGTTCATAACGAGGATAGCTGCTAAAAATCCCCGCTCACAGATAGCGATATTTTTGAATGTGATGGATTAAATCCAGCTCCGATCCCAATAGCAACTTGGATGATACCAGAACCAAAATCAATGAGACGCATCAAATCCCGCCCTGATCAACGCTACTCACGTGACGTGAGCTAAAGCCGAGGTTAGCCCGAATTCAGATGGTCACAGATTCGTTCAAACCACGAAGACGTGCATGCTCGCAACTACAGTCGGAGTCGGCTTCAATTCTGACTCCAAAACGGACGGACGTTGGCGAAATTTCGTACCATCGTTAGCACACTAAACGTTTGGCACCACGTGCTATCGAGGAATTATGTGAAATGAGGAGGAAGATATTAAAAAGAAAATGGAGAAAATTTTGGATATTAAAGAGTGATTAAATTTTATTTGCATATTCTTAAGAAAATTCGTTGTTATTAACCATGCGTTATTGTTATTAACGTTGTCTTATCCAAATTGGAACCGCAATATCAATGACAAAAAAGAATTACACATATACTCATAACTACAGCAGAATCGATCTAAAAAAGGCACAATTCACTGAACATCTTTTAGACGTTTTTCAAAAATTTCCTCCTCAAAACAGCTACATCGTATATGTGCGTATATGCGTGTATGTGTGTGCCTGTCTGTATGTATGTCTAGTAAAATTACTGAAGTTAACGTGGCGGAACCTCATCGGTAAATATACATTTAACGGTGACCCTTCACACTATATGTTGCAGGATCCATTAGTTTCAAAGAATGCTGTAAGTATCTAAATGTAAGCAACAATTTGCACGTATTTTACACCGATTAGGCAAGGAAAAAAAAGCAGTTATTTACAGAAGGTTACTATAAGGTTGCAAGTTAAGTTGAAGTCTGTATATGCCATTAGGCACACTTTTTTTTTTTACAGGTGAAGCGTAAAAGTGATTGATCAGGTGATTTCGTGCTAGTCAGCTCTTTTGGAATGTTTCTTTACTTACTTAAACAATCAATGTGTACTGTAACGACAACGACATTTTCCTCATTTATGTCTAAATAAAATCGAATATCCCCATCCCAACCATATCAACAATTTGCACGTATTTTACACCGATTAGGCAAGAAAAAAAAGCAGTTATTTACAGAATGTTACTATAAGGTTGCAAGTTAAGTTGAAGTCTGGATATGCCATTAGGCACACATTTTTTTTACAGGTGAAGCATAAAAGTGATTGGTCAGGTGATTTCGTGCTAGTCAGCTCCTTTGGAATGTTTCTTTACTTACTTAAATAATCAATGTGTACTGTAACGACAACGACGTTTTCTTCATTTAGGTCTAAATAAAATCGAATATCCCCATCCCAACCATACGGGAACGCCGATCTTCCTCTCACAAAAACCAAAACCGTACTCAAACACCACCATACGCCGCATATATGCATCTAGCTCATCAATGACGTTAATAAATAATAATAATTTTTATTCCTACAATAAAGAAAGCATGGAATTACATGTACAATACAATACGTATATACATAGGGGGATACAAAGCATATGTAAGATCAACATTGCACACAACGATGCGTTTGAAAACCCGAAAGGTGATTAATGAAAGTAAACCTTACAGACCATGAAGAATAAAAGCATGCATGAACGCTCAAAAATGAAATCTTAAAGTATAACAAATTATCCGTTACCACGCTCTTATCGCCGCAACGATTCTAGCAAAACGAAAATCTGCAACCACGCAAAAATATCGCTTTGAGACGCTAACTCCATCTAATGCAGCTCAAAAACAGTAGGAAATCCTTAGAATTGGATTCTTCTACGATTTCATTCATATGACTAATACCAGAATTAGTGCATTGAATTAAAAGGATACAAAATACAACAACTATGCTAGTATTTTCAACTTCTTCAATAATCAACGATATTCTTTAAGGAAGTGTGATTGGTCTGTTGTTGCTTCTACTGATGTATATTCGATGACTCATTAAGTATTTAAATAAATTATTTGTAGATTATCAAAGAATAATTAGTCGTTTCTGTGATTTTGCTAACGATTTTCATACTTTACAAAAGAGATCTCAATGCTTTTGCTGAGTGAATTAAACTACTGATGTATTTGCAAATTTGATTAATCAGCTTCGCAATTTTCAACAAAAAGGTAAGGATACAAAATAGCATCTTTATTTTTACCTCCATTGACCGCTCATAAATATTTTCTATAAAAGATTTGCTTTTTGACAACCTAATCGACGAATGAAAATGAGATGTGCTTAAAGGAATGACCCAGCAAATTATTTTATAGTAATATAGTCGCCAAATTTCGTAGCTCTCTAAATGCGATGACTCCGGAGCTGAAACTACTGAACAGAGAGTCAATAAACACAAAGCTGTACATGTAGACATAGTATTATCGTGAAATAATTTTGCTAAGACATATAAAAATGGACATCCCTTTCAAGAAAATGTATAGCGGCGGGTGCAATTAAACAAATATTAACGTATTATCGCATTTTTTTAATATTATTTTTTGATTATAAACGCGAAGGATCGAATACGTCGATTTGTTTCCTTATGATGAACATCTATAATGAGAAAGTTTCGAGCATTACGAAGCCATAGATAATCAATACACATAAAAATTGACACTTTTTGATAAGCAAACCACTTACTAGGCTGGTTAATAATCTTTTATTGAAAATCATCGATTATATAAAAATATGACAAATAATCACCAATCCTCCTTAGAGACGGAGGGAGGGAGAAAGGTAGAGAGATGAGGAAAGAATTGTGGAGAGACAAAAAGACAAGATGATGGAAACTCTTTGGGTGGCATTTGTTTCCACTCGTTGTGATACGATCATTTAAGTTACTTCCGTCTTGAGCTAACAACTATTATATAGCGTTTCCATTTTCATGCATGTGGGATTAAATTTCTTGAAAAAATTTCTTTGTTTATAATGATAAATTCTATTGACGCANATATATATATATATATATATATATATATCGACACATGCTGGGGGCAGTTGTTTGACTTGAGTTGCCTTGCAAGGCGCACTATTCCTGCTTGATCAATAGCCGACTAATCCACCTTATACTCCAACAAAAGATGTATTCCTCGATCGATAAATCGTATTAGAATATCTTCAATATGGGGGAATATTTAGCTATGGATGAATATCGAATGTATCACTAATGAAAATGTTCACTTCATAAAATTTACAAATTTCATAAAAAAATTTACAAAATCTCTGAAGTATAATTTTTGATCACAATGGACAGCATAGATCAAATAATTTTTAGGCAAAACGAAAAATCGAAATGGGAATATTATTACCATTGCATTCAGAATATGAAGGAATCAACTTTGGCAATACAGTGGCCGCTGTTGAAATCGCTATCGAGAAGGCTAAAAATGATAGTCTTGTTTTGGATTTTGAATTCAAGTACATTATTACGAATCATTTTTTTTTTCTTAGATATATCTCTTAAAACAGTGATAAGTTTAACGTATTAAACAAAAAACAAATGACCATTGTAGCGTGATATTTTAGCCCTTAATTTAAGATTTTCTCCAAATATAACTTCATGATCATCTCGAATTAAAAATTAACTTCACGATCGAAAAACAATGTCGTCTGCTTTTTCTTGATGTCGTTGCTCCCACTACTACGGTATCCATTGTTTTTCCCTTATTGTTATGAAACCTTTCCACGGCAAGGTTTGAAAAAATTAGACCCAGGCAAAAAAAGAGGTAAAGCATGCAATTAAGCTGATTAAACCCCATATCAATAAGAAATAAAAATATAGAATCTTCAGAGGTTGAAATGCTTGAGACGACTAATGAACGCAACGAGAGTAGATACTGAGATGACAGCAATGGATGAGTTATTCCATGTTTGGAATTTAAAGTTGGGATTCTCGGATAATTGAAAATCTATTACGCATGCTTTTATACAGAAAGGGTATGCGTATTTACTGAAACTGTATGAATAAATTCAAGGTTTCGTTTCCGAGATGGCAGATGCGCTCCGGATATATCGGCCGGAGCAACCATTGGCCTGCTACGTGACATTAAAGTGGATGTTCTCATTGGACCGCTATGTAGTGCAGGTATTTATTCACAAATTCAGTGAGATTTTTTATTGATAATGTTAAATCAGTTTTCGTTTTATATAATTTATTTCTTCATTTTAATAACTGAATGTGCTTCGCTCTTGCATCACTCAGTTTCTTAACATTAAACTATAATAGTAATCGTTAAAGTTATGAGTGATCAGCTGCCACTAATATGATGAATACTGTTTACAAAACATAAAAATTAACTCATTCTAATTAAATATTATACAAAAAATATTATTGTTATTGGAATAAAGAGGTTTTCTGATAGATTTCATTCATATGTGCTTGCCTTGCAACATCATTGAATTATTGCAATTCATAAAGAAAGCGTCGATAATTTCCTCCTCCACAGTTATTTCAGTGAGGCTGATAAAAACGTATTTTTCACAATTTTATTATTTGGAAATCATCGAATTTTAAAAAATTTGCATAAAGTAGGTGCTCACTCATCTACCGAGGCGTCAAATTTTTTCACCGATCAACTCCTTATCAAATAGCAATTAAATTCAGAGTGAACGAATTCATATATACTTGAAGTAAAGTCTAAAGAAAAACTGTTATTTTAAATCACTCAGCATCGTTCTGAAAGTATGTCTAAAATATTAAAAATATTTTTTTTTAAAACTTTCCAAGAATTATTCACTTAATACTTAATACTACAGAAAGTATTCAATAGAAGGAGATCTGCAACAACATAATAGTCATGTAAAACAATAATGTCATCACGTATGTGCAAATTCATAAATTTTAAATGCGAGAAGACGAGGAAATGTATTTCTAAGGCTTTTCTTCTAACTTTCGCCGAGAATGGTTGGAAATATCCCATCTTTGAGAAACCGGCAAGCTTCTAATAGTATGTTTAAGGCAAATCAAAAAAATCTTTGAAAATATCCCAATTCAGCTACAATGATTGCTGGGCCTATCGCTGCATATTATAATATTCCTAATATTTTATGGGGACCAGCACCACGTTTTGATGAATATATCGCCAACGATTTGCCCGTTAGTGCAAGTATCGTAGCAAGTGTGATGAGGTAAGCAAAATACTTCTACAAATTATCAATAAATATAACGGTTTTTTGTCTATTTAGAGAATTTCTCGAGTTTCTTGATAACAATGAAATCGAATACTTTTCCAAAAAGGGAAATTTAATTATTTTGCAATTACCTCTTTATCGAGTAGGATTAAATTGCATATGTTAAAGCCACCTGCGTAATTATCGTTAGGCTATCTTCGTAGTAATGGATGTCAACTGAAGTTATCCTAATGTTCTCATTACGGAACTTATGATGGTTATCATGAGCCTTCGATACTCACCATTAGGTTACTGAGAGTAATCGATGCTAAAAGGCCACTCGTCACCACTAATAGCTTACCGATACTATTCGATATATGCATATATATATATATATATATATCCAATGAGCGCAATACATGGATGAATAGCATTCATTTTATATGTCAGTCTGTTAGAGCAACTACAAGATATGGCAAATGTGCTGTAATGATCTAGTATTCAGCTCGAGCCTATGATAATAAAAATTATTTTCTACTAGACTGTAATGTTTAAAATTTCATCGAAAGATAAAGCAATCCATCATTTGAAATTTGATTCTCTGATATAAAAAAACATTTTTCAGTTTAAGTAATGCAATTATAACTCTGATGAATGCATATGAATGGGATGATTTTGCGTTCGTTTATACAACTTCATTAAGAAGTTCAGTGTGTGAAAATTTTCGAGCTAGTCTTGAGGTGAACGCTTTTTTCAGTTCTTATTTATTGTCAACATAAATTTATTGATGCAATTAGGGTTAAGACTCACGATGCACGTGGAATAAAAGTGATAAGCAGTGCAAGCCTGTCATAACACTGACAATATAACGGCAATAAATAAAGCAAAGACAATTACACGCGGCAACTTTAAATTTGGGCAGGTTGTGCGACTTCAACGATATAACACACTGTATGGACGCAATATCAATTGTGACAGGGTTCGATATAATTAAGCGCAACACAAATTACACGAGAAACGGGGTGTCGAGCGATTGCTTTTGTGCCGACACCAGGTTATCAGAATATCAGTGCACCACTGCCTAACCCATGGGGTTGGCCGTTGTTTGCTGCAAATTGTTTTTCTTCTCCTGCAGATAACTCTTTCTTTGCGCTTTTCAACTTCTCTGCTGAGCTCGAAACTGCTCGAGATATTCAGCACTGAAAGAGATATGATTGCGCCCAATAAATAAACTGGTCTGATTCGAAGAGGGTACCGACCTCTTGGTTGGCTCGTCCCAAGTTTGCTCACAATGTTCGAGGGACACCTCTCTTCTCTACGATCGCCCGACACCTCAAACTTAGGCAATTAAACCTCGATATACTTTAAAAGCAACACAAAAACACGATATAATCGAAGGGCGATTAGAAAATCATTGTAAGACGTGACGTGAGCTGATTGAAGTGGTTTTGGTGATAAGCTAACAAAGGAGATACGAACAAATGATAGGGAGAACGCAAAACGTCAAATCTTGTCATTAGCCTTGACGTTTTGGTCGAGGCAAGCAACAAGCAACAATGATGATCAAGTTGAAATTCAAGAAAAAATTAAGAAAAAAGTGCTAACAAAGGATGTACACCCACTACGCCCTCATATGACCGCAACGGGACTTGAGTAAGACGATATAGTCGCTGCGGTGAGAGGTCAGCTTAGACCGTTTTGTGAGTTATTGCCTTGAGAGGTATTTTGATCCATTATCTTTAGCAGCAAAGTAACTCACTCGTGTATCTTCGAATGAGAATTGTAAAAAAACTCTCAAAAATGAGTAAAAACGCAAAAGTTTTGAGGTTTTTTCACTGATGCAGAGATAACTATATTTAAATATTAGAGATCACTGAAATAAACAACAAAATGGAGAAAGATTTAATAATTAAAGCTGTTTATTCATTCATTGTGCTTTTTCCAGCTTCAATTAATTTTTTCCGGCACAAAATTTTTGTAAACATTTCCTTTTACTAGTGAAATATTTGCCGTCAAATATTTTCTTTTATTTTTATTTTTTTTTTTAATTCAATGATTGCAATCATCCTCAACAATTTTTCGAAATTTCGAAGAATAAAAAATTTCACAAAAAGAAACCCCGTCTAAACTCATTAACAATGCTTTTGAAATGAATAAATTGCTTTTGCAGGAAACGATACAAATATTACCGATAGCACTTACGTATAGTTGGAAAATAGCCTCATTCTGTGATACATGTATCAATCGACTTCTGAAGGAATTACGCTCTAGAGCAAGAAGTTGTCGTTATAATATTTCTTTGTAGTTGTTTAAATGTGCACCTACTTCAAATGCCCAACCTTTCTGCCCATCAACCAATCTTTTTTTTTTTTGATCGAAATATTCCCACTCAAATCCACTTATTTGCCAATTTGCATGAAATTTTTTTCAAGTTTTTCTGAACTGATTTCATGCTCAGATTGCAAAAATCAACCATATGCCATTTCATGATCTTGCAAAATTTCCCAACAACTACGCTGAAAAGATCTCTACCCAAAATGTGAAAAATGAACCTATCAAGTTTAGCATATTTTACGAGAGATGAGCACATCTTCCTTTTTGATTCTCGTCCACATGAGTCGATCCTCTAGCTTTGGATCATGCGCTTAATGGAACGGCTGTGCAATTATTGAAGCATTGCCAAAACACTTCAAAATAAAATAATTTGTGCTGAAGCTTACTTTGAAGATCGTTCATAGAAGGCATAACGTTGCTAGCTTAGATTGCATCCCATCGCCGTTGTGGCATTGCAAAAATTCGACAGTTTTTCTAGCCCAAAATGTGGACAACTTCCCTCTATTTCAGTTTCATTAAAATGCAAGATAAGGCAGCATGCAAATCCGAAGTATCGAGGAAATGAGAGTGGGTGAAACAATCATTGGAAAGAGTTGAAAATTTCATAAATTATGAGGAGAAGCGATCAAATAGGACGAAATTTTAACCATTTCCGGTGTGCCTTTTTCAATCACTTCATAGCTGATCAATTGCAATTCACTCAAATAAGGTTCTCCTTAGCAGCACGTGCCTTCAGTTTCTCTAGATAAAAGCGCTCTTTACATTTTGTAAGTAAGATTCTTTTCAATGCAGAAAAAGTGGAAGAGCGAAGGAGGTTCAAAGGGCGACAACGGAAGACATTTGACTGACCATCGAGTAGCATCCTAATTATAATCCGGTACATGAACCTAAGTTTTAAGTATTCGTTCCACTATTCTGCAAAAAAAAACCCACAAATATATTCTGTCCCATCTTAAAGATTATATCGCAAGTTATTTTTCAACATACTAATTTTTTTTTAAATTCCTGGATTGGTTAGATTGAACATTCCCTTTTTGATTGGCGGCACATTTATTTCCCATATTTTTCTCAGAGCATTTGAGTTGTCGAGAAGAACGCTATAGCGAAGAACAAAAAAAAAATCCGTTCAAATAGCAAATCTACTTCGAATTAATTTCCGACATTTTAGATGCTAATAATTCATCACACTAATAGCGGATATTTGTTTTTTTCAAATTAATGAAACAATGAAAAGAAATATAACGAAAATTTTGAAGTTATTGTGATTTGCTTCGATATGATGGAAACATTGGTTGACTTCTTAATAGCCGCTTATGATAATGATATGATTAACAATGAGTATGTTTATATCAATTCGAAACCAGGATTTATTGATATCGGTGAGTTATTATTTCTTTTCTATATGATTTCTTAACTTGGAAGAAAAAAATTTCGATTTATTTTTGAATCGTTTCTATGTTTCTATTCACATTTATTTATGCGGTTTTGAGATCGTTTTTGTTTCGGCGTTTATATTCATTCGCTGAAAATTTTGATCGATAAAAGAAGAAAACATTCATATATTCTTATGAAGATTATGTGTAGCATGAAATTTAAGAACAAAAATTATTGGCTATGTTGATTTTGAATGTTTGAAATATGAGCTTCAAAGTCACATCGCTCTATTCGCAACGGAGCGGAAGTAAGTGCTCTTCTTTTTTTTTTTTTGAATATTCATGCGCTGAGTACTCAAGTGTAAAGTTATCCAAAGTACTGATCAGTGGTCACTTAGTGGTCATTGAAGAGAAAGAAATGCCTAGTTATATAAATGCATTATTGTACGATGAAAAAGGCTATCAAATCACATGTATAGAATTTTCAAGGCTGAATGAAATTCGTGAAAATGGAACCGTAAGACATGCGACTAAAACAACTTTCAAGACTAATAAAGGGCTG
Organism: Baylisascaris schroederi; assembly: GCA_006503575.1. NCBI lineage: Eukaryota > Metazoa > Nematoda > Chromadorea > Rhabditida > Ascarididae > Baylisascaris > Baylisascaris schroederi. Next base: position 108,589 of record QEWY01000951.1, on the reverse strand, counting down.
AAATACGTAATCGTAAGTCATAAAATTTTTTCATCTCTTTCTATGAAAAAATTCCAATGATTGCAATCGACTTATTGCAATTCGAAACAATTACCTCGTTTTCTCATTTCGACGCATAAAGGATTTGCATTTGAATGTGCTTAAATGAAACTACGATACGGTTCGATGTGGGATTACTATAATATCGAATGCAAAAAATTGTGTTCATTCGAAGCTTGATAATTTCTTCATTAATGACTAGAAAAATACTTTTTCAACAATCATTTTAATAAAAAAATTTTATTGAAATATGCTGAATTTGCTTAATCTTAACTCTATCAATTATTATTTTATCTATTTTGTTGCATAATTTAACACATTTTTCTCACTTATTTAATTTACTGTTCCTTAATTTTTGTGGTGTAATTTCGTAAAGATGATGTCTGCTTAAGTAAAATGAAAGAAAATATAATTTCAGCTACTGAAAGTGACGGTATTGGGCGGAATTCAATTAAAAATTGGAAACTACTACAAGCAATGAAGTATATGCTCAACGTAACCGATGTGAGTTTAAAATGCTCAAGTATGATGCCGGTTATTCGCTCCTCACAACACCAAAAATCGGAAATTTTTTGGTTAAAACCGAAAATATTTTGTGCAAATGAGAAATGATGTATGAATTTTCAGACAGCGATGGAAATGTCTTTGGAAACGATAATGGAATTTGAGGATGAATTTATGAGACGTATAAAACGACATATGGACCATTGCCCAAAATGTTTTTTGTTCAACTACACGAGGGTATGATTTATTGTTACCAAATAAGAATTAATGCTGTGATGAAATCGGATTAGCAAAAAAAAAAGCCACTGAAACTCGTATGTCTTCAATTTTCGACAACAATATCCTACTTTTCGAATCTTATGATCCTCGAGTGGTAGATTCGGAGTTCAGTGAGCGGAACTTCGTCCCCAATTAATAGTGCTTGAGTGGACCATTCATGCACATTAAAAGAGAAATTTCTTATCGAGGACATACTTAGATTATAAATGTTTCATTGTAGTGGATTCCGACTTCAGAGAAATATGCTTCGACTTTGAATTTTACTGAATTTCGACTGAATTGAATTTTATTGGCAGTTAATTGTACAGCATTCAAACTGATCTTCATTTATGGCTCTTCTGAAAACAAATCTACGTACGAGAACTCTTTTTACAGATAACGAAACGATAATCTTTTAAAATAGAATTCGTGGAAATATCCAAACATATCATATTAACAAAATTTTCAACCATCAAATTTAGTTTAGCAATAAAGATATTTATTGTATATTTATTTTTTTTCGGAGCTTTTGTGCAAATTTTTTTGAAGAGAAAAATTCAATACTTTATTCGGCCTTTAAGTGAAATAATTGCAGCCATCTCTCTATGCACGATATTTACACGATGCCGTATATCTTTATGCGTTAATTTTAAATCAGTCACTTGCACATGATGAAAGTGATATTCGCGATGGATTAAATGTAATAGAACATGTGAAATCATCACATTTCATTGGTTCGTTCGCAACGATATATTTTCTTTACAAAAAATTCTTCACTCTTATTTCCCTTCGGTGAACAATAAAAATTCATTTTTTTGGATATCTCATATAAAAATTTCATAGTTATGAATCATAAAAAGGTGCAAAACAGAGATAATATCAACTGAACAAGTTGAAAAGCCTATGGGGACATTTCTTCTAGACATTAATATCTATATATGAATTTTATAGTCAAAATGCAAATGTTTATCGAAATTTTCCACTTTAGAGTTTGGAATGATTCACACAGCAAAGGGTTCATCAATTCAAAGCGGTGATTTCTATAACATTTTATTACGCAAAGATTATTAATGCTGTAATAAGTTTGAAAGTTATGAAATGAATTATATAATTTTGCAATAAAATATTTCAGCTTTTTATATCGCTGAATACTGTT
>QEWY01000951.1:71129-104085 GCA_006503575.1 Baylisascaris schroederi | reverse complement strand
ATGTAAGGTCAGTAATTTCGTTTTCTCTTAATTCGACGATAACTCTCTTTAAAATGGTGGAATTTTGAAATTTTTTTCTATCCCTTCCTCTGCCGGCTCTCTCTGATGAGTTCGTTAGACAGCCGGATCGGTGTGCTGTACGGTGGTGAAAAATGTGCTCAAAATCTAGAGGAAAAGTTTCCGCCCTCACCATTTCTGTCCATGCTAGGCTTTCCCCACAAGTTTGCAATCCAGTGAGAGTACTCTTCGAGGTGAACCCACTGCACATAACTGCCCGTGTATGCATTCGCAAGATAGAGGGTGGGAAGGCGTAACCATTCCACTATGAGATACGACCATATCGCTGTAAAATACAAAGATGGGCAAAAATGACAGGGATTTCGTGGTGGAAATGGCTCAGTGGCTGCAGCGGTCGGTTAGGGTTGCGTGGGCGGGGAGTCGGGTAGGGTTTCTCCTCCTCTTTCGCGTATATTTTGAAGAGTGGGGGCGAAGCCCCCAAGTGTATTACAGCCTAGATGGAGTTGTACAGAGGTTTGGTAACCATAGCGACAACTGTACATGAAACAAATCAAGGAGTCAAGAGAGGTGATAGCCCCATTGTGTGGGGCATGTGGTGGCGGAGCAGCCCCTGACCTAGCAGCAGCACTGAAATAAAATTCGGATAGGCAGTAGAGGATCGTATCTACAATTTTTTCCCATATTCCCCATAGTTTCGTAACCTCCCTTCTTTCTATAGGCTGTACGTATTCTTTGTATGCCTCCTTCTTGAGGTAGTGTTTACGTCTCTATCTGCATACCTCGAGGTCTTTCTGTTAGGGGAATGTACAAGAGGATGTATATAGCATACCACGGAGCAGTCGGTTACGCATTGTAGGGAGGTAAGTATGCAGGTGAAGAAATGGGGTTCGATTTCGTGTGCGGTGTTCTTGGCCTGTTATGCGGGAGGGGGAGGTGTACATGTCCGCGTGTCCATTTCTGTGTGGTATGTGTGGGTCTTCGTGTGTGGTCTGTTTCAGTTTGGACATGTTCGTAGGAGTGTGGTACGCGTGGTGTGTTGGGCGTCGTGTGGGGTCCGCTTCACTTCCTGTGTAGTATAGTTTCCGTGTGGCATGTGTGTGGGAGAGTGTGGTATGTGTAGTGCATATGGGGGTGGGTCGTGGAATATGGTGCGCTGGGTGTGTCATGTGTGCGATGCATTAACGTTTGCTGATATGCGAAAGTGGTTTTTTCTGTGCCTGTTAATACATGTTGATATCGATGATGTAATTCTTCCGCTCTTTTTTTCGTCCGTCGTCTCTCCGACGCATCGAACGCACCAGAGTTTTCTCAAACGTGTGGTGTATGTGTGGGATGTTGTGTGTTGTAGTGTGTATGCGGTGTGGGTGCGGTGCGTGGTATATGTGTGCGTGGTGTGTTTAGGGGGCGCAACCCCCATGTACCCACCGGAAGAGGTACAGTGGTACCGAAGGCACGAGTATGTTATTCTCCGTATCATTCTTCTGCTTTTCTTATCCTGTCCTGTGGAAAGGTGTTGCTGGTGAAAGGATGTGTGCGTGCGCCAAAGTCGCGCGTGAGTTGTTGTGCGCGATCACCAGCTATCTCATGTTACACCTCAAGCCCACATTGACGAATTTTGGTCCGATTTTTTCTAGACTTCATATGAGACGCGGAAAAATGCATTTCGGTGTTGCTTCACGTGATGAGATGCTAGCCTATATGAGAAAAGAGGGAAGCATCACGTTCAGATTGTCCCTTCTTTCTTTCAAAAAACTTTTAATATGTTATATTGCGTCAAGCACAATCCTCAAAGTTCTAGAAGCACTATAAGAAATATATGGAAAAAGCTATAAGAAAAATAGCGAATAATCATTGAGCAATTATAGCTAACAAAAAAACTTCCATATGATGCGGTTGACGAAAATCATTTTAATTTATTCTCGTAGGAATCAAATAGAAAGTATTATAATTGAACATTCGTTGTGAAAATATTTCTAGTAGGTGTGTTTATAACATCAGCCATTATTGTTGACTTTTGAAGCGGAGATTTAATCGTTATTGAACCTAATAATGCAGTTTTTTAAACTATGAATTGAGTACTACTACAGATAGTCCCGCGATATTCGAGTGAATGCAAGTGATTTTAATCAATTGCTCAAAGGAACCAAAAAGTGATATCTAATTTTCTCCGCTATATGTGTTTTGTTTGCATTTTTATGGGATATGTCGATCAAAGCAGTCGTTGATATTGCATTTCACCATGTTGTTGAATTTCATTATTTGAAGGGGTGAAATTAAATGATTGGCATATTCATTCCGCTTAAGTAATCAGGGTAAAATTAAATGATTGATATATTGATTCCGTTTAAGTAATTCTTGCTGAATCTTTGCATTTCAGTTTTGCGTAGAGAAAAAATAGTCGAATTTCCCGTAATTTCTGGGCAACTTATTGACATCTTTTTGTTTACGAGTTCCATTGCCCAGAATGAAAAAATAAAACTAGAAAAACTGACCCTATCGTTCAATATCTTTTATTTAAACGGCACATTGTTCGAACTTCTTCGGCCAATCGGACAAGAAATTTGGCTGAATAAAATAGTCACAATAGCGCAAAAGAGGTCAAGCATCGAATTTTTGCGAATTCTCAAAGATAAATGAGGAAGACTTACAGCAGTCAGGGAACTTATACTCGAGATAAAATTATTGCGCTTTTTTTGCAATGAGCGAAATAGAAATTTCTAAGAAAATCCACTAGAACGTCAAATGTTTTCTTTCCAATTCAGTCTTGGAGACTAAAATAATATTTAAAAAACTGCCCATTTGTGGTGTGTATACGTTGCACATTTCAGGTCTAAGTGGAGAAGTAATATTAAGCCCTAATGGGACAAGAATTCCAACTTATTCGGTGTCAGGTTTTAATATTCATGGTGAACGTGTAACATTTGCAACAATCACCGTTGCCGAAACTTCCGTTAGTAGTATCGCTTTCTAAGTTGCGCTCTACAAAACGCATATGATGAAATGGTCACTCAGCACGAGAGTATTATTGCTCCAAAAAACTTTCACTTAAAAAAAAATTTGTTTATGCTGCATTTATGTGTTTTTCTTGTTTATGTTGATTACTGGTTTGTGTCTTCATTGCATACAATTTTTTCTTATATTTACTACCAGCAGAGTTCTAAATTTTTACATATAAAGTGAAGATCGAATGTCCAAAGGACAACAAAAAGGTAGGAGTGGGATATAAAGGCCTGAGGGGTTGCGAGATAAGGTGAGATGGGAATAAAGATGGGATCGAGGTGGAGGATGGAGGCTAGAGGATGTGATGTGAGGACAGATGAGGAAAGAAAAGAAAGTGGAAAGGATATATTACTAGAGAAATTTTTGGGAGCAGTTTGATCGTTTGCTCATAAAGAAAATAAATCTTTTCTTAGCTTGATCAAAAGAAAATTCTTCATTTATTACTGCAAACTATAATTATATGAGGCGTTCAATCATCCTCTATCCTATATTTGGATCGTCGTTATGCTCTGAAAAATGTAACATCAAAAAATATGAATTTTTCAAGATCAAACGATCCCGTGAGATCAAATACAACTTTTGAGTGACTAAATAGATCCAAAATTTGCAAAACGTTGTATGGCAGTGGGAAAGATTCATTCACAGCTTAGAAAAATGAGAAATAAAAATTACTTTCTGATGAAATATTTTAAAAAGTTTATTGTAATTTCTGACGTAATTTTTATATCATTTGATTCTTTTTAGCGTCTTTGCTTTGCCAAATTAATCTTAGTTGAAATTAACACAGGTATTCACTCCAAAATACACGGACGAGAGCACTTCGATATGGGCTATACGTGGCGGAGTTCGACCATTGAGCACTCCAATTTGTGGTTTTATGGGATTACAATGTCACGATGATATTCTCGCCTCAAATTTCATCTTCATCATATGCGTATCGCTTTTCCTATGTGGACTAGTTGTGATTGTTATTATCGCAAATATATACATAATTCGGTATGCATTTCAGTTGGAATTTTTTTTCACCTATGAAATTTTATAGTTGTCGAGTTGAACACTTCTTCTCCAGGTCAGATTTGGAGGATATATTTATTCAAAGGAAGATGGAAAATCTTTGTGCATTTTTTTAAAAAATTTGTTCCCAATGAAGAATATTGGAGGAATTTTAACCTCTCTCTTACAACACAATGAAAATGAATAATTCAGCTTGCATTACCCTCAAAAATTGCACATCTTTGTATAATAAAATTTTGCGACGAACTATTTTATAAGAGTAATATGAGATCCGCTAAGCTAAACATCCTCATATTCAGCAGTTTTCTTTCGCTACTTGTTCAATTTTTTCTCTACTTAAGCAATTACAGTGGATGTTTCTACTGGTTGGCGTTAGCGTGAGATCTTGTAGCGTTGCTTTGCAAAAGTATACAACGATGACAATACGTCCGTACGTACGTACATGTGTCTGTCAGTTAGGTAGTATGAACTTATGAGCCATTAAAGCTAGAGTTGTGTAATCTGCTCGACATAATATATCCCTTGTATCATAATTAATGCTGATTTATTAATTTCAATTTGAGTATGAAGGTGGTTCTAAGTATAAAGGTGCTAAAAAAATTTATATACTTTACAGGAGATAGATTTCCATTTTATATTTTTCGATCTAAACGAAAAGGAATTTCTCTAAGGAGGAGATTTATGCAACTGATCGAATTAGCTAATGATATGAAGCTAATGCATCGATATTTCATTTTATTGTGACTAACATACAAAAGAGATTAACTAAATTTAGAAGCGTATATCTCATCGCCAATTTTCACTACTATATTCCTTCCTCTATTTCTTATTACTCTTCATCAACATAATTTTTATTGGTATTTTTTGAATAAATAAATCAAATAGCAATTCATTTTGTTGTGGAATAATTAAAGAATTATCAATTGCAGTTCATGGACGAGAGAAAAAAGGCTCTTAATGAGGATATGGCAAATTCCATCGTCCTCATTGATTAAAATACATCAAAATGTAGGTGATTTTGTGATTATTGAAGTGCCATCAACTGAGAGGATCGTGTAAGAAAATAAATTTTGCCGAATTTTTTCCAACAGCATCGCTTTTAGATATTTGTCTATTTTTAAGGCATCTGAACATTATGGGAATGCATTTTTCACATTCCAGTAATGAAAAAAAAGTACCGCAAAAAATTTAAAGAGTATTTCCGTGAAGTTTTGAATACTCTAGAGACGTTAAATTTTAGGAAATAGAAAGAAAAAAAGAAGAAGAACCTCTGTATCCGATAATTTGAGAAGTTTGAGTTGGTATTCACATTCGATTTGTATATAAATTATTCTCAAAAAATCTGTATTGATTCATGACAAAATAGTATTTGAAGAGAATTTATTTATTGAGTTAGTCGAGGCAGATATAGTCGCCTTATTTTGTGGAGAAATAGATAATAAATAAGTGTAAAAGTCAATTGTTCATTGGTTAAAAATAAGCATAGCGCACTCATTGCGAATTGCAGCAACAAGCGTGTGTTTAAAGGAAACAAAGAGATTGCTACAACTTTCTTGCATACGATTTTTCAATCATTTTTTTCATGAAAAATCACATGTTGGAACAAAAGAATATGTCAGCGAACTCACAAAGGTAAATAGGGTCGATTTTACAAGGAAAAAAATTATCCGAATATGGGAAAGCTTGTTCATATCGACACCAAAGTACTGTGAAATTCGCAAGATTCTCTACCGAAGGAGATTATTTCGCCTTTAGGTCTATCTTTTTATTACTAAGGAAGGTGATTGAGTCTATTATTAAAGCCGAGCATTAATTTAACGACATTGAAGTATGTTTGAAATATTCATAAGATGATTGCAATTTAAGGTTGAAAGTGGATATTCATTGGGAAGTAATATGACTAAGGCGACTTCAACGCCATCTAGCGCAAGAGATGCATCTTGTTGCAACCATTACCGGTATATGAATGAGGTTGTTATCGTTAATGAACATGCCCGTGCTCAACTCACCAGGAAGGACTTCATCGAAATGAAGAATGTTTGTTTTGCATCACTTTTTAGACAAACTACTTCGTATCCAGAAAGAAGGAAGAGGCAAGGCGCTATCAAAAAAATTTATATATATATATATATATATATATATTTATATATATATATATATATATATATATATACGTCTGTGCGTGCGTGGATCCATACAAGTGCATATATGCATTGTGTGTATTTGTGTGTTTGTGCGTGCAGGTGCGTATGTGCGTGTGTGTGCGTATGTGTGCGTGCATGTGTGGCTTACAGATCGATGCGTGATTAGTGATGTATTTCAATATTTGGTCATTCGCACTTTGTCAAGATAGCTAATCTTGAAAACTTACTAAGGTTGGCAGTAGCTAAATGCTCGATACCTTTTCAATACACTACAATCTTATAATTGAGATTTGCAGTATTATTAGGCACAACGTTGAAGCTAAAATTACAAAAAAAAAGGAAACATATTTAGATGACTAAATTAGAACATGATAATATTAATCGATTTTTTGGATTATCGACTGACGGTTCCACATATAATTCGATTTGGAAGTATTGCGAACGAGGAACTTTGAAGGTAATTGTCTTCTTTTGGCACGTGTTAGCTTTTTTAGATGTTAGCGAGAGAAATAAAGAGAAAATTGTGGTGGTATATGCTTCATGTGCCGACAGAAACTTCATGTTCACAACTTTTCACCTCCTCGAGCCATTCATTGAAATATTATTGCAATTGTCCAAATAGAGCTGAAGAGTACCAAACGAATCGGCGCAATATGCGTTCTTTTTTTTTTGCATTTGTAATCATAAGCTCTATCTATCTAATAATAGACAAATAGCAGAGATTTCAAAAATTTGCAGCAATGCATAAAAACACTTATTTGTTGGGTATCGCTAGCATGATACGTTGAATTTTTATGAACCCAGTTTCCGTACTTCTTTTTCGCTAATATTTTGAGTTTCAGTTCCTTCTGAACAGTGTTTAGATTTTTAACGAATGAGGTACTTTATCTTGTTGCTTTTTTTCGTTTCATGAATTCACTTTCTTCGAGGAATTTGCCACTTTTTGTTTCCCGTTAACTTACTTCAATGCCATATGCGCTAAATCTAACATTATTTCAACAGCATTAAAACTTGTGATCTCATTTTTATTTGCATAGAGTAAAAGAATTTTTCAGGATATACTTACGAGTGATATTGCGTTTATGGATGAATTCTTTATGATTGCATTAATTTCCGATATCATTTCTGTATGTTGCATTATATATATTTCACATATTATCATTCATATCTAACCTATTGAAACATAGCAAACATATTGCTTTTTTTGTCACATATGAATGGTCTACAATGATCTAGCCTTTCGCATCGAAATAAACCTGTAAATTTTGGTCTCTTCCGCTGAAATAAATCTGTGAGCTCTATCAAATGCGTGTATTTATTTGAAGGTGTATAAGAACTATGAAAGTGAATAGTAATATCTGGTGATATGATCGATGACACTGTGGAGTTGAATATGTAATTGTTTATCGCATCGTTTTCAAATAAACTCCAATTCTTTCTTACTGAGGCTTTCTATCTCCTTCTCTTTTAGATTTTTCGTTGACTCAATTTAATATTTTCCCAAAACAATGCTTAGTAGGGCAGAGTGTGTGTCATCATATCCTCTCGTAAATAAAAGAATTTTTTATATATAACTTCAAAAATGAAAGAACGCATAAAATTCTGTAAGAATTTTGAACTCTGTTTTGGCGTTTCCATTGAAATCTCTTCAAATATTTACAATGAATAAAAATTCATTTTACAAATTTTACATGAAGGTATACTGAAAATATTTTTAACGCATCTATTGCAGGGTTTACAAGCAATCCACAACTCTTTTATTGGTAGTCATGGACGACTGACATCGGATTGTTGCTTAGTTGATAGCCGTTGGCAAGTGAAAATAACCGATTATGGATTAACGACTTTGCGAATTGCCGATCAGCGACCTAATGAATGTAAGATAATGCAAAAGATAATATCTACTTTCGAATAGTATCCATATATTGGATCTTTAGCGCAAATAGAAATAAATAATGTACGGATTTCGCCAAAGAAAAAGCGTTTAAAAACATTTGCCCAAGCGCATATTAAGCGTATTGTTAAGCGTAATCCTACTTTTTCATTTGCTAATCGTAGAGTGGCGACTTCAAATTATCAATTTGCAGGCATCTTAAGCGTGTAGCAGTTTAACTCGAGATTAATCAACTTTCTAGGTTATATCAAGTTGCAAACAAGTTGGAAAAGTTGATACTATGTCTTTCATATGTGCTTTTTGATTGTCCCAAGGGGAAAGAACCAATCAATTCAGGATTGCTTTAAAGAGAGAGGAGGATTTCGTCACGGTTATTATGACCTTTGAAACTTTCGATAGCGGTCAAAAAACACATAGTAAGGACTAGCACATCTCCATGTGAAGCAACACCGAAATACACCTTTCCTCGTCTTATAAGAAGTTTAGGAAAAACTGGATCAAAATTCGTCCATATGGGCTTGAGAATAACATGAGATAGCTGATGATCGCGCATAACAACTCACGCGCGACTTTGGCGCGCGCATACATCCTTTCACCAGCAACACCTTTCCCCAGGACAGGATAAGAAAAGCAGAAGAATGATACGGAGAATAACATACTCGCGCTTTCGGCACCACTGTACCTCTTCCGGTGGGTACGGGGGGGTTGCACCCCCTAAACACACCATGCACACATATACCACGCACCGCACACACACCGCATACACACTACAACACACAACATCCCACATATACACCACATGTTTGACAAAACTCTCGTGCGTTCGATGCGTCGGAGAGACGACGGACGAAAAAAAGAGCGAAAGAATTACATCATCGATATCAACATGTATTAACAGGCACGGAAAAAACCACTTTCGCATATCAGCAAACGTTAATGCAGAGACCTTCAGGGCAGTGCACAAAAGTTCTACTGCATGTGGTACGCATAAAACGAAGCATTGCCACATGGGACTTCATCACAACGTACTACGACACACCAAGAGATGCACCTCACTCAGATAAAGAAGAAAAATGATAAGGTCCAACCGCTCGAAACTGATCCACACACGACGAATGACAGAGTACCTCCTTTGTGGCAGCATTTTAAGGAGCTTATGCAAAACAGCTATGTACACGTCAGCAATATCTACGCAAACGGCAGTGTACACGCCAGCAATATTACCACACCACACATACCACATACACACCGCACACACATACCACACGCACCACACCACACCACTACCCCACATACACCACACACTCGACACATACCCCGCGCACTATATACCACCAACTCACCCCCTGCACACCCAACACATATGTACACACAAACATGCACACACTCCTCTCCCCCCTCTATCACATATCAAACATAGCACATTCTTCCACACACACATGCCAGACGGAATCTATACCGCACATAAACTGGAACAGACCACACAAGACACCCCACACACCACACATACGGCACTCTCCCGAGCACATGTCAAACTGAAGTAGACCACACACGACGCCACCACACACGACGCCACCACACACCAGACACATTTAGACAAACGAACATGCACACCTCCTCTCCTGCACCAAACGCCAGGAACACCCCACACGAAGCCGAACCCCCCCCCCCCCNGAGGGGGGGGGGGGGGGGGGGGGGGGTCTTCGCCCCCTCCTTCTTTAAAATATGCGCGAGAGAGGAGGAGGAACAGCACCCGACTCCCCGCCCACGCAACCCCAACCGACCGCTTCAGCCACTGAGCCATTTCCACCACGCAATCCCTCTCATTTTCACTCGTCTTTGTTTTTCATAGTGAAATGGTCGTACCCCTTTACTACCTATCTTCTGCATTATGCACGAGCGATTGTGTAGTTGGTTCACCTCGAAGAATACTCTCACTAGACAGGAAACTTGTGGGGAAGGCCAACCATGGACAGAAATTGTGAAAGTGGGATATTTTTCCCGCAAAATTTGAGCATAATTTTCACCAATATGCGCCACACCGATCCGGCTGTCCAACGAGCTCATCCAAGAGAGTCGGCAGAGGAAAAAAAAAATTTGAAAATTCCTCCATTTGAAAGAAGTTGTCGTCGTAACAAGGAAAAAAGGAATTACTGATCTCCTATATATATATATTCGATCCTCAATCCATATAACATTGTTGACAAATTCAAAAGCATTTCGTTATTTTTCTCATTTGGAGTAAGTGGCTTCAGCCTGGAAAAATAAATTAAGTCAAACCGTTATTCATCATTTTCCTGGCAAATTAAGTCACTTCACCTTTCTGGCCATCGATTGAGACTTCTATGGCACAAAGTCGCTACATAAAAGTTGATGTTGCCGCATACTCCAACATCTTTTTTGAAGGAGTGGGGAGTGGAAGAGATGGAGGAGGGGGGGGGAGGGGGGAGGAGCAAGCAGGAGGGCACAAGTGGGACTCAAGTAAGCTCGGATGTCGAGGATATGAATTATGGATAGAATGCTTTTTATGCAAATCATATCAGATTTATGAGTTATATCGTTGCAGAAATTTTCATTTCAAATATTAGCTATCGTGAATTGCCTTTGCATCCTTTTTTACTTTAAGATTTGCTCTGGACTGCACCTGAATTATTACGACAGCCTGATACCATGATGGGCACACCAGAAGGGGACGTATATAGTTTTGCGATAATATGCTCCGAAGTGGTCACAAGGAAAGCCGCTTGGCAAACTTGTGAGGTGAAAGAAGCCGAAGGTGAATATTGTTTCATGAATTTGTAAGAGAAAAAAGGAGAATAAATGTGATCGTATTAGCTGAATTCACTAGAGGGAAACGGATTTTGAAACGAATGACGGTTGATTTCGAAAAGAAAAAATTTTTGAGGGCAATTTTTATTTCATATATCACGATCAAAAGCACTTAACTTCTTGTATTCGCATTCAAAAAAACAAATAAATAAACAAACAAATAAATAAAAATAAAAAAAATCTAGCGCAAAAAAGGGAGATATAATCTAATAACCATAAATATGACACATATATTTGCAATTTCTTTAATTTAGATCTTTCTGGATGTTAATTTTTTCGCTGCAAAATCTATCTATAAGATTAAAAATTACGAAAATTATTGAGCTCAGGGAAAACATTTATAATAAACTATTAATTATTAACAATAATATTTTTTCAGAAATTATTGACCTATTGGTCAAACAGTCGAATCCACCATATCGTCCCAGGCTAATAACGAGCATCGATTTGAATCCTGCTTTGGTATTGTTTAAATAGCAAACCAAAAAAATCCAATCTCTTTTACTCTAAATGCTTCTCGAACACTATAACTTCATATTTTTATACGAATTAGCTTTGAATTTCCTCCGTGAGAATGCGTTGAGTGCCTTCATGCATCAGTGGGTGAATATCCCTTATATATTTGCATTTTCATTCCGAGCCTTCGACGGAAAGTTTCTGGAATGCAAATACCGAAAAATGGAAACTTTCTGGGATACAAATCCTTGAAAATCGAAATTCTCTGGGGAACAAATCCCGAAAAAATCCTGAGGCGCTCCTGATGAAGAGAAAATGGCTGTGACAATCAGTTTTGCTCTCTTTCATAAAATTATTCGTCCAAAAAGCTAGTAGTTCTTCTTGTATGAACAACTTTCACTCTCGCTCTCTCCTTCCCTCTTTGTCTCTTTCTGTTCACATTTTTCTTTTCGAATTTCTTAATCAATGTTTCCCACCAAATAACCACCGAACTTTCCCGCACAGGTAGCGTTAACTTGGCGATGGATAAATGAACAAATTTTTATTCATTATTCTTGGCATCCAATCATCATATCATAGTATTGATTTATTCAATCTTTTCGGTCAGATGACATTCTCATTTTTCTGTAAAATTTTTGTGTTGCTGTTTATTGTCATAAAAAAAATATTACAGTCACATTCAATCCTGCACTCAAACGTAAGATGCAATTATTGCGTTATGTCTGTTGATTTTTTTTCATTAGCTAACAATTATTCTTTAATTCGAATCATTGATTCTTTTTTCATGTCTACTAAATTTTATGTTAGATTACGAACTAATCTATTTGCCCATCTAAATGAAATTCAATTTAAACATCAACTGATCGATAATAACATCGTTGCAACATTTGACTAGATATTTTGTTCATTCTCGTTATTTTTTTACGGAAGCCCACTACTTTCGCGCTATGAGGCAAAAAATATTGCTTCAGGATACAAGGTACTCGTGATACATATTTCATAACATCGAGATTAAATTATCCTACAAATAAGGAAAGCGATCTACTAAACTTGTCAACTCTTCAGATGCGGCTTATAAAGGACTGCTGGGCAGAAGATCCGAATGAACGACCGAAAGTAAAAATTATACGAAATGAAATGAAAGAAATGAGAAGTGGAAGGTTAGTCACATGATTTGTTCATTCGCAGTTCTTCTTTGCATTTCGAATTACCACATATAAGATGATAGTGCACTATCAATTACGAAAAAGCGATTTAGTATGCGTAAAAATTTTTCGCCAACACAGCAGCCAAAGTACTACGCAACAAGCTCGAGACTTCGGTGCTCGGAAAGACATTAGGCGAAGTAATATACAACGGGATCGCACCTTCGGCGCTAGCGAAGGCAGCAGGCGAAGAAGCACAAATGTGCTCATGCCTTCAGCTCTCAAGAAGACAGCACGCGAAGTATTACATAACAGCCTTGAGCCTTCAGCGCTAGAAAGGCATAACAGGCTCGCGCCTTCTTCGCCCCCAATGGCAGCAAGCAAAGTACTGCATAACAGGCTCGCGGCTTCGGCGCTGGCAAAGCAGCAGGCGAAGTAGTATGTAACGGACAGGTGCCTTCGACGTTCGAAATAACAGCAGGCGAAATAGACCATAACAGGCTCGAGCCTTCGGCGCTCGAAAAGACAATAGGCAAAGTAATATAGAATATGCTCGCACCCTTGGACCTTGTAAAGACAGCAGGCGATGGAATACATAACAGGCTCGCGCCTTCGCCGTTCGCAAAGACAACAGGCGAATAAGTGCATATCAGATATCTTAATTCATCCAGCAGCTTATGAAATATTCCCATAAGTAAAATTGTTTTGCTATAAGTCGACGGATGTAAAATGCATGTTAACTCTTTGGTACTTTCAAAGGCGTGCAGCTTATTTCAAGTGTCATGAATCATCGTGAAATATTGTATAGGAGGGCATCGTGCGCCGCACGCTATATGTACAATGTTTAACTTCGGAAGATGTTCCTGTTTTGAAATTATCGTACAAACGAACCTATATATAAACCTATATATATATATAGGTTTATATATTCAGAAATATGCAAAGCGAATTTGCAAAAGATTTCATGCATGCAAGTGATCTGCATAATTATTTGAGGAGTAAAAATTTAATGGATCATGTTTTCACACTGCTTGAACGATATGCTGATTCACTAGAGGAAGAGATCGACGCGAGAACGAGACAAATCGCTGAAGAGAAAAAGAAATCCGATATACTTCTTTATAGAATGCTACCCAGGTTTGTATTATATTTCTTCCAGATCCATCGATATATGCTATGTAATGAAAGTAGATTGCTGAAAAAGAAAAGCATACAAGATGACAACGACAATTCTAACATTCTAAAAAGAGAGCTTGATTTAGAGCTTGAAGCCTTGTTCAATCTGCTTACCGAATAGCGTTTTTATTTTTTTTAAAAAAAGAAAAAAAACAACTTAATGTTCGCTTTCTCAAAAACTTCAATTATGATGAATGAAAATCGAATCCGTATGAGAGAATATCAACGGTGGTATAAATAGCAATACAAACGTAACAGTTTTTTTATTTTAAAGGGTATGGACAATCTTAGAGTGAGTAGCGAACAGAGAGAACAATTCATTTTGAATAAGGCATCGAAATACAATATATGATCAACGGTGAAAAGGTTTAGTAAAATAGTGAGCAAAACTTGGAAATAAAAATTTAAGAAATTCAATTGCGACTCAAGAAAAACAATTCAATAAGACAATACTATAATAATGCAAAAAAATGGAAAATTTCAAAATGAAATATCGATTAAAATGTGGAGAAGATTTCCTTTTTTACGGAAAAAATTTCCATTTGAAAACATCAAAAAAGTATCAAAAGATATTAGTAACGGTATTGTATGAACGTTCATAAATGATTTTTTTAAAATTTTATCTCGAATTATAGATTTATGGAGATAATTTAGGCAAGTGGCCGATAGTTTAAAAATGGGTCAAACGGTTCAGCCAGAAATGTTTGAGAGCGTTACAATATTCTTCTCGGATGTAGTATCATTCACAACTCTTGCATCTAAATGCTCACCTCTACAGATAAGTTCATTCAAGCTCATTTTAGAACGCAATACTTTTTTTCACTTATTGATATTAACTTCAAATTTTAAACTGTTCGACAGTTCTTTGCTTTCACGCAAGAAAAAAAAATTTTTTTTTTGTTTTGAAAAGGATTCAAAAGAAAATAGAGTGCATAAACGTTGAGTTACTCTATGATTCCATTTATTCAATTTTATCATTATCTTTATTCTATATGTTTAATTCATTTCATCAATTGTTTTCTTTATTCTGTTTCCTTTTTTTAAAAACATTTCAGTTGTTAAACGAAGCAACAATTTATCTAAATTCTGCATTCTTCAGCGTATTTCTCAAAATTAATCAATATTTCAGTATATTTTCCGAGGAATCCTTGCCATCTAAATTTCTCACTTTTATTTCAGCTACTGGTTTTCGATGATAGTAAATCAATCTTTTCAGCAAGAATTCGTTTTTTTTCGATATATCAGATTATTTGGTTTCATGCAGTTACTTATTACTTCAAGAACTTGACTTAACCTCAAATGACAATGCAACATTACGTATCGAGCACAGGAGCAAATATGAGGAATAAATTCTAATAGTTCAACTTAAGGGAATCATCGCTGAAGACTCGGAAAGAGCTTACAAAAATTTATTTACACTAAAATAAACATTTTATTCTATTAAATTTAGGAGATATTTAAGAGGACAGTAAAGTATAAGTCTTTCAATATTTGTTCTTTGATGTAAATTTGATCGGTAACGTGGACTTAAACTTTTAGAGAATCATTTCCATTGAAGTAATCATATCCTTTAACAATACGTAGTGAAGATCTTCGGGTCACAAATTTGTCGACAATTAAATATGAGTTACATAAAAGGTGTTTATGAATTTAGGTGGTCAATCTACTGAATGACCTTTATACGGTATTTGACAGTATTATCGATTCACATGATGCCTATAAGGTTAATGAATATTAGTAAATGAATTTTTTTTTGTTTCAATCAATGCCAAAATATCGTTGCATTTGAAATATATTGTGCTTCAGCTACAGTAATACAAGATGCACACAAATAATATCTTTATTTCTGATGGAACCATTGTTCATAATAGTTAATACGTCACCACTATCCACTTGTCCACAACGGTGATATCCCATATCAAACATAAAAGAGTGTTAACCTGTCCATTCGGCTATCGTTGAGCATTCCCCCTGCCGAATTTCAGCAAGAATTGAATATGTACCTTAAATTTGCAATTCTGCAAAAATGCTTCTAGTTAGCTGATTTGGTAATTAGGTGCTACAATCGTTCCCTGAACCTAATGCCCTGAATTTGGATGGCCAGAGAATCGCATTGCTATAAACATTGCATTGGAAGAAAGTTATCATCGTAGTATATTACCGTGTGTTGCTGATTTCTGGAAGCTCGCTTAAGAAAATGCAGTTCATGACTCGAACAATTTGACATTGTGAAGTTTTATGCGAAATTCATAACCGATACGATCTTAACTAACAGCTTTATACGACTATTATTACACTTGATGAGAAGAGGACCAAAAAAGGTACGATTCGGAAAAAGGCCAATATATTTATTCGGGAAGTGCATAGTTCTATCATCTTCCTCAACCCTCACCTTCGCCTTAAGGTCATAACAAATAATGATTCATAATTGTGTTTGACAGGTGGAAACGATAGGAGACGGTTATATGTGCGTTTCGGGCCTTCCGCACCGTAACGGAAACGAACATGGTCGTGAAATCGCTCTGATGGCATTGGAGATAATAAGGAGCTTAAGGAGTTTCCACATACCGCATTTACCCAGCGAGCAAATCAACGTACGCATCGGCCTGCACACTGGTCTGCTTTTTCGCAGTAAAATTTCATGACGGTGACCGATCGTACTTCCGTTCGGTCGGTGGTCAACGAGTGCGTTGGTTTTGCAGGCGAAATTCGACCGCAGTCGAATGCAATTATCAAATATCGGCCGGTTACCGATTGCGCATATTCGGTGGAAACCGAATCCTACTTTACAATGAAAAATGTCGCACCAATTATCAATTGGCAGACATAAATCGACGGGCATTCCTGTCTCCAACTCAAATTCCGCTAGAAATTATTTGCCATATCGATAGCAGAGAAACTTGTTCTGCCAATGCAGCCACATTTCGCATAACTTTATTCTATAACAGCAGTGGCGAATGGATAGGCAGCTAAATTCATCATTATGCTTCTAACCTCATTGAATTCTCACGAAGAAAAGAAGCGTTCCTCGAGTATAGTAAACGATAAATTTCAACTGTTCCGACTTAATGATTAATGCCTACCGTCGCGTTTTTCGTGCAACGTATTTGACCACAAATTTAAGATGCCATTTCTAATGATAACAGCTATCAGTTTTTTCCTTCTTTGATGAGTTGCAAACAGAAAATCGTATCATTAAGCTTAGTTGTTAGATAATAGACTGAAATATCCGAAATGGGCTCGTCTTTAGATTTAGTCAATGAGCTGGATTAAGCGTAAGTACTTGTGCTGACAAAAGTTACTGCTCTATTGTCACATATGCCCTACAAATATTTTCGAATTTTAACAAAACAAAACCGCTTAGGCGAGGCCATCTATACGAGATGTCAATATAGATGCTTATAATTCTTGCATTGCTGTTTGTTATTGTCTATTGAAGCCAATTCTACGTTACAGGTGCATGTGTCGCAGGTGTTGTCGGTCTTTCGATGCCTCGTTATTGTTTATTTGGTGATTGCGTTAATGTTGCATCTCGTATGGAAAGTAGTGGAATTGGTAAGCATTTAGTGTCCTTAATTAATTTCGATATATGGGACTAGAAACCTTCAATAAAAAATAGCATCAGGAGAATAGAACGAAAGTGCATTTTAGATGTCTGTTAATCACCACTGATAGGGTGAATGCTTTGATCAGAGATGCGAAAGGTCAAAGTGAGGATCCTACCTGTTTCGTGTGGACTTTTCGTTTCTATCTTTTCTGCTATCCTCATGATCATATGAAAGGAATCTTGTGAGGGAATAACGTATTCATGATTGACTTCAGCGAGTGGAACAGATTGCACGAAGAAAAAATCGGGAAAGTCGATTTAGTGGAATAGACTGCAGATGATATCCTCATCAATCGATATCGAATCACATCGTTTCATAGAAGCACGATCGATTTAACGCCTTTTTTTTTGGTTGAAGACTTGATAGTCCACTAAACAAACAAACTTATTTATTCCTCTGACAAAGTTACCTTATTATTATTATGATGAAAAATGGGATCATCTAACAATACTCTTAATAAAGTAACGATCGACAGTAACGACCAGTGGATCTGCACTAAAATCATAGGATAAAATGAGTGTTTCATATGGATTTGGCTGCTCTTGTTGACCGACCGGGAATAGTTGAATTCCAAAAATATGTGCTTAAAACCCAAAATTTACAAGAAATGAAAATCGCAATCCCTAATTTATTCTATCGCAATCATTACAATTCAAACGTATATGATAGTCACCATTTTCAGCTGGTAAAATACAACTCTCTCCACAGATGAATCATTTGTTAACCAATATTCTTGGTGGATTTCAGACGGAAAGTCGAGGCGAAATCCTCATTAAGGTGAATTCTATTTCGAAATCTTTTTTCTACAATTATTGTGAAAGTTTTATTTGTCGGTGAATTTAACAAATAATAGAGTATATCGATTCGATGAAATGAAACGCATTCTCACCGATAACTCGATATAGGTTACTTCGATTCATACTTAATGTTGTTTCATAGGAGTAATATTATAAACTTAGGGGAAATCCTTGAACATGAAGCTGTTTAAAAACGAGAAAAACTCAGTAAAAGTTTAGAGAGCATATGGCTTTGCTTTAAAAAAAAACAAAAAAAACCTCAGGTTCTAGAATCCTCGTAAACGATTGTTCTTCAGGTTCATATTACGCCAGAGACGATGAGCGCACTAAGATTTTTTTAAACCGCTGAATTGAATTCAACTCATTTTATGTTTAGACTTCATAACTAATAACGACTTCAGAGGCAACTCTTGAAATAGGGGATAGGTCAAAATCTTTAACCAATATGATAGAAACTAATCATTGAATACAGCTAAGAGTTCATAAAGTCAAAGAATAGATATGATGCAATATTCACTATTGTCATCAACTTCGATTAATAAATAATTGATTTCGAGTGGATTTTAGGGTATCGGTGTGATAGAAACATTTTGGCTACTTTCGAGTGGATAAACAAATCTCCTAAATATGTTATTTTATACGTTTTTTAATGTTGCCCTGTGTTGATGATTGCTCTATAACTTTCGTTTGATGAAATATTTGAAAATATTTTAGAATAATTCCTTATATTTTCTTTCGAAAGAAAATAAAAAATATTCAATTTCTTTAAAAATTAAGGACCCGTTTGATTGAGTTCAGCATTGAGAAAAACAAAATGAGAGAGGAAAAGAGAGTAAGGACAAAGTTTTTTCATCGCGAATGATAATTTGTGATTTCATTGAAAGTTATCATTTGATACTTTTTATTCCGTATCACTGATAATCGAGTTTATTGATTGATTTATTGCCGATTAGGAGATCTGATGCTCTGCTTACTTCATCCCTTCATTCCTCTCATCTATTCCCCGAAGCTTAATTTTTAAGTCGTTAAATGTTACATAACTTGTTTACATCCCTCATCTATCGATGACCTTCTCCTCCCTTTATTAGAAAATATTTCGTTTATATAGTTCAGGCTTTTATTTCCTCTTATTAATAGTAGAAGAGAAAAAAAGGTCGCTTATATGTGGCAGGTGACAAGAGGACATGAGATTGCGATTGCTTAGGCCACAGGTAAACAACGATAAGCTATGATGAATCAACACAAAGATGAATAAGCAATGAATGATCTTTTACATCTTTAATCGAATCATATCATCGATACTACAAAGACCAATAAATTGCAGCAACTTGGGATATACAAAGCGGCTATTGTAGCCAAATTTTCTATTGGGGAACTGATTCCATATTCAAGTGTTAAAAGCCTCTAAATTTTTTCCTTTCATTGTTGAAGAGTGAGGTTATCACTGAATTATCGTGGAACTACCAATGATAAAATTTCGATCGTTTATGTTTCATTTATCGTTGTGTAAATGTGGGAACTTTATTTCTTCACAACAACAAAAAAAAGCAAATATGATGCATTAAAAAATATCTCTACGCTACACTCTATACTTTCACCTACATTTTTCTACTATCTTTATTACCTTACTTTTAGCCATTTCGGTAAGGTGGCCACCTGAAATTATGTTGCATTAACTTTCAAAAAAAGGAATTTATTTAATTTCAGTATAATTTGGTATTGCATAATCACTGCATTGTTTGCACATTAATCGATATCACTTATCAATTACTTAACAGCAAAAAAAGAAGTCGAATATCCAATATTTGAAATATTGTCATTGTATAAACATTTTCCCGAAGAAAATACATAAAATGAAGAAAAATTTGTGCGATTCCAATAACTTCATTCCCAAAGACTGAAGTGCAGTAAGGGTATTTTTTACGGGAAGTAAAAGTTTTCAGTTAATCGGCGATAACCTCAATATTTTTCATCGAGTAGACCCATTTTGAAACATAAATTGCGCACCTTCTCCTTTACAGAAATATCCCCCCCCCCTCTTCCCCTATAACGCTATTTTCAATTAAAACATTACCTTGGTGAGTTAGAAATCTTTAAAGAATAATCCATAAATTCAAGTTAAATGAAAACTATTGAGAATCCCATCAGGTGAACATAACAACAGCTGAATTGTAGAGATAAAGCAATTTTACTTTCTTCAAATCATGTAAGATAATTTTAATTTTTTTATCCTAGGAAACAAAACAATAGTGAAAACAACTAATTCAATTTCTATTACTTTATTATGGTCTCTCTTTTCAAACAATCCACAGGTATAACCGCCGCAACGGCAATAATATCGAATGATTTCGTCAGTCTCTATTATATTTAATTTCAACAACTTAAAAATATTTCCTCTAAGCATTCATATATATCTCTTCTTTTTTCCCTCTCCCTCATCCATCGATTGCAAATGAAATAATACCAACAATTGCATCTATATTACAATTAAATCAACATTAAGGAAGAATGAATTTATGAAAAAATTGTATTCTTATAAGTTAAAAATAGAAGTAATATTACAATTCGTTATAATTAACCAGTTTGAATGATAAGAAAGAAGATTGGTTAAAAAGTTGCTAAGAGAAAAAAGAAACAATAAATATACAATAGGAAAGTCTAAATTTTAAAATATTACCACACGATGTAGAACGTACTCAAATTATAGAATACGGTCACTTCAGCTTCACTTGCTAATTTTACTCTCTATTACTACTTTCTAAATTTTTTGTTTGAAAAAAAAACATCTTTCGGTGTTATTTGCATCACGACGACCTTTGAGAATAATTTGACATTCTTTTCGACGATTTTCATCTAGAAAAGTGCATCGATCACTATTATAATAAATGTTGTTGAAAACATATTTGCTGATCAACGATAACAAAAAAATATACTTATATATTTCCAACAGTTTTTCTATTCATGCAAATTTTTCATGTTTTTGCAATTAGTACGCTTTAAAATAATCAAAATAATTCAAAAATAATAACAAAGAATGAGGTAATATAATGGAATCGTCATAATGACACACTTCATCGAATTCAATGCTGTAATATCTCTTTATCAACAAAAAAAACGAATAAACTCAACGTTATTGCCCTAATTGGTTGAATGATTGATTATAGAAAAGTGGTAAAAGTGATTCGGCGATATGGAATAAACCTGTATCCATTATTTCACATTCGATACGCATCATTGCAACCTGAAAATTATGTAATTTGATTTAAACTCTCAACTGATGAATAAATATTGTCATAATATTAAAATTACAATTTTTCACAATCTGCGCAAAATTCAATTCAGAATAAATTTTTCATTGAGGGAAAGATTTGACCATTTACGGGTTAGTTTGGCCATTTTTGGCCAAACAAAAAATTGAACTTAAAGATTTGGCGGTCCTTATCATTAATGCCTTTAAAATCAACAACTTTTATTTATACCGCATTTAACTTATAAATATAAGTAATGGTTGACATCTTATTTTGTGCTAGAGCAAACTTTTCAATATGGCTCAAACCTAGATGATAATAAGCATTCCCTTTGACTTCGAACTTCCCTTAGGTGATGATCCTTTTTTTAGGAAGGTGATGATCTTTTTTTTAGGAAGGTGATGATCTTTTTTTAGGAAGGTGATGATGATCCTCGTGCCCGTAAATTCAAATATTAAGAGCTATTCGTGCATCACATTGCGTCAACAATTCCCATTTATCTACTTTTGGCTTAATGAAGTTCAATATATAAAAACAGTTCCAATTGAAAAGTGAAGCTCCTCCACTCATTCAGCTGCATCAACCAACAACTATGAAAATGAGCGCTTCCCCTTGACAAGGTTTGCTGAAATATTTCTGAGTAAAACTGCCTCAGCAACTAGATCCAAAATGGAGTGATACTGCACACCGTACCCTCAGCCCATAACCCCCCCCCCCCTTCCGATCAAATGCTCAAGTACAGCCTTAATGCACATTATTGCCTCCGAAAAGACGTCTACAATCATTATTTATTTATTAAACGAACAACGAGGCAATATGGCCGAAATGAAATCAAAAATAAAAGATATACTTGATTAGTAAGAGTTCCATTATAGGAGAGGGCAGGTAAAATAAGAGCCACTCTTGGTCGCATCGTACTGTTACGATCTGTTGCTGGAAGAAGATAATAATCCTGCAAATAAATGAGATAACTCTAAAGCAGTGACAACTTGGGAAAATCACGTTTCGATACACTAATAGGGCGATCACTTCGAGACAAAATTGGGTTTATCAAACGTGGCTGAGAAGAAAATACCTTTGAGAGGCATTCTCAGAACACACAAAGGCCAAATGGACTATCAACATTGTCTGTTGATAACAAATCATATAATTACTGATCCTAAGTTGAAAAAAAACTTTCAATTGTGCATTGTGAAAGCTTGTACTAGCATAAAGTTTACAATTAGTTTAAAATTAGAGTTTTTAAAAAATAGAAACCTTCATCGCAACGACATATAAAGTATCGTCTCGTTGCTTTAACGCTCTTGCCAATTCCATATATTGCATTTCAACAGAAGATGGAACGAACAAATCGAATGTAGATCTATCGCTATATCCTGATGTGCTTAATTTTGATGATCTTGCATAAGTTTCACCGTTTATCGTCGCTTTCAAATCGTTATCCTTTCTAGAATCCCTGTAATTGATAACAACTTAAGAAAACAATAATCGAAGCAGAAACTTTCGCATGGTAAAGAATTTGCAACCTAAAGTCAGGAAGTTGCAGATCCAGCGTTGAATCTTACAACAGTTTTATTCTTTAAGTGGTAACCTGAAAAATGAATGAATGAATGAATACATTTCGATGCGCATACAATGGAAGAAATTTCTAACTATAAAAAAGGCCCAGTACCATAGCTTTAAAAGGTTAGACAACAAGAGAAACTAGTTCTCCTCTATTTTAATCAGATTTTAATTCAGTACGTAGCACACGTTGCAAGACTGTCCTAAAGGCCTTACTACGATTGTAGTAGATATAAAACTGATGAAAGATAAGCGCAAAATGGTCGATAGATAAGATCATTTGTTGATAAGATCACAGATAAGATTATTGATAAATGAATTGCTCATTTGTTATGTTCAAAAATAAAATTGTGAAATAAACTAGAATTTCTTTTTCTTTTTCTTCTTATTGTTAGTATTAGAGTTGAAAATCAATCACAACTAGATCGTATGTGAAATTTTGAGATGCATAATGCAGCGAAAAACAAACAGCTTTGGCTGTGATTGTTCGCTATCAGTGCTAGCAGCTGCACTAATCATATCGATATGTCTCCATGCACGTTCACGAACTGCCTTCAATCGTGCCTCTTCCTTCTTATCGTTGGTTGATCTATAATCGTATAGCTTAAAACTTCCTTTGTGCTTGAAGAACAATTTACTTAAACTATACATATAAAGTTTTCGATACTTCAATACCTCAATATGAACCTCAATATATACCCGAACATATATGATGGATTTTATGTTACAATTGATAGTTCCGTGGTATAAATTGATGCAGTCTGTGATTGTATGCTACTAACTGCCTACGTTAACACTTGGATCTCCATCAGTAAGAACTGATAAAAAAAATTCGCAATACGATAATACTGTATTCGCCGCAAAGCTTAATAAAAGTGTCAACTACAGTACCAGCATTCTAATTTACGATTACAATTACTATATACTTGCGAATGCATTTGAAAGGAGGAAAGAAACATTTCAACTTGATTATTTATCAACAACACAAAAAGGGAAACAACGTAAATATACAGGAGAAAAAATTAAGCGGATTTGAACTCTTCAAAAGAAAATAAAGTGAAACTTCCATTGATCACAAAAATATGCCGATATTTTTTAGTTCTTTTTATTAGCCTGAAGGAGTATTTTCATCTTCATCAGGAATTTCTAGCACTTAGTGGTAGTAAACCAAAAGACCCCTTTTTTAATTGTGGAGTTATAAAATAAACTAGGATGATCGATGTTGAAGAAATTCCTATTTATGGAATATGTTAATAAGAAATTAGCCAAAAATCAAATAAACCTTCGGGTTCGTGAGATTACTGATCTCTTCCGCTTCATATGCTCAGGACGATGAGTTTTGTTGTTCGCCGATAGTTTTTCCACGCCGAGTTCAGCTCTCGATCGTGGTGATGGTGCACGAAAAATGCGACGTGTTTGCAGAAAATTAAGACGCTCATGACGATCTACCCAATTACTCAAATCGTTATTCAATCTAAAATTTTATGAACTATCCAAATTTTTTCAATTCTTAAATATTCATTCCGTTATAAATTAAATATATTTGTTGTAATACTACGGAAGATGTAATTGAAGATTTATAAGGTCAAAAAAAAACTTCAAAAAAAATTTTTGAGGTTTTTCATGAATAAAAACTGAAATACACTGCGGATATGAAAATTCATGCCAATATAGAAAAATCAAATACCATAAGCAATCGGTATTTTTTCATTAATAAAGGAAATAAAAAAAGAATCATATAGAGAGTTCAAAATATGTGATCGAGCTATGATACAATGGGAGTTTAAAAAAATACGTAAGACATTTACGCATATGGTAAGCCTCGAATAACATGCTTTCATAAACGAGGAAAACAAAAAGAAAGGACATAGAATAGACAAGCTTAAAAAAGATTCAACCATTTCCCCTCCATTTATCTATCGTGACTAAGCAAATAAACATTTCTAGCCATTTTTTTTTCAATAACCTTCCAATATTTGACCTAAAAAATGTCAACTATTCGTTTCTATTTTATATTCGATTTCTAAAAGTTTTGATTCTCAAAAAATACTTATTGATAATAAAATTAACTCAAGAATAAATTTCAACGCGATAACCTGATTGCCTCTGTTTGATTCATATAGAGTGTAGTGGTTTCATTACAATCAGCAGCAATATTGCTAACGTTTATTGTTGGTGCAATTTCGACGATTTCCTTTACATTTCTCTTCAAACGTAATCCTCCATTTTCTTTGATAGCACTACTCTAAAATAAATATTCGAAATATTTGAACTGTAGTACCATTCAATGTGTGCAATTTTGAATTCAACTTTAAATATCTGCGATTGTTCATTTCTAATTTCATCTTTCAAGAACTACTGCATTTTAGGCTATTGAATAGATTTACGGATATAATTTGGATGCCCTATATATTCACTTAAAAATTTTAAAATTGGGATGGTACTTTCAAAAGTTATCAAGCTTTTTTTGTTCCCACCTTAGTGGTACTACTTCACTGAACTGTCCATCATCCTCGTTGACTCCTACATTTATATTTAAACTATGCTAACGATTGTCAGAGCAAATGTAAAGTATTCAATGAATCGAATTGTTTCGTTACTAAATTCAGCCCTTCTGTTTTTTGCCCTCCTCTTTCCTGCTCCTCTATCCCCTTCCCAGAAGGAAGAACATATCAGTACATACTGAAAACAGCGAATTGCTATTACTTATGCATGGAAAAGCGTATGTGGGCATCTTCCGACAATGTACTTATTAAAACTAAGCATCAACTGAAAAAAAAAATGTCGTGCAAGCAACCTCATCGACATCGTAGTCGACTGTAAGAAGAGCGCGGCCATGTTGAGATAGAGTGCTTTTCGCATTCTCATCACGGTTATCCAGTGGAAATTGCCGTGAATAACTTTCCGTGTGTGGTGAAATCGGATTTAATCGCCTAAACAACCAGACAGAATTCGTATTGTTTGCTTATATTCCCGAATAATATTACCTCTAAATTAATTCCTCTCTCCGCTTCCCAAAAAAATTAAACCTTCTGCCACATTTCCTCTCCAAAAGAGAATTGCGGCATTCACATATGAGCAAATGCCGAAGCAAACTAGATCGAAGATGCAATTTTATTTTCTCAATCATTAAGCGGCTCACTAATATTTATGAAAGTGAAAAAAAACGGAAAAGATGAAACGTAAGATAAAATGAAGATATATTAAGCTATCAGAGTTTTCAGAAATAAATAATGAAAGAGTTGATTATCACCTTAACGATAGGTAGCCTTTCAAATGATGATTAGATAATAGACAGATATTAATTCAACGGGAAAAAACTCACGAGAATATTGGCGAATTAATAGTGATCATCATTATCATAACAAATAAACAAACGGCACCAGTTGCTGCACCAGTTCGTCCAGTAACCTTATTTCGTTTTGTATTATTCTTGAGTATATTATTCTAAATAATATAAATATTTAGTGATGGAAATAATAAATCAAAAAAAAAAAAATTCAGAAAATTGAAACAGTTAAAGTTAGAGTAAAAGTTTTAAATAACTGCAATACAAAAATATTTTTTGAAAAAAAATGCAATTTCTCTACGTTTAGATGATCGATTATTATGAGTTAACACTTCAAAGCTCATCAATTCATCGAAAAATGTTGTTTGCTAAATATGCCGAATTTTGAGCTTTGAATTTATAATACAAAAAATTAAAGAACATGAGAAAGCTTTATAAAAACCAATAGAACAAATATGGAAATATATCACAAGATTCGGAAGCAAATGCGCTTTTGTATTTCGTTTACCTGCCTCAGCAATTCCAAAATACTTATGCCTCTGTATTTCAATTATGCTAAAGATAGAAATCTTCAGTGAAAAATTTATCTTCTCTAAATCGAATGGAATTAATAGTTTAACAAATTAACGTAAAATATATGCAAATTTATTGACATCTTAAATGCTTATAACTTAAAAAAAGGAACCGATGAATATATTCTGAAGATATCAGAGAATGGCATTCTGTTATCATCACTATAAACGTCGCATTTTCTTTCGAACGTTGTCTTCGATATTCCGCGAATAGAAACTATCCAACATATATAAATAACATAGACACGTACAGATGCACATATAAGGCATTACCACAATGCGCTTTTCAAATTCAATTTGCAAAGATATGCAATAATATACTGAATTATAAGTTGTAAATTGCAAGAATTGCAAATTAACCTCATTTTGCAATTGCACTATTTGTCCCTTTAATACATCATTTTCTTTGCGGAGTGTTGCAATCATTAGATCCTTATCAGCTAATTTCTGCTTCATCTCATCCATTTCCTGCAAATCCATAAAACATCAAATGAGGACTCCCTTTATCATTACTCCTATCGTTAACATCAAACAAACAATAAACAATAAAAACAATAAACAAATAAAAGTTTTGCCTCTTCTTCCCCCTCCCCTCTGGCCTGAATCCGTGATCGATCGATTCTAATTTGTATGCTAACTAAACGATAGTTTATTACGATTCGATTATTAGCTTTCACATCTACTCATCTCTATAGTTAAACTGTCTTATTGATGAGCTGCATTAAGTAGCTCCTTCTACAACATTGCCTGAGGGAAA
The DNA here is from genome assembly GCA_006503575.1 of Baylisascaris schroederi. NCBI lineage: Eukaryota > Metazoa > Nematoda > Chromadorea > Rhabditida > Ascarididae > Baylisascaris > Baylisascaris schroederi. Next base: position 76,575 of record QEWY01000951.1, on the reverse strand, counting down.
AGAAAATAAAGAACATGAATAAAGCAATTTTTGATAACTACCTTAACGTTTCTTAATTCTTATAAATTGATATACTAAACTGAAACGCAAACATTCCAAGGAAAACGAAATTTCATTACTTCCTCTCTCCCTTCCCTCCCATCAATAAAAAGAAAGACATGAGAGCCCGAAATGGGTTGAAACTTATATGCTCATACAGATAAGCTGTCGGTTCTTAGAAAAGCCAACAATATTGTAATGTTGAGATATGCTATAGGTTATTGATGGAATTATACCTCGTGATGAAATATTCATATTTCGTCCTCTACATGAAATATAGTGTTACCAGCAACATTACTTCTTGGAAAACTTTTAGTCTTTCATTGGACAAGAGAAGTGGGAAATCAATAAGCAGTCTCAGTAATTGTACCATTATTAGAGATAACACTTATATACTCAAATTATTAGCATAGAGAATAAAATGAGCAATTTAAGTGCGAAAAAAAATACAAACGACATAAATAGAGATGAGGTTATTAACATACATTACGCTTACGAATTCGTGAAAGTTGTGCTGAAGCTCGATTTCGAATTTTTCGATCCTCTTTCTTTCGTGTAAATTCCTTAAGAAATAATCAAGAAAAGTAGAAAATTGCAATAGGACATACAACAAAAGCGAATGGAAAAGAAAAGAATAGAATTGTGGTTGATGAGATAGAACAGAAGAGAATTTTAGAAGTTGAAAATGAATAGGAAAGGTTTTTTAAGTGTTAAAATAAAAAGGAATAGGCTTATCGATGCTAAAGCAAAATGAAACGGGTTCATGAGAAATAAAATACATGATTGGGACGATAACATATCAGCGTGCATAAAATCTGAAATTCCCACAGCATATTCAGGAACTGTTACGGATGTAAATTTGAATTACGTAATATCACGTTCATCAAAAAGACAATAAATATTAAAAATATATTAATTTCCGCTTCAGAAAAATAAACCAAAAAGGTGACCAGGAAGGAATTTTTCATATGGCAGAAACCACCAACAAATATTTGTGAGATAATTAAAGATATAGTTCAAAGAAAAAAAAAAGGTCTTATACCTGCTAAATACATCAAAATTAAGTTGGATGAGAAATGCTCAAGATTAAAACTTACATCGAAACCACTATCAGCAGAAGGATTTCGTGTAATATTTGTATTGCTAGGTGCCGCTTTACATTCGATTATTTGTAGGCCACCAGTTAGAGAAAGTGGTGTTAGAAGTGCCGTCGTTGTCGTTGGCACACTCACTGTCTGCAGCGGCTAAATTAAATATTTTCTATCGAATACTCATTCGACATTTCTGCATAATTTACTTCCTTTGTGAATTATTTCTGCATAATAATTTATTTCCTTTTATTATAAGTAATCTATATAAGTCTACTAATTTCGATTAGATTTCTGTTGTGATGAACGCCCGCACTGCGACCCATTTTGCATATATCGAACTCAATGATATCTCTTCTTCTCTTCCCTATCATACTACACCTTTCCTCTGGTTGTCTGGCTGCGTGTTTCAAACCCGTTTGCTGTTATTTGTGTTGACTCGGATATTTTAATGGTTTTTTGGTGCTGTACAGTCCAGTCAACCAGTTCAGTTAACCAGTTCAGTGCGCCGGTCCAGTGAACTTCTATTCGTCAACTCGTCTTGTCTCGTCCACACTGTAGCAGCACAAAAATTTCTATCACGAAATTGCATTTAAGGAAAAATTGAAATGAAATCTCCCCCTTAATTCGTTTATTCCCTCTAAGCTTTCTTCTATTCCTCTATGGTAGTACAACATCAACGCTTATTACTGCAATAACGAGAATGCTGAGCATAAAAATATTTCTTCACGCGTTCGGACCTCTCTCATTCTTTATTAAATAATCGGTCACCCATAGATTACAAGCCTATGCTAATCTTTTCAATGAAAAATAAGTACTCCTGAAGGAAACAAGAAATACCTTTCATATTTTTGAAGCACAAAAATAAAGGTGAATTGATTGAGAGATGATGATCGAAAACATCAACGATGAATGAAAAAAATAAAAGAAATATTTGTTGCTTATACGCGCATCATCGCACCTAACATATCACCAACCAAGCACACATTTCGAAGACAGTGACAATTCCTTCCCATATTCTCTTACTAATGATGAGTGTCTATACAAATGTCTAAAATTAAATACTAATATTGTTTAGAATTCTTTTTCTGGATTCTAATCGTCGATCAATTCCTGGATAAGGCAAATACTAATTTATTGAAAGACGATGGATCTATCGCTGTTGATGTGTGCTACATTGATTCAACGCTAAAAGAACTTCATCTACTCCATGAGGAGAAAATCTAAGGGAGAAAAATGTCGGAGAAAGTGTAAGGGGATAAATAATAAATAAACCGAAAGATTAAAAATAATTTCCATAAATTTTGGTGGCTATTTCAAGCTGCAAAAGAAGCACGAAAAAATTGACAACAACTACATAGGAAATCAATCAGAAATATGCAAAAAAAAGAATAATTAAAATAAACATTACAACGACACTTACACGAGGAGTAACAATCAATGGAAGAGCTGGAGGTGGTGATGAGCAAGTTTCCCTCTTAGGAGTGATTAGCTTTGGACGTATTGGAGGATACGGTTGTACACGACTAGTGATATTCGGTAAACAATGTGCATTTCTCATGCATCCTCCTTCAGTGACTCCAGGCGATGTCAATTGCGCAGCATTTGAGGTATTCTGCATACACACCTGATGCTGTTGATGCTAAAATATGATACATTATCAATAGAAATAAATCATAATTAACGGCGTTTTTTGTTGTGATGAACGACCGCGCTGCGACTCATTTGCATACATCCATCTCAATGATATCTATACTCCTATGCTTTACTATATTGCGTCTTTCCTGTGGTTGCATGCCTGCATGTTTCAAACCCGTTTGCTGTTATGTGCGTTGAGTCGGATATTTTGATGGTTTTCCGTATTGTTCAGTTCAGTTTTTTCCGTGTTGTTCAGTTCAGTTAAATAGTTCAATCAACCAGTTCAGTTCAGTGCGCCGGTTTAGAAAACTCCTATTCGTCGATTCGTCTCGCCTCGCGTCCACACGGCAGCGACATAACATTTTTCAAAAAGAAAAGTGGAAAAATTAACCCATACCATGCTTAGTGATCATTTCCTCGAGTTCAAGCACTTTGAGAACCAATATTATAGATATGAAAAAGAGCCTTGTCACATATGTGGTATTCTTATCTTGAGACATTCATAAATAAATTTGCTATCTACTAGAAACGATAAAAATACGCAGAAATTTTATATAAAATAGAAACTGACATCAACATATGAGGATTTTCTTCGGAAAACTAAATTGAATTATCGGAACTCCTAATAAAAACGATCAAGCTCAGCGCAAATTACTGTTATCGAGTAATGATCTTCATTGTAAATCTACTCGTATATCAACCGGCTAACCGGTGACCGGAAACAATATCACAGAATCAAGCCGTAATTATCGAATGTTCCTGCTGATGGATTCGCTTCAAATAATGAATAAGATCAAGATCGATGTAAATGATTCTACGCGCCTCTCACTTTCTTAACGTTTAGTTATAACATTGCATGATGCCCATACTTACTCTTGTCCCCCTCCCAGAATAGATCTGTGCGAGGATAGGAGTTATACTTCTCTAGGTAGCTTGAAAATTCTAAAGCCCTCGGGACCTTCCTCTTTATTTTTCCTCTCCCCTCACTCACAAAAAGAAAATTCTCTCAAGTAAATCGATGATTCCAATTACCCTTGACCAATATGAAGAGAAACTTAAACAAACAGTTCGCAAAAAGGAGATAAAAATCTGTGGACTTTTTTCAGAACATTTTCGCTTATAATGAATGGATCCCATTAGAAAAGTTGGTGCAGTTTTCGTTTGGCACGCTTCCTTCAACTTAATAAGGTATTCCACTACCTTCATTTGTGCTTCTTTCCCCAGTTGGCCTTTCTTCCAGAAGCATTTAAAGAACCGTATCTCCTATTCTATTAGTTGCATACATGGCAGCAGCAACAAGGTGTTTCAGATTGCTGCTAAACATACCTGGATGCTAGTAGAGTTGGAAGTAGCAGGTAATATATAGATAACTGGTTGCTTCGATAGATTCACGTGAGAAGTAGTAGGAACGACCTTAAAGAAACCACATCACTTTAATTGATATTTAAAAGTAAAATAAGTGTTGATATGGACGAACGTTCAAAAAATCGACATCTAATTTCTACAACTAGGATGAACACTTAATCTGACCGATGATCGAACAACATTAAATTGCGCTTTTGATATTTTATTCGCATATCTTTGATTAATGTTGGATTAGAAATGATTTCTTTTTAGAATGTGATGAAAGATGGAAGTGGGGAGTTGAGAGAGTGGAAGGAGGAGGGGGTTTTTGGAATGTGATGAAAGATGGAAGTGGGGAATTGAGAGAGTGGAAGGATGAGGGGGAGGGGGGCGAAGAAGGATATTGCAAACACAGCAAAAAATATGGTAAGGAACTGAGTGTCTCAAATTCTTTGCCACTAGGTTATTAATCCACATTCATATGAAAGATTTTCATGAGGTACTGAACTAGAAGTGCTCCAGAAGCCAAGATTCTTCAGCTATCTCCCTCAATAATGAACAGATTTGCAGAAAGCAGTGCTCTTCTCCTTCATCAGTATATATAGATGTTTTGTATTAAATAGTGAGCCAAGATTGCAGCTTTGAAGGTAAACAAAGAAGAAGACAAAGGTGAGATAAAAAGATATAAAAGTGATAAATGTATAAGAAAACTAACCTGTTGAAGTGGCATCTGCACAGGCACCAGGTGAGTAGGAGTATGCATAGGTGTGGACGACTTGATTGACTCACTTGTTGGAGTATGTATGGCCGTAACCAATGGTTTGATCTCCATTGCAGTTCTACCATCTTTAGAATCAGTTGCCGTCAAATATGGTGATATTACATCCAAATTCTAAAACAATTCGAATTGTAGGACAATTGTACGACAGATTTTGAGATAGCACGTCTTAGAACATTTTCAAATACAGTCCATAAGAAAGAGATGAAAATATAGAAAAGAAAGGAGATAAAGAAAAGAAATGAAGAGAATTATACAGATAGTAGAAGTGTTGACGTTATAGAATTATAAAAAATGTTAAAATATAAGCATCTATAAGGAAAGTTTTACTAAGTAGAAAAGAAAAAGTTTAAGAGACGAAATAACATATTAACGAAGTAGAATTTTAGATGAAAAGGAACTGAACAAACGATGGACTGACTAGTTGATGGCCAATTTCATCTGCTTAGGTGATTTCTTTCATTAAACCTCAACAATTTTCTATACTTGTACTCTATAAACCACTCTAAAAATGTAAATAAATAGAGACGAAACAATTGAGAAGACAAAAATGTTTAAA
>QEWY01000951.1:0-55123 GCA_006503575.1 Baylisascaris schroederi | reverse complement strand
TACATATACATATATATATATAATACGAATTATTATCTGTCACAATTTTTGCTTAAGTTTTTAATGTGTTCAGTTCTTCAGTTCATAGGATGTTTGGATCAGCGTAGGGCATAAAATTTACTTGTTAATTATATATCGTATTTGTTTCCCTCATTAGATATGGTGACAACTGCGTATATTACTCTACTATCGTTGTTACCTTATAACACTTAGAAATAAGAGATGAAAAAGTTGTTAGTGTTTAATTGCACCGATGAAATTGCCATGGCAGTTCTGCGCTGGGATGAGGAAAACGATGCAAGCGAATGCTTAGGTGTTGATAATTTTTGCTTGGATTGTTCGTCACCTCTCATAAATTTAATAATGTTTATAGGCGTTATGGGGAGTTCACCATCGAAAAAACAATCACCAATAATAGCACAATGCTCTGCACCTGCATATTGCGTAAAATCAGTTGGTAGTAGGCATATTCTTCTGGCTGGTGGTGGTGGTGCCGCAAAGACAGGTGTTGCTAATCATATAGAGGTTAGTGTTCTAGAGTAATTCTTCATTATTTCGTAGAGTGATTGATCTAGAGCATTTCAAAAAATAATTGATGTAAGCAAAGATTGCAACGATATTTGATTACATTTCTAGGTGAATTTCTATAGAAATTTTATTCATATCAATTAGCATTTCTTGTAGAGACAAATTTAAACATTTAATTTGAATTTTTATTCGTTTTGTTCTCATTGTCAAATAAGTGAACAATGATTAATTTAACCTTAATTTTGTGATCATATCAATAAACTATTGAGATTTTATTAAGTAACTGAGTTCAAATTAGCCTAATTAACCAAAAAATGAGGTCTTTATAGGAGGAAAAAATTATTTATTTTTGCATAATTCGCGTGATAATTAGTCGTTCGGGTAGACTGCAATTAATTATGCAAATTACTTTTTCTAACAATTCATTTGCCGTTATGCAAAAAAGATCCAGATTGACGAATAAATATTATTAGTCATATTTTCGATTAATTTAAGACTTTACTGTTATCATTCGATCGTTTGTTACGTCGACAACCATCAAGCAATGTGGTGGACGGCATTGCTCTGAAGGCACATTTAACAAGTACAATCAAGACGGATCCACATGCAACGATGAATATGGATGTGGTATGCATTGGTATGCCTGAATATGGCAGATATTTACTTGCCGCTGGGCATGATCAGGTAACTTTGCAATATTTAGTGGAATAAATCAAAAACTTAAAACTTGTTAACTAGAAATTTATCGATAGAATTGCCCAAAATGGTTTTTTTTTTTGCATCGATCATCAAAATATATCGCAGCTTTCTTGTGGTGATCACTTCGTGTTAATGTGTTTAGAAACAATTTTATCGTTCATCCGTCCCCCTTCATTTCCCTCCTCATTCTTTTGTTCGTCAAATCCGCTATCCTCCTTTAACCAACTGCCCCTTGATGAACATATTTTTTATTGATGTTCAGCAAAGAATTTATATTAATATCGAAGAAACGATGTTCTCTGGTTTAAATGATTTGCTTTCAGTATTGCGATATTTACGAGTCGAAAGGATTTGCGTTATCGAGCGACAAGATTGGCGAGGATGGTCGATCATTGCTTACGCTTAATTTTGAACAGATAACGAGGATACAAACTGACGAAAAGCATGGCCAACCTTATCAGGCTCGTTGTTTCTATCAGTGATAATTTATGGTTTTAGATGGAGGGGATGGGCTGACTTGAAGATATTTTATTTTATTTTTTTTCATTACTTGGAAAGGCGTTGGTATAATGAGTAGGACGACTGAATTTATTATTGAATGAAAAACGAGCAAATGGAGTTCTCGATTACGATGAAGTGAGTGAATTCAGCGTAATTTCAAAGGACTTCCTTCACTGAGCTTCCGGTGTCCACTTGATGGCCTCTATTCCGGAAAAATGAACTTTTGAGCTTAGCAATGTGATCGCTTAAATCATTGCTTAAACTATTGCTAAATTATTGCTATATATACATGTGTAATCTATTGGTAGCTTAAAAATCGAGTAAAATTTTATTAATTTCATAGTTTTTTTCCATCTACAAAGTCATAAATTTCTCATCATTTATCGTTTTCAAAAATTCTCAACTTATCATTTCGATATGATCCATCAATCATGTAAGATTGCGTTCAATCTTCAAATGTAAGGAAGAGTACTGTTTATTAATTTTGGTTAATATAATTTACACTTAAAAAGTATAACTGACAAAAAATTTTTTTCGATTTATATCACATTCGATTCTATTGTAAACGAACATAGCAATAAACATATCAAATATTTTATGACATCAGTATGTTTTAGAATTTGTTGAGTGTGTCACTGTTGACAGAGACTATCGCAAAAAGCATTGCATTTAATGACCCTCCCTCTCTCTTTGTTCCAACCTTCCTTTTTCTCTCTTCCTTCCTCAACCTCTCCCCCACCACTCACCTCTATATACGATTTGCATCTGCTTGTTACGTTAATGATATTTAGAAAGTGGTTCGATTTGATCGAAGCATAATTGGTCAACCCCGAACACTAGTGACAGGTGGAGCTGATGGCTGCATTCGAGTATGGGATGTTGACGAATTATATCATAAGGTTATTTCTAATATATTCTCTTTTATTAGACGATCGTTGAAATGTTGTTGTAGTAAACACTGCACTTGTTAATTCTGCAACGTTGTTGCATAGATCATATAGAAGTATAATTACTTTGTTTATTCCAACACAACTATTGTTTATGATGATCGATGATCAAAGGTGATCACCATCTGATTGCATGAACTTGAAGAAAGATTGTCCTTAGTTACCTTTTGTTGGTAATTCCTTGACTGATTGTTATTGTTATGCGAATTTGCCATGCTATTTGGCCATATTTTATCACCATTTTATAGGGAAATAAAATAGAGAGTCTAACATCGTCATGCGTCTAAGTAGTACTATGTGTTTAGTCGTTTAGAAGAGAGCGACTCTTTCTTTATCTTTCTTTCTATCGCTATCTCTTTCATTTTGTCTATTTTTTGAAGAGTTTTTGCCCTTTTGAGCTATATTATCTTCTTTCAGGACTCTCAAATTAAACCTAAGCCATTATTGAAATTATTAGCACATAATGGTGATGTGGATGATTTGGATATTTCTTCGGATGGAAGAACCATAGTGAGTATTGGTCATGACGCACATGTCTATTTATGGGCTACGAGTAATGGAGAAAAGTTAATGGAATTGCCTCATCTAACCGATATTGGAAAGGAATTTCGGGTGCTTATTTCAAATCTATTTTTTAGTTGTTTTTTTTTTGTTTGAATAATTCGGTATTCAATGATTTTGAATTTTCCCTGACTGTTCTGAGCTTTTACTAGTTGGAAAGATGTTTAATAAATATAAGAAAATACAGTTGTATTTGTAAGATTTTTATTTCGTTTTGGTTTTTTTAAAATATATTTGTTCTTTATGTTCGTTTAAAGTTTCATTGGAAAAAAAATTAAATCATTTATGAGGGAAATTTTAAGGTGCGTTCTATTCGTTTCACAATTCTTGGCTCAGCGAATATAATCTTCGTAGCGGCCTATAATCGAATTCGTCGTTCATCAAAGTCAATCTCCTATTTAGCATTATGGGCATTCAATCGTGATCGGTGTGTCTGTAAGCCGATACTGTTTAAAGAGGCATGCAGAGAGGTTTGTTGCATCATCTACATTTATCGTCAATTTTAATTAAAAGCTCCATTTTATTGAACTCTTTCAATTTATGTTGAACTTGTCGATTTCTATTATTATCGCTTTTGTGCTAGTTGCGTAATTCTATATAACCTCCAAGAAATGAGCTGTCATTATTGGCCATCTGAATTTGATGGCCTTCTCAGGGTCTAAGAAATTTTTAGAGTGAAGAAGAGTATGATTAAAGAGGAGGAGGTGAATTCCTCGCCTCTTTGCTGCATCATTCGCTTGGATGGTTATTACTTTCATTCAGAGTGGCGATAATTCAATTTAGAATGTATATTCTTTACTCGATGTTCCTATGATTCGTTATATTTCTCAAGTATTTTTCGAGTTTTTTTAAATGAATTTGCTGGTTTGAAAAAACGATAGCATTTCATAAATGTAATAGTCTGGTTCGGGTCGGCTTCCAATACCAAATCTCAAAAATATTCTTGTTCTTATATGGTGCACAATTTTCGAGACATATAGATTCGTATTCTTTCGACGCTGCTTCGTTTCTTCTTCTTTCCTACCTCTCGATCCTGTTCCCGTTCTTCCCACAGGACATAACTTCCTTAAGAGGTCGATTCAGCAATTCCCACCTTGGCGGGAATTATGCAATGTTTAGTTATGAAGTGGCTTATATTATTCACTTCTACGAACTACATAATGAGAGTTGTTAAGTATCCTTTTTTATCGATGTAATATTTTTATGGGTATATAAAATGTGATAGTAGCTTATTTAATGCGTTTCATTATTTATTGAAGCTTTGAAAACTTTTTTTTAATGTGAATGATGGGAAATAAATTAGCAATTATTGCAGACAATTTCAACATTGGCAGTAAGCGAATGTGGTAATTTCACAGCGATTGGTACATTAAGTGGAAGTGTGGGCATTTTCGATACACACGAAATGAAAGCACTCTATATGGCACGTGAAACTCATGGAATATTCGTTACTGGTAATTTATGTACTTTCTATGCTCAGTAGAATTATTGCTGAGGATAGATTGCTAATTTTTTAGCGATTCGAGATGGCCTAATGTTATTAAGCAATTTATTCCATAAAGTGGAAACAAGAAATTTGTCTTTCATTTGTCTTTCATTTGAAAACAAGAAAAAAAGAGAATAAATTTGACGATTTCTAGAGAGAGTATGTATGTTAAATTAAAAAAATGAAATATCTGCGAATCTCAATTGTTAGACTTGAGAATTTAAAATTTTCCAATCTTTTAGGGATATTTCATAAAAAAGTTTTTAGGCTGTTAAGATTATTTGTTGAAATTAAATAAAGAAAAAAACAAAAGAGAAATGCTTTCCCCTTATATAAAAGATTCCCAAAATATGCAAAAATATCTAATATGCTAATTTCATATAATATTAGATGTGAATTTTAATCGATGAAGATGACTATTGCAATTGGTGATGTTGGGATTGAATTTAGGGATCGAATTTTTACCTCGGCGAACAGTGGATTTCTTACCATTACAAGAGTATGATGGAAGCCGTCAACGAGTTACATATCCAGGCGTTGCATCGGAATATCGTGCTGCAGTTGTCTCACTTAGCGCCGATCAAACTCTGCAATTTCATGCGGTGCCTTTCTCTCAGCCTTCATCTTTTACTGCTTTTACACTTAAATTATCAATTATTACTGCACTTCTATATTATATTATTTGGTTTTTAACTCATACTCATAAAGAAATTATTTATTAAGAAACGATGAAGAGTGGTTATCTGTGAAAATCGCTCCTATCGACCACTAATATTGTTCATATCGAAACTGAAGTAACCATGGGAGATCACCGGATTTTATAAGACATTTGAGTGATAACGTTATGCTGGAAGCGATCCCAATTGTTCACATTGTCACCAGTGAACTTTCAATCATTTTAATTAGGACTTGTGGAAGAAACATGAGGTTAATAAATGGAGCATTTTTTGTTTTATTTTGTTTTTTTTTTTATTTCTAAAATTTGTTGAATCATTGTTTTTGGATCTTTTTTTAGGGGGNGTTCAGTTCAGTCGACTAGTTCAGTTCACGCCGGTTCAGTAAACTCCTATTCGTCAACTCATCTCGCCCCGTCAACGACATAACAAGAAGAAAAAAATTAGAAAAGAGGGTGGGAAAGTAGTTGATCTCTGTGTAGTTTAGCTACCATCAGGAAGTGAATTGAGCGCTTTTGTTTATCAATTTTATTAAAATATTCAATTATTCGACTTATATTTCAAATTTTTTATCCGAATTTGTAATGTGTATATAAAAAGGTGGAGGAAATTTTTCAAAGTTTTTAGTGAAAGGGAATATTTCCTTAATAAAAAGAGTGACAATATTGTTGAATGGATTAAGTGCCGAAGAAATGGATATCAGTGTAAATGAGCCTTCGAAGATGATGTGTTGGAGAGATGATCGGTTGTTGACGCCGGCATTCGTAAAACAGTCAAAGAATGATTGTGAGTTGTTTCCGTTTTTTTTTTTTTAATTTGGGGGTTCCGTGGACTAAATTAGTTCAGCGTTGATCATGAAGGCGAGAAGGGGGAAGGGGAAGGGTTATGGGAGAAGTTATTTCAGAAGGAGGGATTTTCGGAGAGTATTGCAACAATGAATGGTCTAGTTCAAATTTAAATTTTGTTTTTCGTCTAGGTGATTGTCATATTTTTTAAGAAATATTTTTATTTCAAAAAGTCGTTCAAAATAGGTGAAAATTATCGCAACTTGCCAATTTCCTCAGTTGAAGAAGGAGGGCGTAAGGGGAGATGAAGAGGAGGAAGGAAAGGTGGCTAATCTATGGTTTGGACGTTCCAATCGGTGTGTGGCAACCTAGCACTAGTTTGAAAACTTGGCGTTTTTTTTTTCTGATTCTCCATTGTTCACTGATTACAATTTCGGTTGTTTGATCGCTTTTTTCTCATCTTTTCTTCTCCTTTCTCTCGCATTTCGCCTTCCACTCTCGCAACGAAAGCTCTTGGAACGTCTATTAGTAATATTAGTAAAATCGTTAGTAATTTTCGTGATATTGTAAATTCGCGATCGGCTTGCAAGAAGGAGAGGCCGGCCTAAAGACCACAGTAGCCAAGTGGACGAGAGAGGCATTGGGTTAGAACAGGTGGAAGTGATATGAAGAGACACCAATTCGTAATGAATGCTCTGTTCATTGAAATAAATGAATAAATAAATAAATAAATAAATAAATTCACTGCTCGAGAATTAAGAAAGAACTTTCTTCGTCATATCTTTGTGGGTCAAAAATTCTTATGCAAAAGTTCATTTATGAAAAAAAAAAAGTTCGTAAATCTTTCACAAATCAAAATTGAAAGTTTCTTCATAATATTACAAAAAAATTTATTCATTATTTTATTCGTTTATTTAAGCTAATAAAAATTATTCTAACGACGCTAAATTAATTCAGCATCTTCCAATTTAATTAATTTCAATTAACTTAAAGAATTGATGAATAAATTTAATTTTCAGCCGCAAAAGAAAGTTTCATTCATGATTCGATGCTACGAAAAGCATTAGGAGATAAGAAAAATATTCCAATAGAAGAGACTAAAAACAATAAAGCGGAAATAAAGACGCAAATAATCGAGAAATCATCATTGCAACAAAGCAATAAATTCCAAGTTTTCTGTGAAAGTACTTCCGCTGAATCGATGCTTGTAAGTTTACTATTATTTCGTTTTATATGNATATATATATATATATATATATAAATGATTATTGTCTGTATGTAGCGGATGCATATTCCAGAGGAACTTCTTGAAGACGATGTGTTCGAAACGCCAACCAACAATCAGTGAAGGTATAAACCTTTAGTGCGCTATTCGTACTGCCAAAATTTCTTCAGTGAAATGATCTGATGTTTTCTTCCTCTCAATAAGTTTCTGCTATGCATATTGTTTTGATATCTCACTAGTTGTTTTGTCATCTCTGTCTCTGAAACTATGCAAATTTCAAATTAATTATGTTATTTACTTTAGCCATTTGAAACATATTTCCCTAAATGGAAATACTCTATCGTTTTATACGAAAGAAATGAATTTATAAGTTAAGGCAAAAATAAAGTCATTGCTACGGCTTCTACAATTTTTAAAGTTGAGTTTGAAGGAATGGGGAAGGGGATGAGGAGCGAGGATGTCGGCTTTGAAGGCTATCATGCCTAGAAACAATAAATCCATATGAATTAGATTGAATTACTTGAAGCGGAGAAGGGGATCGATTTTATCAGGGCTTTTGCCGTCTGTTCGCATTAGTTCTTTGTATGGTAGGATTGTTGTCATTGGAAATCGAATTCTTTCAATGACTTGTTCAAGTAATGAATTTTTAATTTTTATGAATCGTTTCTGAAATACAAAATCTAGTGTATTGATTGTCGACTGCAAATTATATGTTGCAAATATCAAATTTAATCAACAGATAAATAAATAAAATGCAAATTGCAACGAATGAATCATCGAAAATGAATTTAATTGCCAAGCTTTTTTCTAAATCGTTTAACAATCTTCACTCTCCATTATGCTTCTAATATTGTATTCAATTGTTTGCAATGTAAGTATTTATGATATAAACATGTATTGTTTAGTGATATGGTGCTTATCAATGAAATGAATGCAATTGTTTTAAAAAATGTTAGACAATACCTCGTTTTAGTAATTTATCATAATTGATTATTATCTTTTATCACTTAGAAAACTTTTATTATTCATTCTGTTTTGATCAGGCGATACGCTTTGCAGTTTTCATTGGTTAGTCGGAATTCATTGTAAATGATTGCAGTCATTGTGCAATTTTTATTTCTTTGTGCTGTTATAATTCCATCATTCACTTCTCATCTATTTTGTTATCGTTATTGTTTTGGTTATGCAAGAAGTCTTTTCACTTTCTATTACCCACTTTGCCTATTCGACTGGGTGAGTGACCACTGGCTAAGCATTCCATACGAATTGATAATCATTAGCTAAGCATTCGATATGAATGAGTGACCAATGGCTACTCATTTCGTATGCAGCAGTGTTTTTGTGCATAAGCTTTATGCCGTAGTATTCAAATATGTCTTATTTTTGTTTTCAGATATGTCCTGTAAATTTACGAATGCCAATATAGGTTAAGCATTTCTTAAATCGATATTTTATAGTAGTAGTTGAATTTCATAGCTCATATTAAAGGTACATTTCATTTCTTAAAGTGTTTATACGAATTGTTAATTCGGAGATCATTCTCTTTGATAGATCAATTTTGTTGATTTTTACATATTAACTTGCCTTCATTAAAAATACGATTTTTTGACGGAAATTTTATACAATTGGTTAACGTGGATTTTTTTTCTCCATTACCTCTAATTTTTTTTTCTTTTGTATGTGATGTTCTTTATCTTATAACGTTATAAAAATAAATCCGTCGTAAAAATTTTGTTGAGTTGCTACGATTGATTGGTCTTTTATCCTATGGTAGTGTCCTTATAAATTTTTTTTTTTTGTTCATAACACCATTCGTTGATGCTAAAAAAAAATTCGAAATTATTGCCATGGAGTGGTATTGGCAATAATGTTCTTTAATAGCGGAATTTCGATTCGTAACTCCCCATTTGAGCTGTTAGATTTAAATTGAAGGAGTCCGCTTTATATACACTAAAAATCGTTTAATTTTTTCGGAATTTTTGTTTTATAGTCAGGAAAAATCCTGTATGTTATATTTGAAATGTACTATTATATCAATTATTTAGTTTATTTGAAATTTATGAGGGTTTATTTGTATTTATTTATTTATTTATTTATTTATTTATTTATTTACCTGTCTCTTTATTTAATTTAAGAATTGAAATAAATTTGAAACGTTGATGAAATATTCCTAATATTTCATAAAATAAGTAATGAGTATATAAATCAGAAAGATTTTTAGCAAAGTTTATTGAGAATTTTTCAAAGAAAAATATTTTATTGTTTAAGTGTTCAATGATGTCTTATGTGTTTATCGAGAATATTTTACATTGAAAATACACATTAAACATTGCTAATGAATATAAATAGGGATTGCAAATAGGAATGCACATCTCGAAACTTTAGGCGCCCAATGCTTCTAAGTTTTAATATGCACCTGAACATAGTAGACCTCATGTTTATTGCGAGATTCACGGCTAGGTTTTAGACGTAGCATCAACTTCAGCAACTTCAAACCGATCAAATTTGGCTAACTCGAGCTTCAGACGCGTCATGGAAGTGAATTGCATCCTTCAGATGCTGCAAAATCAGATCATAATCATTGATGAAATTGGTCTTGTGTTTTGCTGACCATGAAGACTGCTCTTATAGACGATTTATGGCCCATTTAGGTGGTTGTTCGATTTGAAGTATTCGGCGGTTCATTAAGTGTTTAGTATTGGTTACTGCACGGTCGATTTTAAGAGCGCTTCGATTAGATCCTTTGGGTTTGTCCTATCGGGCCACTTCGAATAGCAATCACATCGGAACGAGGCGATGGAGCAAGTCTGGACTCTCCGATTAAGTAGAACAACGATAAATGGACTCGTTAACATCCCACCGGCAGGGAAGCACCCTAAGCCCTAACCTTCACACGCCACCTTATAACTTTGCCGGAGGGGAAATGGAAACGATATGAAGAGACCTTTTTTTTCGTAATGAATGCTTTGTTGATTTGGATAAATAAAAGTAAACGAATAACAAAAAAGTTTTTTGGTTATGACCATGTAATGCGTCGAGTAAGGATGGAATAATAATTTGTGCTGGCGTCTCGGCTTTTTGAGGCGTAATCATAACACACCAAGCTCAAACTTCGGTAATTAAACCAAGAAAACCATGTATCTACGAAATAACGGTGTTATCACTCATATTCAGTAAACAAATAAACAGATATTCGGCGTTTGGGTAATGATGTGGTGCGGTATATTTTCAATGCGTCAAAACAGCACCGATCCACCTATGTCCATACGTTCTTGAAGAAGTAGCTGCCGAAGTTTGGCGGGTCTCGTTTGAGCGTACTCGGTTCCCGGGCATAATCGCTGAGAAGTGAAGCATCTAGAGTGCAAACTGTGGACAGACACCAACATGCTCGTATGGGTGAGCATGGCAAAACAATGTTCTACCGACCTATGTTGCCACATCAAGAACCACATGTTCGGTTCTTGATGTTCGGTTCTCCACATAGGTTGCTAAAAGGTCATAGGTCAGCGCTAGTAAAAATGAGCGAGGAGTATGAAGCAATATTAAGGGTGTCAAGGTAACAGGTATTGTACCGTGATTACCAATAAGGTAGGCGGCAAAGATACCGTATTGTTACGTACGTATTTGGTCATATTCGTTTGTAGTTCGCACTCGAAATGCCGCATTACTTGACAATTGGCGACGCTCGTGCCGTCCCCCCTTCCCTCCACCCTCCTGGTTGTGGGCGTTGTTTCCATCTTGTATTTTTCGGTTTATTTATAGATGATGGCAATTTCTATCATTTAAGCAAATTTAGAACTTGTATGACATCTAACTTTTTGCTATTGATTCAACTTTTAAATAATTGAAATCTATCTTAGTGGAAAAAAAAATCTCCGTCCTATTGATAGGTGTTTCTCATAAATTTCCGATGCATTCAGTGCTCATTTCTATAACTTTCCACTTTGGACAAAAAAAATGTCATCCAACTTTAATTAAATGATATCGATCTACGGTTTTATTCTTATTTTATCATTTAAGCAATCAAAAAGTTTATCAGCTGATAATATTGTTGCTTAAAATTATAAGTGCTTGCGTTTAATATCACTACGTAATATTGTATGACATCGGAAAGATTGAAAGAGCAAGTTAAATCAGTGATATTATGATGTGTTGACTAAGTTTAGAGATAAAAGGATGGTATTTAAGAAGGGAACTATGTTTTCAGTGAAATTCAAAGATCACATTCGTTAAAGAATGAACTCTTACATTCATCTTTTTTCATAATTATCGAATATTTATCGATTATCGTTTAGTTATCGATTATTTATCAGTGATGAAATTCTTTAATTTTTATCACTGATAGAATTATCCGTTGTGTTTCATAAAACTATCGATTATTTACTAAAAATTATCGATGATAAATTTTCAGAACGTTTTTTTTTCTTTCAGACTTCAAAATGTCGCATACAATTGCATCAAATCAAGAGTCTAATCGACTACTTAATGAAGCTTCTATGACAGGTATTAGTGGAATATTTTATCAGTTCAGTTCTTTTATGAAATACTCCTAAATAGTTTCGATCTTGCTACTTCGATCACGTTCACGATCTCTTCGATCATGAAATATTTCGATCACTTTTATCTTTCTACTTCATCTAAACCTCGCTTTCATTCACATAGATAGCTATGTATAGTTCTGTTGCAAAAAAATGATATGGAAGGTATCTTAAAGGCTTCGGTGTTATTGGATCATATTGTTTTATGCGCTTTGTATCTGTACCGATGGATAAGGTTTGTATTACATTCGGCTTAAGTGCCTATTACCACCGGAATCAAGATCAAATTTAACGTTTAATCATTGATCCTATAATATAAAGCCGCATCAGTTAAGATCGGTTAGGCTCGATCCTTTTCGGATCCTTGATCCTATCCGTAATTACGACTGAGCTGAGAGTCAAATCCAATCGATGATATTAGTGACGCAAATTTTAGAAGAGATGCGATTACAGGAAAGAAATCAATGGATGATCTCGAGTTATGTACTCCTCGACGTGCACTCGGTGACAAAAAGAACGTCTTTGCCACCCCAATGAATTCAGCGATGAAGAAGAGTTTCATTCCTGAAAATAAACGTCCTTTGAAGCCATTGGAGGTTGTTAGCGAGAAGCATCCACTTGAGGTTAGCTTTGTGGTCTAGTTTTTTGTTCGTTAAATAGAATATATGTGATATTAAGAATGCTTACTGCTGATCGATTCTCATAGATCAATTTGTGAAGTAGACTAGATCGTTTGCAGGTTTGAAGTGAAGGGGGAGGGGGGGGGGGGGGGGGGGAAAGCAGGAGAGAAGCACATGGCATGTCCTTGTACTTGTGTTGCAACTCTAACTTATGATTGTTGTAGGTGTCGTTCACTTACGAAGTATTCCTCCACCTTGAGCTCGTCCCCCCTCCCCCTCTCTCTTCTCTTCTTATACCAGTCCTATGTCCACAGGAATATACCATTTTCTACTGATCAGTCTTTCATCAATTTTGGCTGCTATTTTTCTCTCCCAAAATGTTGCTAATTGAAGCAAATTTAAGGGGACAAATTTTTCGTTTGCACTCTTCCAGTTAATAGATATTCCAAAAAATGTCGACGGGCTGTCTGCTTGATTCAATAAGTTATAGTTCTTGAAATTCTTATGCTGTTATTGTTGTTTATCAACGCCTTCTTATATGCTGATATTACTATCATAATTGTGCATAAATAATTCAGTGAAAATGAATTTTTAAGGTCTATTTCAATTAAGTAATTACACAATCTAATTCTTAAGAAATTCTCAATTTAGCGGAAACAAAAATGAGCCAAATCGGATTATAAAATTGTGATAGTGCATTACGATTTTCATAGAATAGTCACGTTTTAATTTCCTGTCGAATCATTTAATTAAACGAGTGAGATGAAATGATAGATGAACATTTTAAATGTGATATTCATATCTGCTCTCAGATTGGAAAATTTTTAGGAAGGTGGTGACATGATCGAAATTAACGAAAGTGAGCGGCAGTTCAGAAGTATTGATCCGGACGCTCCTGCTGAGTCGTTCAGCTTTACTCCATTGCCAGGTTTATAATTGTTATGTCGATGCTGTGTAGGTGGGACGAGACGAGTCGAGAATTGCAGTTTACCGAACCGGTTAACTGAACTGGTTAACTGAAGTACACACGGCGAAAAACCATTAAAATATCCGAGTCAACGCGCATAACAGAAGCACAATGTAATAGGGCATAGAGGAACAGATATCACTGAGGTCGATGAATGCAAAATGAGTCGCAGCGCGGTCGTTGATCACAGTATATCCGAGTCAACGCACTCTCTCGCAAGCTATAACTCTTTTCGTTTACATGAATGAAATGACAACGAGAGCTTAAATTTTAAGCAATCGGATTGCGTTAGGAAGAGAAGCAGAATATGGGTAGTGGAGCGATATATGAGTATTGATGGTTACTTTTGTGCTTTTTATAAAGAGTTTTAACATTTATTTGCTCGCGAATATAGTGTTAAACTGTATACGCTGAAAGTTCTGCTGAATATCAGCATACCAGCCACCTGGAGTCAGTGTTGGGGGAGTTGTCGCCAGAAACTTTTTTACTTTTGATAATATTGCAGTCTCGTGGTTGGTGGCATTGTTACCATCATTGAAATATCTTTTTTTTTTTTCAAATTTAAATGGAAGATGTTGTTCGAAGGCAACGATGCATTCAGCACCAAACCAGAAGTAGATAGTACGTTGGGATTTTGGTGTTCGTTCCACATTTTATTGAGCCTCATTGAATTGGTTTAAGAAAACGGATGTTTTCATTAATGATGCCTAATTGCTTCCAATAGAAGGTGCTTTTCTTCTTCCGACACCTAGAAAGTTGAAAATGTTTTAGATTATAACATGAGGGAACGGATATGA
The DNA here is from genome assembly GCA_006503575.1 of Baylisascaris schroederi. Taxonomy (NCBI): domain Eukaryota; kingdom Metazoa; phylum Nematoda; class Chromadorea; order Rhabditida; family Ascarididae; genus Baylisascaris; species Baylisascaris schroederi. Next base: position 40,795 of record QEWY01000951.1, on the reverse strand, counting down.
CTCTTCTATGTTCAAGATACTATGGTATATAATCAAATGAGTTCGAAATTATAGCCATATACTATATAGTGATTAACTTAAATAAAATTAATTTACAGATACATTTGAAGATCTCTTCAATAATTCTGATGAATTAGTGGATATGAGTGAAGTGCTGCACAGCCTTCATCATGATCGCAATTTTTGTTATTTACTTTTTAATGGACTTTTCACAAAGGAAGAACTCGACTGGATGGCTAGTGGTAACTATTTTCTCTTTTATTTAATTGTTCATTGAAATATAGAATTGTGGAATTTCTATTGAAATATTCAAGCAGTAGGGAATTTCCATCAGATCTTTCTTCATCGCTGACATTAGAAAACTGAAATCTTTGCCTATGATGATGATAGTATTGCCGACATTAAACAAATATAATAATTAAACGAAGTGACGAATTAAGATAGCTGTTTAAGATTAGTATTTTCGTCATTGTTCATACCAAACTGCTCGATTTGAGTTTTTTGATTTCTTCTTCCGATAGGTGAAATTTATTTACTGAATTTTGGATCGTATTGTTTCTTGTTTATTATTTGCAGACGAAGTGCCGTTTAAGGACGATATTGCTCTAACATTGGAAGATCTTGTTATTAAGGACGCCTGATCAATGGACAAGAGACTCTTTGATGATAGTGTATATCGGTTTCTATAATTTTTACATTCAAATTGAAGCTGTAGTATTACAAGTACTGTATGATTTTATGATCTCGATGTATAATTGTATGGCTAGCTGACATTGATATTTGCTCATTTTCCGTGTGGTTTTTGATTGCAAAGGCTCTTCATTTCCATTTCTTCCGCTCTCCTTCCCTCTCCCTCCACATCCCTTCCTCTTTGACATCCTCAATCGTTACCTCCTCGCGACATAATAGTGGTCGATACGCATTTTTGGTGATTTTCATTACTCATCAGAGGTTATTATCGAAGTTATTGTCATGTATTCGAATATGGCGTTGCATTTGAAATTTCACAATGTTTTATTTATTAGACGGTATTTTAAAATCTCATTGAAAATATACGAAATGTTTTCAGTCTATCGTTTCATCATGTGAAGAAATTTGACGCATTATACGTTTTTTTTTGGCCTGCTATACTTTTTGATGTGTAAATAAAGTATCTTTTGATGGAATATTCTGGTTTTTGTGCAGGTATTTTATGCAGACATGTATGAAGACATCGAAACATCCATGCAGATATTCAAACATCTATGCGGTCATCTGTGTAGACTAAATTCAGGTTTAAAATAATACATTCGCATATATCATGGAGTAGTATAAAGTTGTGCTGATAGCACTTTTTTTATTGCTTAGTGCGAAGGTTTTGTTGTTTGTTAGGTTATACTTGAGATGAGTGGATTCACTTTAAAGATGACATATAAGAATATGATTTATTTCATCATTCAACAAGATTGTCATTTAGTGTGGAGAATATTATTATTGATATCGGCTTAGTTAAGTAATTAGTGCAATTTTTGTGTGTGAAATATGTTTAGCATGAAATTCGATTTGTGCCAAAAGTAATCGAAAATTAAACAAATCGGAAATGTAAAGATATTGTATTGTAATGTCGGCTATAATATGTCGTTAATTTTATTGAAGACGCAAAAAGTGTTCATCCATTGGCTATAGAAGGCGATACAGAAATATTGATGAGTTAAAGATGTTCAGCTTTGATGCATTGCATGAACGGGATAAGTTGTAACGACGATTGGGAAGAGCTATTGTCAGATATTTGCATATAAGATGAAAGCTTAATGAAACTTGAAGAAATGATTTACAACGTTGCGATGTCAGATATTTTAAATATTCATATGTAATTTATGCATTTTCGAATCTTATTTATTATTAGCTTTGAAAAAAAAAATTTATAAATATGCCAATAATTTATAAATAATGAATATACAAAAACATACCGTAAAATGCGAAATGATATTATAAGAATTAGATAAACTGATTTCAGTGATCGATTGGGCATTTAAATCGACATTTCTTGCATGTTGTCAAAAAAGAGCGAATCAACATCTAACCAACGTATAGCCCCAAGCACACTTGGAAGACTGCACATACCCGAATGAGGCGTCTGCAATTTACACATAGCTGAGAATGGCATTTCAATGATGAGCGCTTGCCTTCCAATGATGGGTTGATGTTTATTTCAACGTATTCGTCTAAGTAAATTCCATTGCCGCCACCTTATTTCTTTCATATATTTCACTAAAATATACGAGTGTTTTTTTATTGTGTTTTTGTTTTATTTTACAGCTTAATTTCAAAATATGAACTATTAGAATCTTTTACACTTTTTAATATTTATATATTTATCTTTTATCTCATTGTTATGAAGGCGTTTAGGGTGTTTTGAGATATGGACCACCTCGTTAGTTTCCTTTTTTTTTCGATCAACGCCTTCCATATTTTGGTTTACGCTCAATGTTATGCCATTTGAAAATTTATTAAATTCAGGTTAATTTAATCAAAGTGTAAAATTCAAAATTGCAAATGAAATATATCCGACTAATAAAGCTAAGCAATATTTATAAGGGTGTTGGAAGTGCTTTTGAGGCTTTAGCAGGTACTCTGCGAAGCCCGCACAATAAAGAGGATTAAGGTTTTATTCAACGCTTAAAACAAATTTTACATAAAACCTCAGACAAATAGGGAGATCGGGAAAGGAGGAAAGCTTACCCAACATGGCGTCGACCCTATCCACAGTGCCTCTGGGCGATGTTGAAGACCACAGCACACCGCTCGAACGCCTGCGCACCGGCTGCTGCTCGAACACCCAAAACTCCTACCATTATTCCTTTCCAGGTCTTTCCGTATGAGCTTTGCTTTAAGCGATCTGAGTGGGATTAAGAACTTTTGCTTGCTAAGATTATTTATGACCTGAAATCGTTTTCAAATTCTTAATAGAACAACTATTTTCCTCTTGATAAATGTGAGTTAAGTGTAATATCATAGGAAAAGATATCTAGAAATTCCTCTTTTAACGTATAGAGAGTGGGATAATACTTTTAGAAGTAGCACTTTGCTATTGGCAAAATAGCTCGAAACTTTAAATAAGGACCGGTGAATTCGCATAAAAATGTCAACATTTAGCGAAGTCAGACCAAAGCAGCTTAACGCAAAGCTATTTGCATTGGTTAGTATGCGAAAGTTTGATGAATGCTAATCTCGTTTACTTTACACGCCAATCGTTCATGTAATTTAGGTTTACTTTTTTATAGGTTAAAGCCTCAAAGTTCGGCGGTGATTTTATCGCGTGAACGAGCCTAAGAAAGAGGGGGGAGGGGGAGGGGGAGGAGGGGAGGGAAGGGCGAGAGGAGGTTAAGAGGGAGAGGCAAAGGGAGAAACGGAAGGAATTCGTTTTTATTTATGCTTTTCGTAATCACATATGGTTCCCTCGATGCATACGTAAGTAAAATAATTGTGGATGCGTACACAGATTGCATATGCAAATGCAATTAACCGTCGTAAGCATAATGCTTTCACGAGCATATTTTCTAAACGGCAACATACAATCCATACAAGCATCTATAGAAATATAAATATAATTTCACAAAACGGATGTTTCTATGGAAAAAAAAGCTGAAATTTTTTAGGCGTTCAAAAATTCAGCAAGAAAAGATTCATGAAGAGGGAGAGTACTTCAAACGTTATACTGCTTGAATGTTGGAGCTGTCTGGAGCGGAGCCGGGTTTTCGAAAACTAATCTCTTCGAAAATTTTGTGAAACATCCCGTTTAGTCTGGTAAACGTAATTGTTGAACTGCAAATGATGAGAGGCTAATGATCAAAGTGCTTGATCATTTCGAAACTTTTCCATCTAACTTCTTTAGTATATTCCTAAAAACATTGAAATCTCTCCTGATCGGAAAAATTTTTTTCTCCCAATTCGTATTCGCCAATAATCAATTAATCGATTGAACCGATGTTCATTACACTCAAGAGCCGTTTTACCTTTTAGGTTATTTATTTCCTTTTAGTCAACATTCTTCCCAGGTGGGAATTTTTTAATGGAATTTTTTTTTTTGAGTGACATAAATTTAGTTAATTTGAATGACAGAAAAAAACGGTATAATTTAAGTTACATCGAAATTTATCACCTTTTAGGTAAAAAAAAGATTTCATTAATATAATAAATTCTAAGATGCTGAGAAAAATTCTCATGAGAGTTTTTATAAAAACCTTTGATGAAATGGTTTGTTGGCACAAAGAAGCAAAACATAAAAATGAGTTGTAAATTTTTATCAAATTTTTTCTGGAAATTTCCTATGTTCATTCACCATTTTTCTATTTCTTTTAAGGTCTAAAAAGAAAATGTAAAATTCGAAAGTCTCCGACAGTAAAAATAGTCAATTTATGCAATCTTTCATTAAGAGATTTTTTAGTAACTTTGGTGGATTCCAGATATAAATAATAAACTAAAGTAGAAAGTATTAACTAATTCTTGTAATTCTCTTTTGTTTATGCTTGTATCATTTGTAATTAAATGAGCTTTTTTTTTCTTATATATGGCCAGGATGGTCATAATTTCGTCTAATAATAAATCACCTTTAGCTCGTCATTAAACAAATTTCCATTTTTCTTTATCCTTCTTTATCTCCCGAAAAATTTTATAAAAACTCTGTCGTAGGATTTTTCATCAAAATTTTCTCATTAATACCTTTTCGTAATTTGAAAAAAAATAGAATTTTTTTCCATCTGGAACAGTTTGAAAGGAAAAAATAGGCAAGAAAAAATAGTCGAAAAAGTAATAAGAAGCAATCATATTCCTAGGTTGATAATATCAACGAGTTCATTTGTTTGCTTAATATTACATTTCTTTTCTACTCTTTATTATTGCTTTACTCTCATGAAGGTTTCTTTCATTTGTGTAAATGAAAAAGAAATATAATAATGATGGTACAAAACAAATAGATTCATGGGAAACTAATTCCTCCTATAGCAAAGAAATGCAATCGATAGAATTCATAAAAATTCGGAAGAAATTTTGAAAAAAATTCCATTATACGCTATTATGGCCTCCATGTATTTTGGAAGTAATTCAGAAGTGGCTAGGAACAAATTTTAGTTTCTTAAATGGCATCGTTATCTTCGCAAATATCGTTTACTTTTGCATATTTATATGACTACTGATATTTGTAAATACAATTCAAGAAACTTGTGTGATTTACTATCGTTATTGTTCCGGAGTCCAGCGTAAGGTAAACAGTACTACCGTGGTTTGCTACTTCCTGATGGATATCACTCTCTTTCATGTTCTTCATTTGCATGATATGTCTCGATTTCCTCGACGGCACAGTTTTCTTCTAATTTCCAAGATATTGCATTTTTTTTCAGCTTTTTGAATGATGCAATTTTTCTCTATTTCCTGAATAGTAGAATTTTTTTCCACTCACCTGAATGATAGAGTTTCTTCTCCAACTTTCTGAACGGTGGGGTTTTTTCTAGCCTCCTAAATGGTAGGAATCTATCAAGGCTCTTAGTGGTGTCAAGGATGAATCGTAGCACAGACAAGCGAAATCTCTGAGTACTACTTCATAAATTTGAATATTTTTTGTATTTTATGAAATCTCTTTGACGATGCAAAATCAATGAACAACGCTTTCTGAGTTCTCATATTTTTTCTATTTTATGATTTATCCATTCATTGCATCTGACCCTTTAAAGAGTCATCAAGTTATTAATAGAGGATATTAATTTCTGATGAGTAGTGTAGTTGTCACTTGCAAGTGACAGCTATCTGGTAGCTTGACGAGAATACAATATATATTCACAAAGGGAACAATAAATTACACTCAATACAACCTATCGTATTTTATTGAGAACTGCTGTGATCGAAAAATGCAACGTTCTTTTTGACGATAATTTCAGTTGAACGAACAGAGCAACGAATTGCATAGAAAGCGACGAAAAACGGAAACGACGACAACCGCAACGCTTCGAAGACCACACCCTCAATCGTCGCTTTAGTTGATAACGACGACCTCCTACATACATACACACACACATATCGGGATTCGTGCACGAACACTAAGCATTAAACATCCCGAAACGGATGTATATCCATATATGGGTGCGCATTTTATGGCGTTATTACGCATCATCAGCACCTGAATAATGTGTAATCCACGAATATCATCTCTCAACCTCATCATTCTAATTTATTGCTCATTTGCGCTACTGCCTTCTATAAACACTTTCTATTTTGACGATAACGACTATGAGATGGTAAATTATCGTTTCATTATTTTCATATTTTTGTTAGCCTAATTTATTTTTTTAATTTTATTTTTTACTATTATCAGGATATGTTCGTAGACTTTCCCTTAAGTTGTATTTAAAAATCGAACACTCCAAATAAAATTTTAGGCGATTTTTTTTTTTGAGAAAAAAAAAGAATTCTTTGGCACAATAATAAAAATATTCCCATTTTATATTCATCGTTTAAGGTAAAACAAATATTAGCAGATGAGACTATGATCAATCAATAATCGATAATTGTTAAACGTTTCAGCTTAAAGAGCCTCTCTTGATCTTTTTTTTGCGTTTCGAAGCAACACTTTAGGAATTCCAGTTTATTTCATTAGCGTCTAAAAGACTGATGTTAGCATATTTGATTCACTGATTTGAAAGCGAATGGAGATGACTCGATAAATGCGTTGTCTCATTTGATTAACCAATTTCAGATGGTATGAAAAAATTAACTATGCACAATGCTGCTGTTAAATTTTAACTGAATCAATCATAAAAATCTTCGATAAATGTTTTGTTTTCCCATATCCTCATTGATGTAAGATGAAAAGCAAATCGATATAAAATGCGTATGGTTTTTTTTAAAGTTTCTTTTTATTTCGGCAACTTCAAAAATCTATAGCTTCCTCTGAAGTTGATTTGTAGCCCACAACAGACGTAAAATTCACTTGAAAATGTTCAACACAAATATTTCCATGTTGATATCCTCCACGGTGTTTGCATGATAGTGAATCAAACTGAATGATGTCCAAAAATTAGAAAAATTGCCAAAAATTTTCCACCAAGGAGCCAATATTTTCTGCACCTTGTCTACTGAAATTTGTCACATTTGTGTCAATCTGACTGATGTGGAAAAAACCTTTTAAAAAAATTTTTTTAGTCTTACAGCTAATTTGCAAATATTTTACAATTAAAAAAAATTCACAAATACAAGCAAATTTTATATTTGCATGCATGTCTTCTATTTATTTCGTTAGCAATCAATAGAAAGTATATTGCCGAACCAAAGTCTCTTAGCCTAATGGAATAAACTATTTTGGTGAGTGTTTGCTGTTTTTGTGAAATCCGCTTATGATAGAAGATTAACGAATGCTTTACCATTACGTTTCCATTTGGAGACAATCTTTTGCATGTCTGTAGGGAGTATCACGGAAATTTTCGCATTAGTTTTTCTTAAAACGAATTTTCCGGATAAGAAAGCGAGATTAAAATTTTTAATTCTCAATTTGCCAAATACCGGAAATTTCCCCAAATGAGAAAGTTAAAGACGATAGAATATCTATCGTCTATTTATCAGAGTTGAGGCAGCTATATCTGAAAAAGAAGAGGAAGTGCGCAAAGGAATGTGATAGTGGGATTTCTGCAATCTTATCATTGATAGATCACTTGCACAAATGCTCGAATAGCAGTCGAAAGCATCTTAGGTGCTTCTATTTTTCTTGCTTAATCTTGAAATGGAATAATTCTCTCTTAGCGTGAACGACTGTTAAGGATTTATAATTTATTAAAAGAAGGAGAAAGCTGAAAGAGAGCCCACTTGGGTGGGGGGATGAAAGTAGAGAATTTTTTGCAACAATTTTCAGGTTGGAATTTCAGCAATTTTTTAAACTTCTAATATTAGAGAGACGTGTGTATACATACGTATTTATACGCAAAAATTTACATATAAATACAAAAATACAGAAATTTACACAATCACCTTATATACCTACAAACACAAACAGTGGTCGGTGGGAAGCGTGCATAAGGTCGCTTTTGCAATTGTAAAATCTCAAGAAATGCTGAAAAAGTTTTCAGCTACGGATAGTTAGACTAATGATCTGTGGCATTTTTAAAGACAACTGTGAGCGGTGAAAAAATTCAAATCGAATTACGATAATTTTTCTGCACATTTGATGACATTCTAAATGTTCCTTTAGCTCACATAAATTTTTCACAAAAAGATTCACTTTCACGTTCGGATCGGTCTTAGTGGATATAAGTCTTTTTCGTACCTTATATATTTCTATAACTCTTTTCGAGTATATTAAAGCAACATTAAAGATGGAATAGAATATTGAATAGCATATTATGTAGATCTCGAGTTGAAATTCTGCGAATAAATGAGCAACGAGGCAAAACATGCAAAAAAAAAGCAAATAGACAAACAGACAGACACAAACAGACATATAAGCATAGCGACATGTTTCAACATTGGGCTTTCCAGATGCAACTCCACAAGGCTACATGAAACCCGTTTTACATTTCATTAAATTTGCATTTGTGCAATATGCACAATTTGTCGATAAGGTTTGACATCGAATTCAAATTTTTATTGCTTCATATTTATGTTTGCATCTGCGTCAGTAACAAATATGTGTTTGTGGATGTCTGAATGGATGTCTGTGGATAAGCGCTTTTGTTTGTGCATATTTGTGTGAGTGGATATGCAATAGTTCGAGTTCATCTGTTAGAAATGAAAAACTATGGATGTGAAATTTAATTGATCGTATGAACAATACGACAACTTCTCATACATCTAATATGTAAAATCACATAACAATTTTTAATGTTAATTTCGTTGCAAATAGCAACGTGTCATATGGTAATTTAGTACGGGTGAGTAGTACGATATAGTACGATATTTATGAATCACTTTGGAATATATTCTGAAACGATTCGTATTTATTAATTTCTACTTGCGGTCGATTGCTACGAAGGAAACCTATGAGGCGTTATTCAATTATATTGTGAAACCCGACAAAATGTGTTGTTTTGCAAGGGAAAATAAACTCGGAATGGATTCTCATTGATTAGCTGATAGCTTGCTTATATTAGATCAGTGAGCAGTTAAAGGAAAGATTTCCATCAGCTTCTATTAAAATGTTTCTGTTAATTTGAAGCATTTTTTGGATTCCCATCAAAAACATGCATTATTTATATGAATATGTCAACGCCATTGCCTGTTTTTTTTTTTTTGAAAAATGCTAAGCCAGCGTCTGATTCAAATATGTAGAGATGATTTTTTCTCTCCTCGGGGAAAAAAATTCATTTCTTCTAGCGTAAAATATAGTGAGAGAATTCATTTACATAAATTCGTTTCTATGCGACGAGTGAAAAATAATCACTTCGTTGCGCACATCACCGTTAACTCACACATCAAATGTTCTTTACATAAGAAACAGTTAATGATAAGTGGAAATTGTATTGATTGAATAAAATTTGCAATAACTGACTTATATTTTAATAAAATTTTCTATTGTAAAACAATTTTCCTTAATGATACAGTGAAGATGAGAAAAAATTTTCAAGGTTATGGAAAAAGTGAAGAGAAAACGTGAAGCACATTTACGGCCTACGCCGATGAATGATCTACGTCAAGAAAGCTGCCTTATGAATAACGATACACTTGCTAAGGTGGGACATTTATTTTATTACTATTTTATTTATTATATCTTTTTTCTATTTGATAACATCCATAACGAGAATCAATTATAAATGGTATAATCATTTGAATTAAATAATGATTTATTAAAATTGAATTAAATTAAACAAGAAACTAAATTAAGAAATAACGGCAATAGAAATGAGGCGCTGAAGATGTTGTCGATCACGAAGAATATACAACTAATGAAAATTAGGGAGAGTAAATTTTCTCTGATGCAACAAACATAAAACTAATGGCACAGAGCCAAAGATCAAGTGTCTTACCAAGGATACATTAAAAAAATTCCTATTTTTGATTATCGCTTTTATTTGAAAAAAAAATCCAAAATTTGAAAAAAAAGTTCGTCTAAACGAAAAAATTTTCTCTTCGTCACATTGTTTTTTTCCTTCCGTTTAGCACAGACTTTTCTCAGTTCAAATTTTCCGGTTAAAATTGGGCCAAACTGATTTCAATAAATGAATCTCCACTGATGTTCATTTAGAGTACCATAGAATTTATACGTTATGTTCATTTAGAATGTTGCGTTATTGATATGCACGCTAAATGAATCAACATTTTTTTTTGCAAACTTTAACCTTCATGTATTTTTTCCGCATTAAAGCGTTGTATAAAATTTGGATTATTGCCAAGATTTTATTGGTAAGATTGCAATTTATTAAATCAGGGGAATTTGTTGCTTGAATCTACGAAAAAACCTNAAAAAGTTCCTTGTGACTCGTATATTTGCATAAATTTTTCTTATCCATGAGATCACTTCAAATCTATAAAAATATTATGATCTATATAATTTATCATAGAGATTCAAACACAATTTCGACTTCGAATTATTGATTTTTAAATATTTTGTGAATTTCGCGTTCTTTCTTGGAAGGTTTTTTTTATTGCAAACGTTGGCGAAGATTTCTGGCTGAATAAAATTGTATACATTTTCATCATAAAATCAATATAAATATCGGGGTAGAAGATGCCAGCTTGTATCTCAAGAAGATGCCAATAAAATATTGATGAATAATTTTATGTTATAGTGTAATTGATGTGGCTCAATATATGCATAATTAAGAAACTAAAGCCACCCTCTGAATTCTTATGTAAATATTTTATAAAGTATAGCAGCCGAAAGGTGTAGCGTGTTTTCCTCGTCATTCGTCGATTTAAATTAGCACTTTTTACGCAATTATTTCATAGGCTTAGGCTTAGCAATGCGCACAATTTTCTTCTATCTTTCAACGAAGCGTAAGTAGATGACGAAGAGAAATATGTAAGAGCGATAAAGCATTAACGATGCTAATTAATAGAGATACGTTAGACAATAGTTGAACATTTCATTCGCATATTTTTCCTATATAGAGATATGCTTAAATTTGTTGCGATAGTTAAACATTCGCTCTCGTTTACAACTAATAAAAAAAATATTTCTCACTTTAATTTATAATTTTCTAAGTTGTTGAATACAAAATATTCTTAGAAAAAGAAAAAAAAAGAAATTTGTTGTAAAAATTTATGCGAGTGAATTTTTTTCAAATTTCGGCAATTTCATTAAATTAATTTTATCATTTATATTTTCGTTGATGATTTTATTATCATAGAATGAATTTTATGTAAGCGTATTTCTGCGAAAACAAAATATATTCAATGAGTTAATTATTATTTTAATCTTTGAGCGCTTAAATCGATCGCAATTATCGCCAATAATATTCAACAAAGTATTATTAAAGAAAAATCAATTTATTTAATGACTTTCATTACATAATAATATTTCAAAAAAAGTCATCCAACAATAGCTGAGGGCAAAATCGAATCGACTCTTCACAATTTTTTTTTCCACAACAAAGAGCTATCCGGTAATGAAAACTTTAGCAGTCATCTATTCATATTTGAATGCTCCACTCTTAATCAGCTGCACTATTGATTGATTAGCAATCAATTATTGCACTGTTGATTGATTAGCAATCAATTATTGCACTATTGATTGATAGAATGAGATTATTCGGCTCATCGATAATGCTATGCAATTTGATAACGATTAAATGCACCACCGGTATTCAATATCTATCTTTTCTACTCCTATATATTGTAACGAGTTGAAAAAATGAGTCAAAAATGTGAAAATTTGTCGAGTGAGGAAATTTGCTCTCTGCTTAAGCTATTAGATAAGCTAATGAATGACCCTAATAGGAAAATGAAATTTCTATAGTGATTTCTCAACAAAACTCGAAATTTATTGGCTTTCATAGAAATTTCGATTAACTTATGCGGATACAAAATTTTTTGTTGATCGATTCATTCAATCGTTAGATACCGTGGATTCAACCGATGATTTAGAACTATACCGATAAATTATTGTAAAGCTGAAGCGATGAAATTCAACCGGCTGGTTCAGCCAAGTCTTACAAACCACTTTTCCTTCACTTTGCTTTTTTTTTCGTCAAAAATTTCTCATTATAGTAGTTATTTAGAAAATTACTATTGGCAAGCAATTTAGATGGCTTTATATTTTGAGTAACGATTCCCATAAAAATTTTGCCACATACGAAAGAAGTAAATGCCTGGTTATAGTCAGATCGAAATTGTGAAAAAAATACTGTGAAAACGGTAATCATTATCGTATCGAAATAGACAAATTGCTTACGATAGGCAACGATACTATATGAAAAGCATCGTATTCAGCTTCCAATCATAGTAGTAAATGCTTCAGTCCGATCCAAAAATAGAGGATAGGCGGATTTCATGAGTCGCATAGTAAATCAACAAATTTCCATTCAAATTTATCTTTAATATCCCTCATTGCTAAATTATGAAAACGAATCTTTTCAGTCAGTATTGGAGCATATAATGCTCTCTTATGATCGAAAAACAGTACCGATCGCAGATGGAGTTGATGTGAAAGTTGATCTCATTCTACAGGCTATTTCAAGCATTTCTGAAATTGCTGCTAGCTTCACCGCTGATGTTCTATTCAGTCAAATATGGCTCGATCCTGGACTTTCATTCGAAAATATGACAAGGTAAGTTTATCTATAATCTTGCCCTTGCTGGATTCAAATTCTCTGCTCCACAAGTATAACTGTGTATCGTATATTGTACAATGATATTTTTTAAATGCTTGCAATTTTAGATATCATCACTGATTATTCACATTTTGCAGCTATTTCTTTTCATGCTTACTTTCCCACTTCAATAATCCAATATGTGTACTTTCTGACATCAAATTTTATTCATAGATGCCATAAGTCTTGTATTAATGCTAATCCATTTATTGTCGTTTTCTGGTAACATAAGTAAAAGAAAATAAAAAGAGCTGAACAAACGTCTCGAACGAATAACTCATAATTTCGTTACTTCAAAAGAAATTTCTCTGCGAGATTATATTCACTAATTACCCATCAGAACGGGAAAACATAAACGATATTTGAAGATTGATTCTATCGTTTAGTGATGTAAATTTAGTAAACGCTGCTATGCGTATGCAACCACTTATCATAAACAAGTAATTGAACGGCTAGAGGGGAACGAGCGTAATTCATTGCATCCGCCCGTTTCGTTCAATCTGTTTTATGATTTCCTTCAATTTTTTTTATTGGCTTCTGACGGGAATGATCTAAAGGAATTGAAAGAAAGAAGAAAGGTGGAAGGATCTGTCACAAATGGGATCTTGACGGATAATCGGTGCTCTTCTCAAATATCTAAAAATTGCACACAATCTGAGATGCTTCACTTAACTTGAAATAATTAAAGCAGCTCAAAACTATTGCCGAAAGATCCACCCATTCATGTTATGATAGATGGCTACGGGTATTAATTTCTACGGCTGGTAGATTTTCACTTATAAAGAGCGAGATTCCTTCTTCACACATCACTTAATTTTCTAAGCCGGCCTTTAATCTCTTATCATTTTTTGCACTTATTTCTTTTGCCGAACATTTTGATGCACTTCGCAAATAATTTTCATGCAAAGTCTTTTTTTTGTTTAACAGATATTACATTAAATGTTTATTTGATGCACTAATATTTTCAAATAAAAAAAAAACTTTCCGATCGCCGTTGAGGACGATTTTTCGGAAATTCTTTTCCCATTTTTCATTTGAAATCGGTTGATATTTCAATTGGAGAAGCAGATGGAGTTTCTCCACTTCTTCATAGCCTAATATGATTCTCAATGTTTGCCTCAAATTGACCGTAATCGTTAAATGGTGACCCTAGTGGGAATTATTTTTCATGTTTGAGATTGCTATTATTAATGAGGAATCGGCTGTCAATATTTTCATAACTTTTCTTTTACTCTTTTTATTATTTGTTCTTTACTTTTTATTATTTTTATTACTTTCTTTTTATGATTTTTTTGTTGAAAAATTTCTAAATAATACTTCTCTGTATTTCTTCACGCAGTGGAATACTAAGTTCAACGAAGTTGATTTCGGCATTCTTTTGGCGTGAGGACTCCGCTCTTTAAAGATCGCATTTGAAGAGTCCTTGACCATAAGGCGCTTCAAGGAGGCGAAAATTATATTAAAGAACGAGATTTCTGTTTTTCAGTACGCTATTACAAATTTTTTCTATTGGAAAAATTGCATATTGAAAAATTCCTATATTCAACTAAGTAGTGCATTTATTTTTCAAAAAAGTACTATTTATTGCAAAAAAAAGTCTTATTCCCTATATTTATTCATTTTCTATGCTAAAAATATTCAGCCATTAAATTTCTTGCATTATTGAATGTCACTTTTGTTACATTTAGAGATTCAATGATCATTTTGATTCACTTATTTGAGGCTTCGTTCATTTTTATACGAATTAAATTTTATTCGTTTCGAAGCGCTCTTTACAAATTTATCTTTAAGCACTCTTAAGTAATTGAAACGATTTAATTTTTAAGCATTTAAGTATTGTTTAAATATCTAAAAATTAAGTTTTTTTTTTTTTTTATCATTTATTTGATAGAAATAAATAATAAAAATTTAGGTATAAATATTGAAAAATAATCAAAAAGATTATTTAAATGTTCGCAAATAATTTTCAAAGTTCGCAAATAATTGTTCTCAAATAATTTTCAAATTTCAATTAAACTTCGACGAGTTTCTCGTCTGAATTGGAATGTTTATGGAATAAGTGGAGAGAGCGACAACCGAGAGCAAACATCGATGAAATAAATGATTTACGTGCAAATTAGATCGCTGACGAGTATGTGAAGTTCATTTAGGCATACTTCAATACAACGCACAAAGGTCCATACGAATGTGCTCATCCCATTATGCACTCTATACGACGGTTACTCGAAGCGTCGTAAAAAATTTTCTCGCGATGCTTACATACTACTGCATCATTTTCAAAGAAAAAAGATTCAAATGCACTCCTTGAAAATTAAAATTTTCCAAGCAAATTGATAATGCTCGGGATGAGATTTTCGAGCGAAGAAAACGAAACAAATATATGAATAGCAAAAGAGTTTTTAAAAAAAATTTGAGGGAGAATAAAACGAGACAGCAGATAAATGCTCTACGTTGTTAGTAACCTTTTGTATGGCAAGCTATCCGAAAGTAACATGCTGAGAAATGATTTAGTCATTATATTTGGTTGCGTTAATTAATTAATTAATTATTTTTTATTTTTAATTTTTTGTTTATTTATTCATTTTTGCTGTACCTCTGAGCTACCGCAAACATCTTCCCGCGAAAAGTATTCAAAGATTTTCAAAAAAAAAGAGCGCAAAAACCTCAATGATGAGAAAAATTTTTTAAATTATTTGCAATTTTCTAGAGTAGTATAAAATAATGAATTCTTCCCATAAAAAGTGCTCAAAGTTATCTAAAAATGTATCAAGTTCTTAACCAAGATATTATACTATACGATTTTCAAGTGTTAATTACACTTCCATTTGTAAAAAATATTTTGAATAAAATGGAAATATTATTTGCATATTTGCAGATGTTTACCGAATTTAACACTCAGCCATCGAACGATCGATGATATTTGGTTGCCGAATGTATGTTTTCAAAATAGTAAGAGAACATCGGTTCATGAGAGCCCAACACCTAATATTTTCCTTTTGATATATCCGAACGGAACGATTTGGGTCAACTATAGAGTGAAGGTTAGCTCATTTACTTTCATATGTAAAATATTTTCCGCTAAAGTGAGATATCTCCTGAGAGCATGTTATCTGCTCCTGTTATTCCTCACACGTCCTACCTATCCTCGCAGCATTCTCCCAATTCCCCCCTCCTCCTCACCCTTCCCCCACTCAGACACATACATGCTTTCGTTTAGTTGTAATTTGTCGGTGTGAAATTCATCGGTTTTTTAGTGTATTTAAATTTTAACAAAGATTTGTGCCATTTAGAATATCGCCGTTGCGCCGACGAAGTGATTGCTCTATCATTTTGATCTATGTAATATTTCAAGTACACTATACCGACGAAAGAAATATGCGTGAGCAAAAACTATACAGATAGAAATTTGGACCCTAAATTGCAGCAAGTTTTCCAGCGCAGGCATTTTCCATAAATTTCACTTTAAGCAATAAGACTGTGTTAATTTTCGCAAGTCCCTCTCAACAATGCATCTGTTTCATATCGTATATTGCGGATTCACCAATGAAATTAGAACTATATTGCTCGTAAATAGTGCAAAATCTAGTGCAGAAAAAATATCCCAGTCTGAAAGAGAATTAGGCTATTTCAAGTGCAGACGTTAAGTTAGCGTTGCTTTGAGACTACCTCGACGGTCTATAGATTTTGATTTCGGTGTTAATCGTAGTTTTTTCTTAATGCAAATAGGATATTGATTTCTTAACGTTCACTATATCAAAATAATGGAGCTTTAAAATGAATTCAGCTTAGAAGCTGAATATATTTTAATAATCCGATATTAAATATAACTTTGCTCTCTCCGCTCTCTCGCATTTTCGCATTTCACTTACTGTGCTCAGAATTTGTCGTTGTTACGAATCATTCGTTGCGAATAGTATAGCTATAACTTTTAAGCATTTGAATATCTGAAGAAATGCAACTCTAACTGGTACGTTGTTAGCGTATATAAGAGCAGACTTGGTCGTCTGCTCGGTTGAGTGTGCTTGCCTTTCCGGCAAAATGCATAAAATATGAACAACAGTAATCCGCTAGTGGAAGTTTTATCACCCACCATTGACACAATGCATAGAATGAATCGGTTGGCCGATTGAAGACATGGCGATCATAGCTAATATGACCGCTCATATTCTAGAGGGTATCGCTGTTATTTTATAGTGTCTCACAAATTTCAGCACATAAACTTAACCACTATATCGCAAATTTACTTAGTGCAATTTGAATGATGAGAAATTTAGGTAATCATAAAAAATTTAAATAATTTATTCAATTATTATGACGATGAACGTTGCCAATATAAACTAATGTTAATGCTAACATAGTCGCTGAGCGTCTGTATGCATTTTTTAAAGGAGTTTTTCGCAATTCATTAAACCCTCTTGTACAATTTGTCTTAAATGCGTGCATTTATACACTTAAGAGAAAATGTTCAATTTTCTCTTCAAAAGCATTTTGTCGGCATACTTCAATTGCTCTCAACAAAATATTTCATTCGTTCAGTTTATTCAAGCTGTGATTGAATTTTTTTTTTTTATCCGAACGTTAGCAATGTATGAACACTTCCATAAATTCTATTGCCTCATTGAAGATGATGCATACGTTTGAATCATAATCATTGAAATTTTTTGGCAAAAACTTTTATGAAACAATTCATCTATTCCCCAAGAGTATAAAAAATAGTGAAGTTTGCGTTTCTCAAATTTCTGCCTCTTATTAATAGTCCAAAAAGCCTTTTATATAGCAACTGCAGACGCGATGATAGAAGAAGAGGGATGCATAAAGAAATGAGCTGCACCAATTGCTATTTTCGTTGATCTCATATATAATGCATAAAATTAAAGCTCGAGCAATAAAAAAGGAAACAAAAATTTTCCGGAAAATAAATTCCAGTCTCAATAAATTTTGATAAGTTTAAGGTGTGAAGTAAAAAGAAAAGAAGATGAGCCATAGTTGACACAAGATTCTAAGGTGATGAAGAGAGATTTTTAATTGCGGCATTTGCTACAACCATCAATTCCACAAAATCCTTGGAACAATTGAAGAAATAAAGTGAGAGATGTGATATAGTGTACATCGATCAACACAAAATCTTTTGTTTTTACGAAGAATAAAAACTCTTGAGCAGAACGAATATTTGCCTTTCCTCACTATTGATCATGTGGCTAAATGTGGTTCTTCGAGCAAACTCTGAAACCCTTTAATTGCTATAACAAAACACAGAACTTATGCTACTCGACGGTATCTCGACCGTAGACAGAAGAGAGAGAGAGAGAGAGAGAGAGAGAGAGAGTAGAGAGAGAGAGAGAGAGAGAGAGAGAGAGAGTAATAGGGAAAGATAAACGCAAAAACTTAAACACATGACGAAGAGTGAAAATGAGGCTGCGCGCAGAAGGAGTAGAACGAAGATTAGCGAGAACAAAAGCAATGAAAGTAAATTAGAGAGAGTACATAAAAAACTACTGAAAAAAAGGGATGCAAGTGAGTGTAAAAGACGAAGAAGGACAAGGATTAGCGTTGAAAAGTCTGCGTTAAATTCGCATCGTAATTAGGCTAGCGGCTGACTGGCTAGCTAGTTGTTCATGCAAATGGATTTATTTTCGTTGATTTTATGCTCAAATCAACATAGCAAAAATACGTCGAAAAAAAAAGAAAGCGCTGCTTTGTAATCACATTTCTCAACTTCAATGATCGCGTGCAATCACCCTTATTCGCTTTCATCGTCGCATTCGATAGCAAACGAGCGATTCATCGATTTCCATACGACGAGAAAGGGGGGAAGAAGAGAGCGAAAATCCACCAAGACAAATAGGCATGGAAAGTATTTGTAGATCGCTTTAAAAAACTGTTGAAAGTATTTGTAAATCGCGTTAAAAAACTATGTTAAAATAACAATTTTCAGTCTTTGTTTTTGTTGGCTAGTGGAAATATTACGCGTCAGTGGGATGGAGGGGGAGGGGGAGGGAAATTGGATCTGTCTTGCACACATCGGAATCGTCTACCAATTAGATGCTGCGGTGGCTTCATGTTCTGGTGTTTTTATTCTGGTCTGGTCAATTCAAACGCACACATGGAACAGTGCGCCTCATGAGCGCGGTATGCTAACAATCAGAATGGAATTGATATAAGAGGAGAAAAAAGTTTCGCAATTTCTAAATAAAAGGTTTGACCGTTGGCTATAATAATTGCTATAAACCAATAGTAAAATGTAAAATTCCTTCTTCACTGTGTGAAGTTTCTGGATTATTAATTGCGTCCACCGAAATCGAAATACCGGAGAGAGCCTCTCATAATTATCAGTTGCTCCGTCATGTGGAATGTGAAAAATTTGAACGGAACAGTTTTTTTCAGGTAGAAGCACCTTGTGAACTGGATATGACATCTTTCCCGATGGATGTCCAACGTTGTACGATGACTTTTGAATCTTATTCATTCAATGTTGGTCGTGTACGACTCGATTGGTTCGAAACGGGAGTCATTCTAGACATTCAGGTTCTTGCATCTTATTTCTTCAGATCTTCGGTTTTTGATGCTTTTCAGTGCCGTTTGTTTTTTTTTTTTTGAGATTATTTAGTTTATTTATGCGTTTTTATGCGTTTTTCGAGATTACTTAATTTATCATTTGATTTGCACATATGCTTTCAAAATTTTTCAATTTTGTTCGATGTCATCTATATCATCACACTACACTACTATTACGACGACCGACAACTGCGAGAAATAAAACAAGAAACTGATTGTAGGAATAGAGAACACAAAAAAAATCAGAACCGTTTTCGCTCATGAATGTTTAGCAGAGCTTTTGTTTTTGGATTCGCTAAAGATGATAAAATATGAGACAAGCATTCTCTCTATCATTCTCGTAGAGTTTTCTCATTTGTTAATGAAACTTTGAAATTGAGGAATAAGTTTCTTCGTTCTCTAAGAATGAAATTGTTTTCTTTGTCTCGAATCTATACTTATGTTACTGTAGGGATTAGTTTTTGCATATGAAATAAAAGGCTTAAAAATGTATGAATTAAAAAGTTGAAAAATATGACGCTGATGTAAATGTATACGGCCGAGTTGCACGCTTAACATATAGACAAAGCAATTCGCCACTTATGTCATGTTAATTGATCTGCATATTATTAGAATTGATCAGGTGAAATGTTGAGCGCTGAAGAATGTATCGAAATTCGATTTTTTGATGTGAACATTTTCAGGGAAAACTCCCCGATTTTGAGTTGGCACGGTATACTTGGCAAAAACAAAAGTTTTACTATCCTGCTGGACAGTGGGATCAACTTAAAGCAACGTTCTACTTCCGGCGAACATATGGCTACTATATTTTGCAATTATATATGCCAACCTATGCCTCAGTATTTATCAGGTATGAAAGAAAGCTTCAACCAAGTCTGCGTCCAACTAACATACAATAAAGCTTAAAATGTTGGTTAATTTGAGCGAGTTCTTATAGGAAGACCTGAGATCACTGATACGCTGCGATAAGTTCGAGAGGGACGTGGATTAGGAAAGGGAGGTTTGGAGTAAGGGGAGTTTCTAAAGAATGAATATGGTGAAGGGAGAATTTTTAGATGTTATTCGATGAAAATATTTAGCACTCTTCAGCAATCCTTGAATGCTAGCATCATAGTTTTCGACGATTACGCCATTGATTGATTCATGCTAAAAGAAACTTTCCATAATATGCGCTTTTCATATGTCCGTACCATTTCGGCTTTCTTTATAAAGTTTTTGATAAAGTATTTACTTGAATTCGACATTTTTAGCATGTCATTCGTCGAGTTTATTAATTTTTTCCGGAGCGTGCTCTTCGGAGCGGAGGGTTTTCTTCAACATTCATTAGTGATCTATTTTATAAGAGTTCCACTGAAGACAACATTTTTAATAAACCTTCATGGAAGCTTACTATCTGTTCTCCGAACCTTTATTTTAAAAAAGAAAATGTGGTGTCAAACCCCTAAGAAATAAATCGATGAGAGAAAATTTTTTGGATTTTTTAATTTCAATCTTTAGTCAGCTTTATTCAGCGCTCAACTGGCAAAAAAGATCAAGTACAATACCAGTTATGAGAACTCGCTCAAGCTGTAGTATCGAGTTCGAAAAAAGAAAATGCATTTCTAGCAAAACTTCCACAGATTAACTATGCGTATTTTTGCTTGCAATTGTAGAGAGAAACCTCAAATACGGTAGATTTTCGAATTGAATACCTTATGGTTGCAAATGAGAGTTTCACAAATTCAATGAGATTCTTTAACACCAGATATCTTTTTCATAGAAACATTCACTATCAGATGCCTAATTTTTATTTGGTGAAGATGAAAGGAGATGATGGTTAATAAAAGCTTCAGAGTGAAAATTTTTTTGGAAAACTTGATAATTTTCACATGACCCCTATAGGTCAATATTCCATGTGAGACATACACTTATAGTGATGAAATATTTATATAATTAAAAATAATGAAAAGCGGCTGACGTGATACACTTTTCTGTTTCCCTTCATATGATAAGATAATCCTTTGATTAGATAATATGCATTTAATTTCATTGTTCCAACTTTTGTAGCTATTGCAATGATGAAAGGCACAGCTATGCTCATAAGGCTACACAGCTAAGAGCATTTCATGCGTCTGTTAGATCTAATACCAATATAATATGTTTTAAATGCAAATCTATAAAATATGAAGCCGAAAAAACGACACAAGGAAACAGCGAAGTCTTAGCATTTCGTGTGCACTTTTTTTTTGCTTTTTAGTTTCGTTTCTCTAATGAAGCTTTTTTTTTTCAGCTGGATTGCATTCTGGCTCGATCCGAAGTGTCTTCCTGGCAGAATTACACTCGGAGTTTCCTCTCTTATGGCTCTTACTTTCCAGGTAATTCGTGCAAAAAAATATCATACAAAGAAAACATGTTTCTGGATCAATTACCAACTAATATGAGCGATAAGACTATAAATCATCGATTCATGCGAAGGTCCACACTTGGAACGGGCATTATGGCATTATCGCCTTTTTATATTTATATACTTATGCGCTTTTGTCTTTTTCTCTAACCATTAGTCTCAATCGTAGAACCACAATAGCTGGATTTTTGAGTATTGATGCTTGTGTTGAGTACCATAGTGAACATGAAACAATATGTGCCTTCTACATAATCACTCACGTCCTCCTGTCAGTTCTTGGGATTAGTAAGTGGGAAAAAATGCCCAAATTTCACTCTTATTCTATCACAAAAAGCCGTTTTTATTTAGCAATTCTGTATGACCTATTTGATCAGTTGAAAATTTGTTGAGTAACTTATGAAATTGTTTGTTCAGACGAATGTAATACAAAAGTGTAGACCATTTTTGCTATTCTCTCTAGTATGATATTCTCTAGTTGCTTTCTTTTTGATTTATTAGAATATATCCTTTATGATATTATTGTACTAGAATTTTTTAAACACTTCGTTAAAAGATTGTTGAATATAAAATTGTACAACTTAATATTATATGAATTTTATATATACCTATAATTGGAACAGGTGATATGAGGACAAAGGAAGTGATTTTTTATGAATTGATAATGCTGAACTTGAATTAATACTTTTATACTTATATTTTGAAAAGAGTTAAAATTTTATGAAGAAACATCAATGTGAAGAAATAGAGTGCAAAACATGATCGATAAGTTGTTTCGTTTGCCAGCATTTCACATGAGGTTCTTTCGTAACCTTCAGGTTTCATTGTTCATACTCAGTTCATTAGGAATGAAGGAGTGATCAAGGAAAGCTGAATTTTGGCTATTTATTTATTTATTTTTTTCGCCCGTTGTAAAGTCTCTGTAAACCACTTAAAAGCGTGTGCTGAAATAATGGCTTTGTGTTTCAGTATGGTAACGTGGCTCGGAGTCTACCAAAAGTGTCTTATGTTAAAGCCTTGGATGTTTGGATATTTGCTTGCATGGTAACTTTTTTTTTGAATTCTCTATTCAAGTTTTCATATTGTTTGAGGTGTAATCCACATGAAAATTCTAGGACAGCCGAAAATAAAGTTCAGTATAAAAATAACGTTGACGACTGCATACAACTATCCACAGTATTCTTTCAACGGTAAAAATAAGTTAGCAATTGTAGTGAAAAGCATTTTCATTTGGTACTATAGTTTTTTAAATTGCGATGAGTGAATAGCGTTTTGAGACAATATGCGTTATTCTTATACGAATTAAGTAGTTCGCGAATATTACTGTATTATTTAATTCCTTACGATGGACGAAATATCGCTTCGCAAGTTCAATATACTAATAAATGATTCTTGTTTAAGTTTCTGCCAATAGGAAACCCTTGAAGTTGGCAATCTTTAGTGTCGTAAATGAGTCTATGCTTTAAATTTACTTCCTACTTGTTTCTTGAGGGATTTATATTCTTTTCACTCGTTGAATTGGCCATTGTTGGTCATGTGGATAAATTGGCGAGCAAAGAGAAGAAAAGACAAGAAGATCGCTTCGATGAACGTGAAAGGAAAAGAAGCCGACTGGATTTTATCAATCAACACAAAATGGAAAATAGGTATTTCATCAAAAAATTGATCAAGCATATTCGACCACTTTTGATATCCATAAGCTTGGCTATAGAGTATGCGCTGTTTTATTTGATCAAAAAATCGAAATACTTGAATTTGAAATGATGAATTAAATTTTCGAGAATTTTCTTTTAAATTTTGAAACAATTCTGATTAAAGTATAGAATTATCTTTACGATTTAAGCATTTGAGTATTTGAGTAAACGGGAATTTTGCTTGCAAATAACAACGTTCACTAAGAGTTGGTTTAGAGCTGAGAGGGAATTTCCTTTGTGAAAGAAAAGATTTAGAAGAAAAAAGCCATGTACGGAGGCGAAAAACAATGCTAGAGATAGTCTTGTTCATGCATTGCGTGCTTTTTGTATGATACTGCATTTTACGAATATCACACAGACGTAGGGTTCGGAATAGGGCTCCTGTTCACGAAGAATTCCTACGTGCGAAATGATGAATCACTCCAGGCCTTTAAAGAATTCCAGGGTCAAACAGTGGGCCTGACACGTAATCCCCGCAGATGATTTTCAAAACGGAAAGGCGTCGTGAGCGAAAAAGCCATCTCACACTAGCTGCAAAGATCTGATCCGTTACAGCACATTGCAGAGGAACCTCCTGCTGGGACATACAAGCATCTCTACTATGTGTTGTGATTGTGCCAGTTACTTGAACCCCCTTCCATGCACTACAGTGCAGACTGATTAAAGCGATCGCCTTACTCCAGTGGGTGTGGTCCCAACTTCTTCGTGAGTTTCTTAAGAGGATCATCAAGGAAATAGGGCTCCAGCAGCATCCTGCGAATCATTTAACCACATCTCCTGACCAGAAGTGCCAAAAGTTGCTCACAATTGTTTCCGAGTGGTTTCTTGCTAAGCATTAAACCACCGCCACACCACTGCTTCGAACTGCTTTCTTCCTATCAGTGAAGCTTTTAAGGAATTTGTTTTGTTTGGTCTTTCTTTACCGTTTTGCGATGGAAATGCCAGTACTGATCATCGCATCAGGTAGCCTGAAACAGAAGTCTTGCGAGTATGTGGAATTGCTGATTCGTTATCTTAGAATTACGATGATATCATCGATGAGGTGAGATTTGATATGCAATGACGTCATCATCACTCGTCAAAGGCACATCAGTGGTCAACGTTTGATGTCATTCCTTCCTACTGGAAAGAATCCAGTCGGTTGTAGCAAACCATGTGACATCCATGCTCTCCTAAGAAACCACAGAGTTGCTTAGTCGAAGTTGAAACCTCTAACTTCGTGGACATTCGTCGTGAATCATTAGCGCCTAATTAAAAGAAAAACCTATCCAGTTGTGGAGGGAAAAGAAAGATAATTTCTGTTCGATAATTGTAGCTATATATGACCTGGGAATACCCTTTTTCAAAATTCTTTATGATTATTTTGGCTCATTTAAACGCAAAAATGATGTAATAATTAAGGTTTTTTGAAGGTGAAAGTTGAGGCGGTGGTTTGCCTTAGTTCTAATAAAAATTACATAATATCACAAAAATTGGTTTATATATTAATAAATATGTGCAATCATTTAAACGATGAATGATTCAAGTCCTTGAATTCATTGCGTTTATGAATCCAAATTCCATATGATCAAATAGAAATATCAAAAAAATGTAATCGATTGGAAGTTTTTAGTATGGTCGAGCAAGTCACACCGCTTGGCGAATCTCCAGTCGACATCCGTCTAACCTCTACTCAGCTAAGCGGTAACAACTTGATGCACTTGAAAAGGTCTACTAAATTTTCTTTTTTTTAATGCGGTTCAATATCTCCATCCATATATCATCTATGTAAATATTGAAACATGGAAGCTATGAAAGCGAAATTGGGTGATTGAAGACGATAGAAAATACCAAAATCCCGTCTACATATCTTTTGTGTATGATCATCGTCCTCAAGGAGTTATTAGCCGTCAAGATGCCTTGACGAGTTGATTTTTGTTACTGTATTTATTCGGCAAGAAACGGTTTTTTATTGCTGAAGACCTGTGCAAGAAATTAGCGTGGTGTGTTGAAGTGCATGACATAAGGCCTGTCTGGTGTATTTTCCAATTCTCTTCTTTGGTTCAATCGTTTTCAAACGAATGCTAATTTTTGAAAACTTTTCCTTCTAAAATGATTGTCGTGAACAAAACGATGTTGACGGCCGTATGGAGACGAGAGAAAAAAGAGTAGAAAGATCGCTGGTTTACTAGAAAAAAGAATAACAGTGTTAAGAGTCACGATGTACGTGGAATAAAACTTACAAGCAATGCAGGCTTGTCACAACACCGATAGTATAAAAGCAGAAAATAAAACGACGACAATTATAAGCGATAACATTGAATTCGGGCAGGTTGTGCGATATGTGAATGAGATACACAAAAATATGGGCGCGATATAGCTGACTTATAAATGAAGCACAACACAAATTTCCGCAAGAAAGGAGGTGTCGGGCGGTTGCGTTTGTGACGACACCAGGTTATCTGAATATCAATCCATCACTGCCCAACCGTGCGGTTTTGTCGATGCTTACCGCAAATTGTTTTTCTTGTGCTGTCGGTAATTCTTTCTTTGTGCTTGTCAACCTCTCCGCTGTGCTCAAAACTGCTCGAGATCTTCAGCAGTGACTGAGACATAATTACGCTTAATAAGCAAATTGGCCTGATTTGAAGAGGGCTCATCTACTTGTGCCCTTCCTTTTCTCAACCAATCTATACCAACCTCCTGGTTGGTTCGTTACAAGTTTGCTCTTAAGGTTCGGGGGACACTTCTCTGCTCTCCGATCGCCTGACACCTCAAACTTGGGTAATTAAACGTTAACGTACTTTAAAAACAACATGAAAACGCAATATAACTGAGAGACAAGATCTTCAGGAAATAGGACCTGAGCTGGTTGAGGTGGTTTTTTGTGATGCGCTAACAAACGGTATACGAACATATAACAAGGAGATCGCAAAACGTCAAGGCTACTAACAAACAACAATGATGATGAAGTTGGAGAAAGAAATTCAAAAAAAAAAACCCAGCAAACTTGAGAAAATGCTGACAAAGAACGCAAAACCGCTGCGCCTTCACACAACCGCAATGCCGCTTTAGTAAGACGATATAGTCGTTACGGCAAGAGGTCAACTTAGACAGTTTCGTGAGTTACTGCATTGAGACGCATTTTAACTTCTTGCCTCTATCAGCTAAGTAACTTACTCGCGTATCTTCGCGACAGTGATATCTAGAGTAGACAAATCCACCTCGCCTCCCTCCCTTCTTCCGTCGCTTTAAAAAAATTCGATTATCTTTGAACTCGAAAGATTATAGAACAAGATTTCATTTGCAGTTTCGTAACAACTATACAAAGCATT
The DNA here is from genome assembly GCA_006503575.1 of Baylisascaris schroederi. Classification (NCBI taxonomy): domain Eukaryota; kingdom Metazoa; phylum Nematoda; class Chromadorea; order Rhabditida; family Ascarididae; genus Baylisascaris; species Baylisascaris schroederi. Next base: position 14,085 of record QEWY01000951.1, on the reverse strand, counting down.
TAAAAATTGGTCGACTCAAATGGAACCGGGTTTACGTAGCCATTGTACAGCATAAAATTCACCTATGAATGGCTGTTAGCACAAATACAACGTGGTGTGCTTTTCTAAAAATCCGCCTTAATGAGCTGAGTGCAAGAATGATGGTCACAAAATCAACAGCTATTACCTCATCAACTGCTAAGTACCGCTCATTGGCAACAGAGTGGCATCCTTTAGGATACTACAAATAAAGAAGGGCACTTTATAGGCTTTCACTTAACTGGTGAGCAACAGGCAGAGCACATCTTTTATTGATTCTTACCGACAGTCCGAAATTTGTGACCACTTTTTTTCCCTCTAGTTTTATCAAGTGACGGGACTCCTCACTCTGTTCCTCTCCATCTTAAATGTTAGATCTAGCTGGGGCGCCGATGAGCTCATTGAGAGATGGGTGTGGAAACTTTTTTCATTTAGTACTAACCGCCACAGCATATCACAATAGCAACAAGTGAATTTCGGAATCTTCTTCCATACAACACACACAAAAAAAAATTATAACTTCACTTTGGAGTGCACTCAAGAGAACGTGGAGTCTGAAGTCCTATGGGGAAAGAAAGGAGAGGAGGTGAGGAGGAGAATGTTCAGGCACCGGGCGGGGGGGGGTGTGATCAGATTTAATTTTCACTCACTGAAGGTGAATATAAAGATGGAAAGCTTGTGAATATACATTTTGGAAAATAACCGTGCGAATGCTCTTGTACTTTTCATTTTTCTTTTCCTATTCCTTATTTATAGCATTACATTCTCCAAGAGAGAGAGAGCGAGAAAGAGAGGATATATTACAGAGATATTGAAGGTAATTAATCGCTAAACCGGGCAAGCTACACACTGCACAAGATATTTTTATATTTGCGTGAGTGAGAAAATAAATTAATATTTTATTGTCATTCTATAGTTTGTTAACGTGTTTATATTGGCATCTTTATACCAACACATATATTGGTCAAACAGCAAAAAATAACGGAATCCGAATGCATCCACATTAGCTTCATGATTCAAAGAAGATTCACAAAAGCCAGACATTCACACCTATTTACGAACGGTGTTTTCATTGCTCATCAGTAAATGAGGGCTCTAACGTTACGTTTATGAAGGCAGGCGTCTATGAGATGTATGAGGGATTGTATGTCTATATGTCCATCCGAATTGTTAGCGTTGTGGTGAGTTTTAACATCTTTTTTATAGGAGAAGTGTTTCTGCAGCATCACACCAACTAACTCTGAATAAGGGTGCGGCAAGACGTTTTGGCCGCAACAGGTATCGTGACACAATGTACCGACAGAATATGATGAAGTGGCGGCAATTGGAATGGACAGGTGAAAAGGTTAGTCGCACTGGTATAGTCGCTATTCAATGGAAACTTCGTTTCAAGGCTTCAGATTCCAGCAAGAAATGCCAACCATTCGCTTTCTTCTGGTAGTTAGACCTGCTGCGGATATCGGTACGGCCTGGCACGAATGATGAGGCACCGAAGGAGGATTTTGCAGCGGACATTCTATACAAATGTACTATAATTGAAGTTTCGGAATTTTTTTCTCGGCAATGTTTAGATTTTTTGGTTCTGATCCTCGGCCGGTATTCGATATTGGCAAAAACGGTTTACTGATTTTTCATTAGCTTGCCCAGGCCTCTCAAAGGATATATAGGCGACAGGCGAAGGCTGATAGAGGCCGAGAAAGAAATTCCGAAAAATTGCATTTTTTTTCGATCGTAAGGGGGTAGGTACCACAGGGAAATTTTGAACAAACATTTTTTGTCTGCGATTCCCATAGTTCCGGTATCATACCGTATATCTCGGTGAGCTAATCACGGAAACGTGCAATGTTTGCTGTTTTATATGAAAATAGGGAAATTATAGGTGCAGGAATGTTGTAGTTTCTGTCCAAATTTACTGTAGTCGATATTTTGGAATTTTTTTCTCGGTAGTCGTTGAGCCTATGGAGCACGGCTTGCTTTTATCAACGAAGGTAGGAAACGGTATATAGTTTATTGTATTTGGAGAGAAAAGTTGAAAACCGAATCGATCGGCCAGAATTTCTTAAATTTCGATTTTTGCAATTTTGGGGGTTCTGGTTCTCGGCAATATTTGATATGGCAGAAACGGTCCTCTGATTTGTGGTTTACTTGGCGAGACCTCTCGAATGATATATGGACTGCCGCCGAAGGACGAATACGAGCCGAGAAAAAATATCGCAAAAATCGCATTTTTTCGACCCTGAGGGGAGTTAGTATAGGCAAAATTTGAAAAGAAAATTTTTCTCCGATTTCGACGATTTCGTTATCGTGCGATAGAACTCCATGAACTGATTTTGAATATTTACATCTTCCGTTCTTCGTGGTTCCCGGGAAATATTCAATCCCAAATATTCGTGCACGAACAGGGCTCGCACCTGAAAGAGACGCAGACACTGACTGGCTTTAGTATGCCTCTCGCACTGAGAGCTCGACATGCGTGCGTCCCCGGGTAGCCGAGTGGGTAATACAGTGAGATATAGGTGAGGGTTGCAGTGGTTTGATGCAGGTGATGCTTTCGCTATTGCAGTTTTTCGGTTTAGATTTTTTATCATGATTTTCTTGTCAAAAAGTGATCAGCTGGGTCCTGGATATACCGGACGGGCTCAGAGAAAGGGGTTCGGTCCAGAAATTTGTGGACGATAGATTCGGTACTCACGTTGGACATATTTTTTGAATAAACGTTTCTGGTCGCTTCTCGGCTCGAAATGGCCCAATTTTGATATGGTTTTGAGTGACTGGCTTCATGTGACGTAGGCGGAGGCGCGACGTGTGAGACGGGGTGCGCGCACCGTCGCACGCGCTCGCCACCTGTCCCAAGTCACATCTCGCTTCGGGATAAACCAGTTTCGATTTTTAGTCGGTTGGATAGGATATGTATAAGAGTGTGGCACTCAAAGCTTCGTGAAATCTGAGGTAGTCCTGACAGAGTAATGCATTAATGCCTGAGGCATTTCTCCTCTTTTACGGTAAATGGTATCTCGTGCGGTCACTGAGCGACGCCTGCAGTTCACTTTCATTTTGATTATATCTTCGACGCACGTCATCTTTCATGTATACGTGATTGTGTGCGATTCATTTCGTTTCTTTGAACAGAAATATGGAGAGATGAACTGAAATACATTTTTAAAATTTAGGTATATTTTGGAAATGAGGAGAATTTCCGAAAAAAATTTCGCTCCATACTGTAGGCAGTTCAATTCCTTGAGCATTTTTTCGAAATTCTTTCACTCATGAGAAGTGAAAACACCACTAAATCGGCTGATCTTTTTAGAACGGAAGAGCTCATAAGAGCGCATATCCCATCATTAGCCCCTTACACTCCACCTGTCCGTTGCAAATGAATATGATCCTATTATCGATAGCAATTTTGGATATTTTTTCAAATTGGATAGGTGTGCATTGGATATTCCACCATTCCAAAATTCAGGTTGACATTCCACCTGGGCATTCTACCCAAATAAGTTAAACAACATTAGACGTTCCGCCCAATAATTTAAATAATTGATTTCAGGTGGATAAGTTGTGCCAATTCAGCTTTCCTCTTGCTTTTATATGTTTTAATTGTTTCTATTGGCTCTACTATACGACGGAGTCGACGAAACAGATGCAGCGATTATTGGATGAGTCGAATCTTACAGGATCTTTTACACCGGTTTAATAGTACTGCTTAGAATGCAATATATAAGAACCTCCTATAAATCTCAGTGCTCTTTTCGACGATAAAACTGTGCAATAAATATATTTATATGTCTTGGATATGCAACGTATTTGTGAAGTATTAAGTATTTGCAGAATTTGTGAAGTATTAAGTATTTGCAGATATGCTAATCTGAAATAGTGGATTATTACCAGGAAATAATGAAATCTTTTTTTGTGCACTTTTGAGAAAATTTCCACTTATTTTTTTCAGAGAAATTTAAGCTTTTGAACTAAGCATTCCTTAACTTTCGAGCAATCACATATTTATTGCTGCGCTGAAGTGTTCTAAAAAATATATTTTTACTTTCCATTTTTTCCTTTTTCTGCTGGGCAAATATTTCCTTGTTTAGTAGAATTAAAATCTTATTTATTCCTGTTCAATTCAACCGTATAAAGCGATATTTCAGCTACATGCAGCAATCACGATAAAACACCTCATTAGTGAGGCACTTTTGTGTTATATAGCATTCTTGCATAGAAACGATATAAATAGTCTTATATGCAAAAATTTTCCAAAAAAATTTGAGGTAGAGTGAATATGGGAACTCTTGTTAACTCAAGTTTTTCCATAGTAAAGGCGCAAGAATATTTTATTTATGTCGCTATAAATAACCCTAGCCGGAAGTATATGTCGGGCATAGACAACGAACACATTATCAATTTAGCATTATGAGAAAATGGTGCAGAAACAGAGGAAACAGTGATATTGAGATATCACTCCTTTCGCTTGAAGAGCTCGTCATCGATGATTTCCTCAATTTTCGTTGACGACTTCGATGTGTTGAACCATTGTTATTCCTTAGAAATTTATGCCTTGTTATCTTTCGTAATTCCATATTTGTTATCCACTAAATTCCCAACGAAGCATTTCGATTTATAAGGAAATGCCGATAATACGACTATGAATAAGTTACCCTCTGAGGTAATGAATTCGAGTACAATCTAGTGCTTGCTTGGACTTTCAAGGTTTGAAAAATAACGATCATAAAGTCCTCTTAAGAGAATTGCACTTCGATGAGAGTTCAGATTTCCAGCAGGTTAACTCAACATTATTCTTTTTGCAAAGCGTGTTAAATTAGTCTGCATGATTGCAATTTTTATGCAATAATATGCACTCTCGACGCTGATGTGAATCGGATTCTTGCCTGATTCATCAACTTTATTTTGAATTTATTGAATTTTTATTAAATCATGATACGATTATTATAGATGAAGCTAATAATTTCAATAAATTAACCTATCGATGTGCAAAATTTTGAAGTTACCCATGTGAATGATCTACTGAAGATGATGGAGAATATAAACTAAGGGAATGAGGCAAGTGTGCAAAACGTTTCAGGAATAATGGAACAAATGAGACAATAAAAGTGCAAAAACGCGTTTCATCTATGAACATTCCTGCTTTGATTAACTCACTTCCTAGAAGAGTATCTATTGAACGAGAAAAGAAAAAAAGAAAATGAGAAGCGGTTTATTGTCATTGGTGAAACAAAGTCATAGTAAGTTTGGCAATCTACAACAAATTGAAATATATTTTCTAGGCATAGATCACAAAACGGCAATATAAAAACGTTTTATTGATATTCTCTCGATGATATGCAAATGTCGTTTAAAATTTTATGGACATTTTCAGTATTGAAATGCAATCTTCAATCGTTATAAATTACTTCAATATGACGGTAATTGCAGAAATAACCTCATATATAAATCAAAATCCTATTAAGACAAAGTGCACAATAGCTTCATTGATGGCTTTCTTGTTATTAACTATGCAATTAAACTTATAAGGATCGTTGTGAATTTTCGAAATTGCAATAGAATATAATGCACTAAGATCATTCGCTGCAAGTTGAAATTGAATTCGAGTATATACGATTGTTAATGAGTTGTTTTCTAATGTTGAAGAATATGGGAAAAAATTGTCTGATCGTGAGTTCATTCTTTTTCTTAAAAATTCTCGAAGAAAAGCCGGATGAAATCTTTCTTCCTCTGTAAATTATCATATAGTTGTTGTCAACTTTGTAATAGGCGTCAAAAGAAAACAAACTTTTTTTAAGATTTCGAGACAATGAGAATTAACAGAGGTGATTTATTTTTTAACGCTGATATGTCACCTTCTGTAAAATTGAGCACGTATAACTAGTTTATTAACAACAGCATTTTCGAAATTCTCACAGCTCTTGGATGATATCGGATATGATATCATACAGGTAATTTATACATCATATTTATAGGTGAATATTTCAGATCGTTTAAAACATCATCCAATAATTTATTATTGGCTAGTTTATAGTTGTGACGAAACTGCATGTGCCTATTTTATGCTTTGTATTTGATTAAGCACACTCTATGTCATAAACTACTATGTTGTAATAAATGTCAACAAGGAAGGAATGTTGGCACTTGCCAATGCTACTTATAATGCACATTAGCAAATCCTTGGATCGCTACTACAAAGCATAGTAAATGAAGTATAATTTAAAAAACGGAGCAAGAAGAGACTGATCGAATTCATTAGTTAATAAAAAATTTTCGAGCTAAGAGTGCTCATAAATAAATGAATCTTTTAATGGTTCGATCTGGGCGGAAGTCTGCAGACGTTGAATTATTTAGCAAGTAAGAGGGAAAGATGTGAATGAAGCGGAATATGTATCTCCTGTTTCGTCGAGAAGGAGTTTTGAATATATTGCTTTTAGCTATTAAAAAGCCAGTAATGTCCAAATTTTAAATAATTGAGCAGATTATGCACTAGCTTAAAAGTTTTATTAACAAGCGAATGAAGGGCTTCAAGAAAACCGGCTATTTTAGAAAAATCTTCAAGGTAAGCAACTCATCCATGCAGTGTCTAGCCTTGTATTGCCTCTGCCTCTTCGGATACGTGAGCACTGTGAACTAATTAGGCCAGTTTCAGTGCACGAAAAAACTTTCGACATGGTCGATTTTACTCATTAGGTAAACTTTATCCGAAATTTTCTCTGGAATAACTTGGACTTTCCAAGAAAATCAGATGAAGTGACACTTTCCAGTATAGGAATGTTCATGCTCACAGAGTTGTGAGCAGGACTGTGGAAATGCAGGATTCAGCAATTGAAAGCTCTTGTGACAGTTTGCATTAGAGATATTCTTTCTTGTTCTGATAGGAATATGCTTCCTTGTTCTTGTTCTTGTCCCGACAGAGACATGCTTTCTTGTTCCGACCATGGTAGAGCCTTTATATCCATGAGTGTATAAAGGCTCTATGATTATCATCGTCGTACGTCGTTATTTTCCATCTTAAGCTAATTTTTTTTTCAAATTTCTTACCCCACCATTTTTCTTTTATTTACCTTAATGTGAATGAGTCGATATCTTTAAGAATATTTCTGTGATTTCTTACTGTCATTTTTCAGCTGTCACCTATTTACATTCATCGGTTCCTATCGGTTACTGCGTAGTTGATTGTATGTGAGCTCCAACTAGATTCATTGGCTTCACGCTACGGAGCCCTTCCGGTCATGGACTTCACCAGGACAGGAATCATAGAATATTTCCCCACCCACCTCTTAAGAACAACAAAACTGAATCGACTGTTCAGCGTCAGTAGGACAGGACACGACCCTAAGTCCTAGCCCTTTATGCTACCTAAAAAGTTCCCTCAACTGGAACCGAAAGCGGTGTTATGATATATTTATCACCAATAAATGCTTTCTTGATTAAAGCAAAACGAAAAAGTGAAACATCTATCCAGATGCTTCCAATTCGTACTTGCTGTTGTTTCTGATATGAAAAACAATCTTCCATGATACACGCAAATGCATGCAGATTTTTTGGAGAAGTTAAATGTGGGTGTGTGCTTCTTTGACAGTGCGTTCTAACAGCATTGAAAATATTCGATTTGCATACCACAGTCGTCAACCAATTCAAAACGGAAAACTGCACATTCCGGGATTTTGGATTAAAGCAAAGATCAGTAATGTAATGTGATTAGATAGTGCTACTTCGGATTAGACAATCCTTCACGAATTGAAGACGAATTCTAACACGGACCGACAACGCATCACCGGCTCCGAAACTTTGCAACAAAGATATGGAAAAAGAATGTGAGCAAGATTGAAGCCGGATTTTGTCAGATGAAGAACGATTTGCACAGAATGATCCAACATCTAAATGCTCAGTCGATGTGATTTGTAAACTTATAAGTTTAAGTGTTAAGTAATGGGATTTATTCGATTAAAAGGAAATGCGTTAAAGCAAGAAATTGGATGTGGAAAACGCATTTAAACAACTACATACGTTGGCTATATTTATTTTGATCTTACATAGATGTATTTAGTTTTTTATTTAATTTTATTGACATTAAAAACAATAAAAAAGACAAACATCGTGCTTCTGCCTCCATTTGATCAATGAATTGATGAAAAAACATTCAAAAGTTCATTACATTCGAACAAAAAATCACTATAGATCAACGCTAATTTCAATTTTCTTTATTTTCATCATTGAGAATTACGCTTGCGATCCCATTACCATTGCGTGAAAACACGCTATGAAGCAGGAAAAATAATATCCAATTGAGGAGAATACTAATCGAGAGCGTTGCGAGCAACTGAAATACAATTCTTCTTTAAATAGTAGTAAAGCACAGAGGATAAGACAAGTATAAACATAAGAGTACAATGTACAACTTTTAAACTTAGCACTTCGCGAAAATATTCCAAAATTCACTCTTGTGCCTAAAAACTGCTTCATCATCTTATCGTCATATTCCGTGTTTCAGTATGACATATTCGTTAAGAATATGTCATATGTCACACTGAAAATTTACGTACAAGACGAAAACATTTGAGCCAAATAGTGAAAAAACGTGTTGATTTACCCTACTTTGATTATTCTAAAGTAAGAAATAAGAATAAAAAATTTACACGAGTATCATTAATCGGGGTGATCGGAGTTGGCCATCCATGTTGCTTCCAAATCAGAGACCATCGATACGATAGTGAAATAATTATCCAGAACACTGAACTTAATGCTGCAAATATCTGCGCTCAAATTGTTATAATCTGTTTCCTTCTAAATATTTTCATTATAATTGTTGAGCACGGAGGTGACTGCGGGAAAAGTGAAGAGCATGTGATTCTATGCAAAGAGCTCAAAGTGATGTTCCCACACTTCGTTGTTGCCATACGAAATAATACTACTACTCCAATCGTGCTTCCGATCCCCTTGCTAATGCAGAGAGATGCAAACTAAGTTTCGAATAAATTTTGCACGTACATCGGAGCATCGACTTATCCTTCAACAAGCGTTCCATTTTGTTAGATAATAGATAGAAGAAAGAGAAGTAAACCTGACATAAGGAATCTACTTTTTTCTTTGCATAGTTAGAAGTGGAATATCTATGATAGCGCAACGAGTAAACGCCTTTTTCATTTCAATCCAAAAATTATTCATCAAAGTTCGAAAGTAAATAACGATTATGTTGATTGAAAATAAGGAAATAAATTTATATTTGGGTAATTTAGAGCGCTATTGAATATTATTATAAAATCCTCAACAATCAGTGCATTAGAATTTCCTTGTAAACTCCCAACTATATGTCCCTTTATGTGAATATTTATATATATATGAATATCAATATGAAAACGACATCAGCGAAGTTCATTTGCCTCATTCGACGTCGCTAATAAAGTACAATCGAGCGTCAACAACTTATTTGTTATGAATGCACTACGAATATTATACAATCATCGTATGACGTCGATAATATCCTTTAATTATTACAAATATTTCAACTCATTCATTCAATCGTTTTAATGACCCGTGAATATACTCGTTTAAAGGTCATCTAAAATGAAATCAACATTCCGTCATCATACATATACAACACATATATGCACACATACACATACACATAGATATACACAGACGTACACACATGCACCTTTTCACATTTCCCCACTATTATAGATTATTATTCAAGGGATGCTATGAATGATCGAGATTGTTGCATAGCTACTACAGACAATTTCTACTTAGGTGGCGGCTTTTTTTCTTTGAAAATTGAATTAACTTGCAATAAATTAGTTCAAAGAGATGCTAGAGAGATACCTGTATGGTTCAATTATGAAACGTAAAGTAGTGAAAGAATTCTTTGCTATTCTTCGAAGTTGCCAATGATGGAAAAATCAAATTTTATTCCTTTACAATAATCGTAGCTAAAAGTTTCAAGAGTCAATAAGCTTAACGAAGGCTATTGGAAACAAAACATTCCAATTTATCTTTTTCATTAATTTGTTACCTGGAAAATCAATTTTCCTATTAATATAACCAAAATCTTTCCGATGAACTAACCAGCTATAATGAAAAGTGGTGGGACAAGATTATTAGCTGTGATCGTTTTCGGTGTTCGCCTATAGTAAAGTAACCAAATATACCAAATATTAACTACAAACGCAGATAATATCTCGAAAGCGATTGTCAATAACTGCAAAATTATGAACATTTTTAAGGCACGTATTCATATTCCAATTATTTTCTCGATCATCATTGATGAAAATGATAGGGTAAATGGCGACAAAAAATTTTCTTTCGGTTGAAAGAGAAGACAAAAGCGTTAAAAGAGAAAATTTTTCTTTGGCATTTTTGTACTGTTAAAAAAACGGAAGAGCAATTTATCGACGAAGAAGGCGATAGCTCACTTCGAGTTTTGCATGAATATTTCACCTAGTAAACACCCGTTGATCGATATATCATACCGCTCAAATTCCTTCCAAAAAATTGAAAGCAACTCTTTAGTGGCTGCGTAGACATTGCTGTGATAAATGCTTCGGATTTAGGTATCGAATGAAATACTATATCCGATCATTCGCTAACAGTACAAGTGCAAATACAAAGTTGGCACACAATTATGCTAAATATTTGTGAGCAAAATTGAATGTAAGCCCATTATAAAGCGAAATTTCAATTGAGCGCATTCCACATTAGACGAAACATATCATCTGAATATCCGAATTATACTTTATTAGTAAAATAACCTCGTTACGTATTCCAAATTGCAAAGTAGCCGTTCGATTAAGCTGTGTAGATGTGCTTAAGAATGCAGTCGGCTCGACTTTCATACAACCATAACCATTTTCTAGACTTTTGTTGATGATCCTGGAAAATGCTACAAGAATAGAAACAACAAATGAGAGTGTGCAGTGAATCAAGATATTCAACATATTTGAGTGTTATATGATGCATATCGCGAGGTTTTCCCTAAGTATTTTGCGCGAAGAAATGTAGTTCTAAAAGACACGCTTTAAGCGACTAAAGAAAATATGCAGGATCATAACGGAGTTACCTAATGAAACATGCAATTGATCAAATGGAAAGATGTGAAAATGAAACAAGTTTGATGCATCTCTCAAATGAGTAGTCGTAGTGATTTTCTGTTAAAACTAGTAAAATAGTACAACTCGATTAGGTTGTTTTTGCATTATTCTTTGCAAAATTGCACTTCTATTGTAGAAGGAATGGAGATATTCACTGCTCACCGTAGGATATCAACGAAAAAGGCATCAAAAATCTTGCGATTTCAAAATTTTTTGATGATCTCCATATTGAATTTTCTCATCCTTCAAACTTTAATAAGAAGAAAATACTTTAAAAAATTTTGAAACGTTTAGTGGATAGTTCTCCAACGACAACCATTCGTAATACACATTATTCAGCGTGCGACGAATGATGCGATCAGGATAACTAACGGTGACTGCACAGAAGTTGAATTAAAATAATATATAAGTGCTGAATTCTTTGTGTTGATAACGGTAAAATTGACCGCACTGCCAGTCCAACAAACCCCTTTAAACCGAAAGAACTCTGTGGGTACATTCAATATTAGGATACCGTTGAGCAATAGTAGCAGAAAAATAGCGTCGATCGAGCAATAGTGTTCACTCCTGGAAAGCGTTTCGTGTGAATAGACTGCTATGACCTCTTTCAGGAGGTCATAGGAGTAATTTTAAGTGCAGGCGTGTGAGCATATTAATGGATATAAATATTTTCCACTACTGGAGAGGATTGAGAAGGAATGATGGAAACGATGAGGAAAGTCCAGTCCACTAGCCCACAATTGCCATCTCGTGGAGGACGGACTTGTTCAGCTGTCACATAAAATTTATTAAATTGAATGCAAAAATTTTTAGCAGCATGAAGGAAGGTATTCATTGTTATCACGATAGATAGTTATAAGTGCTGCACAGGCGATATGATACAACGTCTCATTCTTTCCAAAATCACAGTGATCATAAATCCCATAAAAAATGATCATTTTCGTCTGCGAGTGTTTTCATTATTCATTTGAGATAGTTTTCAACAAACACACTATTTCCCTAACATATACAGTTCTTTTTCTTCATCTGTGCTCTCAATATGAGAAGTAAATATAAGTGAAGTTTTAAAATGCTTTTTTTTCAAGGAACGTTTGAATGATGGCAACAATTCGCTGCAGTTCGAATGAGAATTTTGACATGTTCCTAATTGAGATAGTTATATCGGAATGATGTAACTTTTCGCTCTTGAATTTTTAGCAAGGTGCGGGGTGGTATATATCTTGCTAGAAACACCAGCAACTTTTTCTTATTTCAGTTGAACGGGAGCGGATGGGGTGGAAGGGGTAAGAGAAGGTGGAGGTTGTTAAGAAGTGAGAGAGAGGAAAAAACGAAGGCAAATGAGCATATATCACTGCATTCAATAGATTGTTTTCTGTGAAAGCAGAATATGGGAATGAAACGTAATGAGTTAGTGACCACCTCAAGATATGGAGAGATGAGGGACAAGGCGGAAGTTAGTACCATGCGCTAGATTGCAGTATTGTTGTCGTCTCATAAGTAGGCAAAGTACCAAACTGAATTTTTGCTATGGGGGAATATAGAGAGAGTGGCCGTTGATTGAGAGAATGGATCTATTTGAGGCCACACGAAAGATGCCAAAGCCTCAAAATTAGAGACATCGAAAAGGAATAATTAAGGCTCTCCGACTAATAAAATTCCAGTGCAGAAAAATTTTCCTTAATATTCGTTTTGCAAGAAACCTGCGGGTGCTTCCACCAGACCGTAATTAACTGATGAGGAGGATAACTCACATTTAGCAACCACTCACGGATGAAGAAAACCATTCACCGTGACGAAATAAACCATTACACTCTCCCTTTTCACAACAACCTTCGCGCGTGAAAAACCAACCGATTATATCCAAAGAATATTCTAAAGAGAGAGAAGCGCAGCTAATTTTGATGAAACTCATGAACTGGCAAAAATTTCTGTATGTGCTAATGTGCACAAAACTTTCTGCATAGGACAAGTTTAATTTCCATAATTTGCTGAAATAACATTGAGGAAAATTCAAGCTATTCGTGCACTATTATTAACTGATGAGACTTTATTTATAATTCTATAAGCTTTTCATATACCTAATATTATATCAACTCATCAAGAAGCGTTATTCCTATGCAAATTCATAGAAGATTCGGAAATTCGCCCCTATTATGAACTACGCTTACGTTTCGGTTGAATCGTCAACAAATAAAGCGATAAAGAGTGGGAAAACACGTTTTTGTACTCATGCGATTTCAGATGTCAACCCGTTGCGTGCTATTGCTATTACTGCAAACAATGTCTTATTTTCATTGATGACCTATTGAGTGTAAACACGTAACAATAACGTCGTGTTATTTTATTCAATAAGTTCAACAAAAACTTCTAATCGCCAAAGTGCACGAAACTCCTCTCTCCACTTTGATTTCAGCGAGGATTGACTAAAATTAGACGCAAAAGTTCTCCAGTTATATGGAACATCAAAAACATTTCTCTTTTTTTCATATTGTTTGAGAAATTTCTACAGAATGATAATCCTTAAAATCAACTTCCATAATAATGGCAATAAGAATTAATACGCTCATTTAATAGTAATCGAATAATACGCATTTTAGTACCCACTCTAATCGAACAACATAATGTAATAATATGTGAATCGTTTTTGCCAATCAATTGTTGCTTTGTAAACGACCGCATGATGACATCACACCAGTGATCACGCCATAATTTCCAGATTTGTCCCCACTGTGGTGACCACCGGACACGAGCAGTTAGATCAACGTTCGATTTACACTCTTAATTTGATGGCCAATGCACAAACAATTCGATGTTTTAGGCGCTTTTGTCAAATTTCATTCAAGCATGATCTGTTCGAATATATTTTTATGTGTATGTTTGTAGGTGTGCGTATATGTGTAAAAGTGTGTTTGTGTGTGCGTGGGCATGTGCGTGTGTGTGCGCATGCGTGTGCATGTGCATGTGCGTGTGCGTGTGCGTG